>OU343219.1:223993365-224207512 GCA_910596185.1 Chrysanthemum makinoi | reverse complement strand
AGTATCCATTGTTAATGCTGAGCATACATATCTAGTAACTAAACGGTCGGTTATATCTTGTACTCCACAAGATAGGTTATGTTAAATAGCGTCATATGTTGTATATAACCGACTCTTTAGTTACTAGCTATGTATGCTTTGCATTCACAATGAAACCGGCCATGTAACTTTTATGAACGGGTTTAATATTAGTAGTCACTGATCTCATAAGAAAATTGTGTAAATTTGATTGAAGACGTGATTGAACTTTAGTGGTATAGATGCACTTTGCCACTTTGCATGGTCTGCATTACAGGAGACATTTGCAAGAGCTGCTTTGGTGGTGTCAAATAGATCTTATATGCATTGGTGACTTGACTTGTACTAATGATAGTTTTGACATTGTGTTTCAATCTGTTTGCTTGATGCCTGATGCGAATCCACGATTCTAGGATCATGCACTAGACATAAGTCAAGGTGGTTTTGTGATCATTATGATTCCCTTGTATGAGACACATGCTCGTGTTCACATACAGATTTGACGTTGACTGAATATGTACGGACTTTAAATATCTCATAATTTTAACATTTATTGAACAAGAATCACGTGTTCGGATGTAACCATTAGTTAATTTTCTGAATTACTATTTTTGCGTGTGCTTCAGATCCATTCGTTTGAATACTTCTATTGTATCCGTGTATTTGGAATAACACGTACATCATACATCCGTACATCTATCTTTTTATAAACGTGAACAATGATGAGATGCCTGATTGAACTTTGAGTTGTATCAATAATAGGCGTTATCATTTTGTTGATTGTGTCATTTACTTCTTAATTTAGATTTTTCAAATTTCAATTGCCTTGCTAGTATCCGTTGTAGTAGTCCAAGCAATTAACAAGGACCAAAATGGCTACTGCTGCTGCCAATGTTATCAACTGCTAGTTTTTGGTGGCTAATAACTTGAGATATATCTAATATTATTGCAATAATATTTCAACAGGTTCCAGGTAAAGAAGAAACAATTTTTCCGAAATTTTATGACCATTGTGCTATTTGGTGCTGTTGGTACTGTGATATCCTTTACCATCATATCATTTGGTACACATTTGACATCTATTCCATTTTATTCTTATCTCAATAATACATGTATGTACGTTTGCAGAAACTTTTACGTTTGGTTGATTTCCATCAAGTCAAGCTTGTTTACACTTTACACATACTCTATTTTTGAAAAACAAGGAGCATTTGTTAAAGGGAAAGTGAATATGTGTTTGTTATGTACCTAAGCTTAGGTATAGAACCATTTCAAAAGTACGGCATATTGTGAAACATAAATGTCATTGTTTCTGATATACTTTCAGTAACATAATCAATTAGTAGCTACTTACTTAAAATCTCATTCCTTTTTAAGATGAGATGCTTATTCAGCTGTCTGGGAACATGATTGGACATATAGATTGTAATTTTAAGCGACAGTTCTAATCAACGGAATAACAATAATACTGCATGTTTTTATTATTCTGAACAAATTTGTTAACTTCTTTACAGGTGCTATAAACATTTTCAAAAGAATGAATGTCGGAAGTCTAGACCTAGGAGATTTTCTTGGTATCACTCACTCCTTATTTCCCTGTCATATCTTGTTTTAGTTACCTTTTAAAAGCATGTATTTATTTGCCAATATTTTCAACCATTTGTATTCCAGCAATAGGAGCAATCTTTTCTGCAACAGATTCTGTTTGTACTCTGCAGGTACAGATCACATTTTTTTTTTCTTTTAGTATAATTAGAATCCATATTGAGCTAATTTATCTCATCTGACAATGCAGGTCCTCAATCAGGACGAGACCCCTTTGTTATACAGTTTGGTGTTTGGGGAAGGTGTAGTGAATGATGCTACATCAGTCGTGATTTTCAACGCAGTTCAAAACTTTGATCTGTCTCGGATCACCACAACTGATGCATTTCAGTTGGTTGGAAATTTCTTCTACTTATTTGTCACAAGCACAGTCCTAGGAGCTGGTGTAAGTCTACATATGTATATTTCCGTGTGTACTGAGCATTTATTTACTATCTTCAAATACGTGATCATGTGATTATTTCTTGAATTCAGGCTGGGCTTCTAAGTGCATATGTTATTAAGAAGCTATACTTTGGAAGGTATATCGATTAAGTTTCATAACTGTTGCGGTTTAGTTAATGATAAACATCGATGTTTTATGAATAACACATGTACTTTCTTTGGCTTGCTAAATATAGGCATTCAACGGATCGAGAAGTTGCTATCATGATATTAATGGCTTACATGTCATATATGCTAGCTGAAGTAAGAATTTCCTCCATGTTTAAGTTTGAAAGCTGATGCTGTTTTCTTCTGTATGGTTAATAACTCTCAATCCGTGTTGCAGTTATTCTATTTGAGTGGCATTCTCACAGTGTTCTTCTGTGGAATTGTGATGTCACATTACACATGGCATAATGTCACAGAAAAATCAAGAGTTACTACCAAGTATGTCATACTTAAAGCACTGTTTATTTTAGTCCCTTTTTACTGTATAGATAAGTGCAAAATAATGAATGGTCAAAACTGTTTCTCTTCACAGGCATGCCTTTGCAACACTGTCGTTTATTTCGGAGTTGTTTATCTTTCTTTATGTCGGTA
Organism: Chrysanthemum makinoi; assembly: GCA_910596185.1. Taxonomy (NCBI): domain Eukaryota; kingdom Viridiplantae; phylum Streptophyta; class Magnoliopsida; order Asterales; family Asteraceae; genus Chrysanthemum; species Chrysanthemum makinoi. Next base: position 224,204,866 of record OU343219.1, on the reverse strand, counting down.
TGGATGCTTTAGATATTGAAAAGTGGAGCTTTGTACAAGACAGGTATTGTTTGATAAATACTATTCAAATTGTGTTTACACCTTCTTTTGATAGTCATGTATCTCACTGTTCTTTTGATCTGTCAGCCCTGGAAAATCTATTGGAGTGAGCTCGATTTTATTGGGTTTGGTTTTGCTTGGAAGAGGATGCTCCATATTCCCTTTATCATTTTTATCCAACTTGACAAAGAAGAATCAACACGAGAAAATCACTTTTAGGCAACAAGTAGGATCTTGCTATACTTCCTCTATTTGACACACATACGAAACATATCCTTAACCTTTTAACTTGAACTTTTCATTTAAGGTTTTGATTTGGTGGGCTGGTCTCATGAGAGGTGCTGTTTCTATGGCCCTTGCCTATAATCAGGTGAGTATCTTGATAATCTCATTTTCTTAAATTGTATCAATTAATTTGATATTTCAAGAATTTTATTTGTTAAAAAGTTATTTGCTTAAATGGTGCAGTTTACAAGATCAGGTCACACACAATTGCGTGGGAACGCAATTATGATAACAAGTACCATCACTGTTGTTCTTTTTAGTACTATGGTAAGTTTTTTTAAACTAGTTTTGACATCAAACAAACATCCGCATAGTGACGATTCTAATATATGTTGTTTTTTCAGGTATTTGGATTGATAACAAAGCCATTAGTGAGACTGTTGCTGCCACCATCCAAAGGTGGCATGTCCCGAATGGCTTCCACAGAGCCAACCAGCCCCAACGCATTCATTGTTCCCCTTTTAGGAAAGAACCGCGACCCAGAAGCTGCATCAGGTCAAAACGGGTCAGTACTCCACCCATCAAGTCTAAGGGTACTCCTTTCAACACCTTCTCACACAGTGCATTACTACTGGAGAAAGTTTGATGATGCTTTCATGCGTCCGGTTTTTGGTGGTCGTGGTTTCGTTCCATTTATTCCCGGAACTCCAACAGAACAAAGTGTTCACAATTTGATCCCTGAAGAAGGTACCAACAACTAAAAAGGCTATAAACGAATACCATTTGCGATAAAAGTTATTGTTTTATTAGGGCCAGGTAGGAGCAGGTAGCTAGGGAAGTGAGTGTTGAAAATGGACTCAATTTTGGTTGGATGGTGTAAATTATGTTAAGTTGTTGTTTATGGTTTGCATTTATTGTTTGTTTCTTTTAAATGTAACAAACATAAGCCATTGTTTGGCTTAAATATCTATGATTTTCGACCGCTGTACAAGCAGTCAAATGAGGAAATGGTTTCCTTAAAATTCTATAGCTTGTTAGAGTAAAACCTTATACACAATATCTTTTTCTGTGAACCTTTAGAATCTTTGTTTCTTCTGAGATACGAACAAATGTGTGCTCTGATAAGTATTAATCCCAAAAAATAAGAATCGAGTCTTTTCTTGACGAGACGACAACTTACAGTCATTCTGATGGCTCTTGAAAGGTTAGTTTATCTAGGGGGTGTTTGGCTAAACTTATTTAGGTGCTTATAGATCGGGTTATCAAAACACAATAAGCTTATAATCCAAATACTACCTAAGAAGTGCTTATTATCTTCTTCGAGGGTTAAAAATTGTGTTTTGATAAGGTGTGTTTCCAAAACATACTAATTAAGCTCTTTCAAGTAGCTAAGCCACACACCCCCTTAAAAACGACCTACAGTTTCTTAATAATAGTCCTATTTTTTGTTTCTTTTGCTATTAAAGTGTGGTGAACTGGTAACGCAAAATTTATACACAAAATCTATTTGTCATATTTTATACTAGTGCAAAGTTTCATAAGCAGCATATAAATTGAAATCTTAAAGCTACGTAAATCTATTAAACTCGAGTAACGCTACCTTTGTGCATTCATATTTATTTGAACATACTATGCTTTAGGGGTTTAGAAAATATAAATACTATAAGGATTCGTTATTTCCGTGTAAGAGCAGCTTTGAATAGACTATACCTAATCAATATCATCATCCTCATAATAGAACAATATAGCATGTTTTCATAAAGACTCAGTAAATATACTTATATACATGACTAATTTATATGCAAGAATGAATAATGAAATCGATTACTTCACAGCTAGCCAAAACTAAAAACCACTAAACCAAACATAACCGGCCGTTTATGTTGAGCTATAAAATATCTACAACATGTTTCCCCGTTAACCATTACGAGTTGAGAGACGCTTGAATTTCCTCCAAGCTTTTCCCTTTCGTTTCTGGCAGTAACTTTGCTACAAAGACAATGGTAATAATACCAAATCCCGAAAACAACCAAAATGTACCTATAAGCAAACAAAACATATCACTTTAGATCAAGATATTAAAAACGTGACTAAACCAGCAGAATGGTGAATACGTACCAGCAGGACTCCAGTTAAAAAGGAAGTTGAAACTGTATGAAACAACCCACGCACCCAACCAATTCACTATGCACGCCAAGCTCCCTGCAGCACCTTTAATGTGCAACGGGAATATCTGTAAACCAAAAGGAGCCCGTTAGCAATTAATCGGACTGTTGTAAGTACTAAAGGTTATCACTGTGTACCTCAGACATGATCAACCAAGGTATTGCTCCCATCCCGATTGAAAATGTTGCTATGAATACCAGAACACCCGAGACAGCAAGATATGGGACCCAGTCGAGGAACATACCTTGACTCTGATTCAAAAACGACATAAAACTAAAATCACTTTTTTAGTTTTAACATAGATAGTGAAACGGCTGATAAGCACTAATATATTGATATGGATTGAGATCCTTTCAAGCTGTGTCACACTCTTACGCACAAAACAGTGAGGCCCGCAAAGGTGCCCAAATTTGCTTACAAATAAAGACCCACTTTTTTTTTTGTGTGTGTGGAATTATCTGACCGGTGAGCGGTCATGTTGATCTCAACTAGAGAAGATCTCAATCCATGGATTCTAGTATTACGAAAAGACCTTGAAGAAAAATCCAGTTCCGGTCATAAAACAGCCGAGACATGTTCCACATGAAGATGTCAAAAGGAGAATCCTCCTTCCAGATTTGTCCAATAAGACCATGCCAACGATCGTTATAGGAATCTGTATTTAACGATATCGACGTACATTAACAAATATAAATTCTATAAAATGTAGGAAAAGACAGTCAGGAAGGACACAAACTTGAATTAACGCATAAGCAACGGTCCCAGATTTTCCCGATTTAAGTCCTGCAATTTGAAAAGTTTCGCTTGCATAGAATCCTATCCCATTGATTCCACACCATTGTTGACATACCATTAATCCAACTGAAATCTAAAACATAAATAAAAAATTTCATTTCAATGTTTGAAATTATATTTCAATAACGAAAAAAACTGGTTTTTGCTTACCATAACCGCTTTTATGTACTTGGGATCAAGCAAATCCAAAACTGTAGCTTTAGGAAGACTTTGAAGCATAAGTATAGATTCCTATAACATAACAAGCAAAAAATTAGATGATTTCAGTTGCGTTATGTCGCAAGTTGCCCAAATATGAACTTCAAACATGACCAAATATTGTGCATAAAATGAAAAGACTGATCAACAGAAGTTGGTATTATACATTTATCTCAGTAGCTTCAGCAGAAATATTTGCTTTTGTACCACGAAGTCTGCGCAAAGAATGTTCAAATTCTGCTTCACGTCCTACCTTAGCCTATATGAATGATATCCATATAACGTTATCAAGTGCTGAGCTATAAACCTTTTATAATTTAATAAATATTCAGAAGGTACGTACCAGCCATCTAGGGGACTCTGGAACAAATAGCAGGCCGGCAATCAATAGAATACAAGGAGTGAGTCCTGCAAATTCGACCTGTAAGGTTTTTTTCTTTTGATATGTGGTTCCAAAAGAATTGGTAACTTTCAAGACTTTGTTACACACCGGTGGTGAAAGCTAACGTTCTCCATGAAACAACAGTTCCCAACAAGAAAGATATCGATGAACCAGTAACAATCATGAACTGCATAAAGTAACATAAAAACAAATTCCTATAAGTTACCATGTCTATCTTTGTGAAAAAAAATATAAAAAGTAACTAGAGAACATTTTAACCTGATTGAGGGTGGTGAGTCCTCCACGAAGTTCTTTGGGCGCTATTTCCGCGACATATATTGGGACCTATTAAAAAAATACTCAAATTTAAACATTTGTGCAAATTGTAAATTAAATTTAAAAATAATACATAAGGTTTTAGTACAGTTTACCACATAAGTGAATATCCCTATGCCATATCCAGTGAAGAACCGCCCCGTATCAAGTAAAAGGGATCCCTGAAATTTAAATGTACCAACAAAGTAAGTACTAATAAAGAAGCTATGCGAAGCTATATAAAGTAATGACATTAAGATATGTAGCTTGAGTACGTACCATGGCAAAAAAGATTGCAAGCCATCCTGATATACAGATAACTGCGCCTAATGCCATAGACTGATTTCATCATCAAAAGATTAACAGACTCTTGTTACAACTTGAATAAAGATATGTTGAACGTTGTAATTCATGCAATCATGCTTAAAAGCCATGTGTACATCAGTACATGTATGTGATTATGATGGGCCTATGAACACATTGAACATGGGCCTGACCAAATTAGTGTATCATATATCATTGTACAATGTGGGCAGAAAGGCCCAACACAATGCACCTTATGATTCAATGAATGTAAGACTGTAAGTTACTAAGTTTTATATATTTCTTGTAATGTTTCTTTTAAGCAAAATTTGTAAATGTTGGTTTAATTGTGAAAGCAATTTGATATGTTTGGCAATAATTGTGTACAAAGTATGCTGGTTTTTTACTCCTTTTCGGCCAATTGAGTCAGCAATTCTTCCGCTCGTAAGTGATCCAATCATTGCACCGATTGTTATTATCGAACCAAAAATGGAATACTACAAAACCATATACAATACTCTTGTTAAAAAAATCTATTGTACAAAACAATACATTATCAAAAAACAACGTAAGATCGATGTAGAATTATAATCAACCTGAGCGACCGATAAATTCAAATCATTGCAAATGGCTAATTGAGTTGGAGCGGAAAATCCAACCTATAAAATCCAAAGACAATGTTTAACTAAATGGCTGTTTCATTCCAAAGAAGAGAAACTCGAGAACACAAAAAAGAAACAACAAATTTTCAACATACACACGTTCCGAACTCAAGTGAGCCACAAACGGCAACAGCCGTGCTAATAAGAACCATAGCAATCGACTCATTTTGATTCGTTTGTTCAGAACCATCCACATTTTTGGAATGATCATCGATAAATGGTTCTGCCAAATCATTATGGGCTTTATTACCACCTATCTCGAGGTCTCTACGCTTTGCCATAGTTTTAATAAAACAAAGCAAAAATGAAATTTGAAAATAGTTCTATGAATGAATTCGTGTGCATGGAATAAAATTTAAAGGGTTTGCTGGGAAAATGAAGAAGATGACAACATCAACATTGTGTCAACCGTACAATTATCTAACACAAAAAAGATAGTAGGAATAAAGAAAATAATGTGAGGTAAATGTAACAAAAATTGATGAAAAATTGTTGGTGTAAATTAAATCAAAGGAAAGTAAGATACGAAGTAGTAAATTATAGAGTTGTTGTTGTACGGCAAATATTTGAAAAGTTGATATGCATATTTGTTGGATTCCTATAGAAATTTTTGTATTTATCTGATTAAATTTCTTAGCTTATAAACCTGCAAAAAGTCCATGGACATTATTCATACCTCAAGTCCACAAGGTGAACCAGAAATAGTCCAAGTTGACTTTTACGAGTCAACGGTTTAAGTTCACCGCAAGCTCAAGTATCAAGTATTCAAGTACGTTATAGAAATGATAATCACAAAGATGAAACGTATAAGATACAAATAAAACATTTTGATGGATAATCATGAGCTTAAGAATTCTTTTAGAACCACAATAACTTGTTATGAATGAGTTTGACATCATGTATTAAGTCAAACTGGGACATTGGATGCATAGAATGGAGTTTCGACTTTAACACAAAATCAAGTTATATATGTGTTAACAAGTATCAAATGATAACAAAGGTTTTCAAAACAAAGTATAACATGGACATATGTGTTGAATGAGATGAAATCCAACGACCCGTGACTGTGAGTTTGATGCGATTAGGAAGATTTTAACTTTTTGGTATAAAACATATATAGGAACTAATCAGGTTATTACTTTATATTGTGTTATTATAAACTGTTTGAGACAAGAATAAATGTTGATAAGGAACATTCTGCAATCATCAAGTTGTACAAACTTGTGGTCACTAGGCGCTCGCCAAGGACCATATGACAGCAAGTGATAATTAAGTGTATGTCGCAATCAATTAAACAATGAATGTCTCAGGTTCGATTGTTTGAACGTAAGACAAACACAAGTGTCCTATGTATGTTAATGTTTTATACGTATGTTGCATCGTTACTCAGATTTCATATATGCAAGCTGTCATATGATATTTGGGCAGCCACAAGCTAGCGACAGGATACAATTAACTTGGAGGTGAGTCTTGATAATGTAAATCGTGTGTAGGTAAAAATTTTGCCGCATCAATTTACTTCGACAGTAAAATCTCATTTGAATAACGTACAAGAAGCTTTCGGGTATACATATGTATCGAAAAATATTATAACGCAGAGTTCTATGTTTCTCTATTTCCTGATGTTTATAAAAATCTTTCCTTTGTTATAAAAAAACAATCAACAATGATGGATTCATATAACAACTTGGACAAATATGAACTTGTTGAATTCATCACTTTGACTATGACCTTTAACAAACATGCATTTTTTATAGGTCTTTTAATCTTTGTTCCAATGAATCTTATTTATTTTATTGACTTATTTATCAAGTCTTTTATCAATTTTATGCACTTATGTATCATCTATATACATTTTAACATATTGCTTTAACAAGGCCCTACAACTTTGATTCAAAAATAAAGGTCAACTAACCAAATGATAACATGTTTAGGTAAAATCAGGTTTTAGTAATCATTGTATTTTGCTTTCCCTATTTAGACCAATCATTTTTATATATTTCTTTCCTGTATTTTTGTTCTTGCAATTTAAGAGTAAAAGTAAAGTAAATTAACTCCCAATACCGTCTTCTACGGGTTATGGGTCCCAATACCATCTTCCACGGTGTATGGGGAGGTTGAGACGTAGATAGCCTTAGAGGCTGCTTCCGGTTCTACCATAGGTAGAAAAGGACCACGGGTTCTTGCAATATAAGAGTGATTTGGATTATATAGAAGAACCAAAAAATGAATAATGAAATAAGATTACTACCTCAACTAAGAAAAAATGAAAACTACAACAATAATCGTAATCGTCCATTAGACGTCACGTTTTTTAATATCTACCTACAACTGTTATGACTTTTTGGATCGACGATACTATACAACCATTATTTGTTGATAGACAGTTGAATTTCTTCCAAGCTTTTTCCTTTTGTTTCGGGAACTAATTTTGCTACAAAGATAACTGCGAGAACACAAAATCCTGAAAACAACCAAAATGTACCTACAAGCAAACACCAAACATGTATCGTTAGAAGAAGAAAACAAAAAATTAGAGTAAAGAAGAGCACTGTGAATATGTACCAGCAGGACTCCAGTTAATGAGGAAGTTAAAACTATATGAAACTACCCATGCACCAAACCAGTTCACTAGCACGGATACACTCCCTGCAGCGCCTTTTATGTGCAGCGGGAATATCTGTGAAACAAAAAGAACCTGTTAACTAGACTGTTGTGTATAGGTGCATAAAGCCCGAGCCATAAATGAATATGGTCGTGTTTTCGATAGTTACCTCAGACATGATCAACCAAGGTACAGATCCCATTCCAATTGAAAATGAAACTATGAATATCAGAACACCAGAAACAGCAAGAAGTGGGACCCATTCGAGGAAAATGGCTTGTTCCTGGTTTGAAACAAGAAAGTAAAATCAGTCTTAAATGAGAAAAAGTACGAATTATAGTCACACGAGGATTAAGGTAGCTTGTATCGACCTTAAAGTAAAATGAAGCTCCCGTGAGAAAACATCCAAGAAATGTCCCGGATGAAGATACCAGAAGGAGAATTCTTCGTCCTGATTTGTCCATTAAGATCATTCCAAGCATTGTTACAGGAATCTGCATTAAGAAAAAGATGTAATAAATTAACTGGAAATTCTATTTCAAGTAAAAAAAAGTGATGAACAAGTTTAGGGTTCAAATAGGCAAACCTGTATTAAGGCATACGCATCACTTCCAGCTTTGGCCGATGAAAGTCCTGTAAGAAACAATTTTGGGGCTCAAAAAAGGTTATAAAAGGAATCGCCCGTTTCAAAGGACGTACTAGTCTACACAAAAGAGATGGTGAAGGTACCAGCAGTTTCAAAGGTTTCAGTTAAGTAGAATCCTATTCCATTGATTCCTCCCGATTGTTGACAAACCATTAATCCAACAGCAATCTAAAACATAAATTAAAATTGAATTCACTTTTCGAAATATGAAATCTTATTTACCAGGGTATAAAAATAGTTTGTTGCTTACAATAACCGGTTTTATGTATTTGGGATCAATCAAATCCAAGAGTCTAGCTTTGGGAAGACTTTGAAGAGTCATTATAGTCTCCTGTAAATATAGCATACAAACCGTTAGGCCCGTTATACAAAGAATACTGATGATTAATAAACCTTGTTAAAATATAGCAGCAAAAGTAGTACTATACATGTATCTCATCGGCTTCAGCAGAAATGTTTGCTTTTGCACCACGGAGCTTGCGTAAAGAATATTCGAATTCTTTTTCCCGTCCTACCTTAGCCTAAAAGAATGACATTCATATAACATTATCAGATGTTATACCATATATAAACCTAATAGATTTTAAGGTTTCAGAACGTACCAGCCATCTAGGGGACTCTGGAATAAACATTAGACCGACAAGCAGGAGAATGCAAGGAACAAGTCCTGCAAAACAATAAAAGGGTAAGTTTTTCTATCCATTGTCAAATATTTTTTACGTATTTTAAATTTGTACATACCTGTTAAAGCTAATGTTCTCCATGAAACAACTGATCCCAATAAGAATGATATCGATGAACCAGTAACAATCATGAGCTGGTTGAGGGTAGTGAGTCCTCCGCGTAGATTTTTTGGTGATATTTCCGCAATATATATTGGAACCTGTTTATCAATGTCCGATTTAAATATTTGCGCAAATTGAAAAGTAAATAATTCAACATATTTGAATTCATTTTTGTCATTTTACCACAAATGAGAAAATGCCTATGCCATATCCAGTGAAGAACCGTCCCATATCAAGTAAATACGATCCCTGAATCAAACGTCGTAGCACCAAAATTAAGTCACTAACACCTATATATGTACAACTTTATTGTCATAAGATTACATTAATTTGTAAATTACCATGGTGAAAAAGATTGCTAGCCATCCTGCTAAACAGAAAACAGCTGATAATGCCATGGCCTGTTTTTTAACAACAAAAAATAAATTATCTTTAAGGAACAGAAAGTTAATCTCACAAAGATCTGCAGGGAACATGAATGTGCATGTTACAGGCTGTGCTTCATGCAGATATTGTTGTACTACAATAGTAGCACATGTTTATGACAATCATGTGTTCATGATCATATATTAAAAGTCCAGTTTTGTCTATATTATATTTTGACCCCCCTATTTTTTTTAGATTGACCCTCCCTATTATTTTTGAAATTTTTTTATTTTATTTTATTTTATTTTTATTTTTATAATTTTATTTATATCAAAAAACTATAAACCTGAAAATGCGGAACAGTAAATATAAAGTTTAATAAGTCAAACGCTTAAAACTGTCAGAAATACGAAACAGAAACTGACAAAAAACTGTGTTGTACTGAAAAAAGTGGGGGACAAAGGGAATATTCCCCTATGATGTGACATCATGGGGGTTCCAATAGTGTATCCCTATATTTTATATACATCATAAAAAAAAACCATTTATGTCTAGATTTTTTTCTGTATAGACACATACATGTATGTTTCTATGTGTTACTAGTTATGGCTTGTAAACATATTGACATGGCCTAATTAGTGTATCATTCTAACTATAGTATGCAGTGGAGAAGATTCATCCTAATAATTTAGTAAAAAAAAAAAAAAAAAAAAAAAAAAAAAACTTAAAATCTTGAAGAACAAACAAGAATGTTCAAATTAGCATCCAACTTGCAAATTTACTATTTTTGACTTCTCCCTTTTAAATAAAAAAAAACAAAGATAACTAACAAAATCCATACAAGCTAAGAATTTTAAACACCAACTGGTCTCTCCTTTTTTGACCAAAACACCAAGTGGTCAAGAACCTTCAATCATTACTATACTATGTTGATTTTAATGAACAAAATTAATAACAATTATTAATATATATCATCACAATCATCCCTTCTAGACTACGAGTAATTAGAGGCAAATCTTGGTGAATACAGTCATTTATTTTAGTTTCAATGAAACATAAGAAAAAGTGATTAATTATGGTGTTCAATAGTAATTACTATTTGCTACTTTTAGATAATATTGTACTACCTTTTAATGATACAGCTCAAAGGAAGATCGAAAAGTAACAACCCATGAAACAAAACAAATTTATAAGCAAAACCCAAAATTGGCAAAAACTATATTCACAAAATATATACAAATTTCATACCCCTTTTCGACCGATCGTGTCTGCAATTCTACCACTTGTGACTGCTCCGATCATTGCACCAATCGTTACAATCGAACCAAATAGCGAGTACTGCAACATCAAATACTACACTCAACAATCTATTCAACCATAATATACCATAGAAATGGTCCATCAAATTTATGAAAGAACAATGAACAAACCTCAGCAACTGATAAATTTAAATCAATGCTGATATCAGATTGAACAGGAGCAGAATAACCAACCTACAAAACATAACCAAACAACATTAAAATCCACCATGCATACAAACCTTAAACAACCATAAAATACACAAATAAAACTAAACAACCTTGAAATGACACAAAGAAACCTTAAATTTAAAACTTACACACGATCCAAATTCAAGGGAGCCACAAACAGCAACAGCAGTACTCAGCAAAACCATAGAAATGGATGAATTCTCATCAACTTCATCACATTTCTCAACATTTTTCACCTTAGCATCATCAACAAGAGGCTCAAGCAAATCCTCGAGACCTTTGTTATCACCTTTTTCGATATCCCTATGCTCCGTAATCGCCATATTTTCTTAATATGACGAAAACAAGAACAACAAAAAGGGTATATATGAAGCTAGAAAGATATTTTTAGTGAGATATTTCTCTAGTGCATGAGTAATGATATATAAAAAAAGACGAATTTATAGAAGTGCATGTGAGATAGAAAAATGAAGAAGAAGCTAGATGAAGACGCCATGTGAGTAGAAGCTAAGCTGTATCCGACGTGGATTTACGTGTATGCTCAATTCTCTCACCAATAAACGCCGCTCTGATGCCTTTCAACTTGATTTTTTTTTTCAAACTAGTAATTTGGATTTTTGTTGTCATCATGTTTTATGTATATCATTAGTTTTAAAAATTAATGCTACAACATTTTTAACATGGTTAGGAAATTTGTTGATGTTTGTATCATTGGTATTAAAATGTAAAGAGTAAACTACACTATTCGTCCTTGCGGTCTGCGTTGACCGACAAGTTTCGTCCTTTGACTCAAAAAAATATACCGTTCATCCTTAACTGCGAAACGTTATGTATCGTTAGTGCCTCACTCTAACTGGCAGGACTAACGGTCGTTATACCTCATCCACTCGAGGGTATTTCAGTCTTTTCCCACCCATAAGGACCAACGGTGTAATTTCGAAATTTTCCAAAAAAATTTATTTCAAATTTTTTCCGAATTTTTTTTTTCTGAAACAAATTTTTTTTCCAAAAATTTTTTTTCCCAAAATTTTTTTTCCGAAATATTTTTCCCCAAAAATCGTCGCATGTGAAAAAAAAAATTCGTCACACGTGAAATTTTTTTTCGTCACATGTGAAAAAATTATTAGAAATTCTTTTTTCGAAATTTTTTCACATATGAAGAAAAATGTGAAATTTTCGTCATATGATGACCAACTAAGCTAATTCAATTGGTTACCTAGTTGATTAATATTAGAACAAAAAATATATTCACTGTAATGTTCTTAATTATCTATAAACTATATTACAAGTGACTTAAGATCAAATAAGAATTAATCTTAAAATGAGAATGATAAAAAATAACTATAACCAAACATTAAAGATGCATCGACTTGAATTAAATGCATATCTAATCTTTTAGATGCCCCTAACATATTTTCTAGCAAAATATTAGATTCATATACATATATTTAATGCATCTCATCAAGTTAAGTGAATCATGTGTATTTTTCGACCTCTACAAGTCAAATTTCTTGCTAGTACTGCTTTGCATCGTTTTCACATTTCAAAATCACTTTAGTAACTAATTAAGATGCATCTAAATGAATAAAGATGCATCTAATTCAAGTCGATGCATCTCAAATGTGTGGTTATAGTTATTTCTCATTCTTCTCATTATAAATTTTCATTTCACTATATACCTAACTTATTACAAGTTACCTATGCGCCATATATGATGAGTTTATATATATATATATATATATATATATATATATATATATATATATATATATATATATATATATATATATATATATATATATATATATATTTATATATATATATATCGAAGATAACGGTTCTTTTTGTATCCATATTTTCATGATTAATAGGAGACTAGGAGAGTACTCGGGCGTTGCAACGGTGGGTACCTTGTGATTAAAGCTTGGATCACTAAAAACTAACTTAAACAAGCTTAATGATAAAAGAACTGAAGGTTTATGAGACTGTAAATAAGCAGAGAAAACTGTGCAATGAGGTGAGAATATGTGAAAAAAATGAGCCACTATTTATAAGCTGCTGAAAACTGGTCGTTAGGACCAGACGTATCAACATATCCTTTATATATAAGGGATTCGTCCCTTAATTAAGGAATATGTCTCAGACAGCTTCCAGACGGACGCTCTTTTTTATTTTTTTTATTTTTTTTTTTTTTGTCTTTTTGTGGTGAATGTGTTTTTTAGAGTAGTTTTGTCTAGTTTTAGGGAAAATCATATTTGAATTTATTTTTCAAATAAAACATTTTGTAAATATAATAAAATAATTTGTCTATTTAATCTATGTAAATTGTTTTGTCATATATATAAGAGTAAAGTCCAAACTACATCCTTGTGGTTTGTTTCGTGTCTCGCTTTACATACATAAACTTTTTTTTTGGCACAAAACCATCCTTCCGTTAGTAAAGTTGGCACAAAACCATCCCTCCGTTAGTAAATTCAGTCAATGAGGACTAACGGTGTAAATAATTTATCTGTTATCTTCTAACGGAAGAGAGATTATTTGCATCGTCAGTCCTAAGGACGGAATAAATTGTACCGTTAGTCCTTAGGAATGACGATGCAAATATTCTCTCTTCCGTTGGGAGATAACGGAAAAATAATTTGCACCGTTAGTCCTCATTGACTGACTTTACTAACGGAAGGATTGTTTTGTGCCAACTTTACTAACGGAGGGATGGTTTTGTGCAAAAAAAAAAGTTTAGGGATGTAAAGCGAGACACGGTACAAACCACATGAATGTATTTTGGACTTTACCCTATATATAAAAATGTGAGTTTAAGACAAAATTTTATTTCTTTGATCATCAATCAAGTTTAATGTCTGTATGTTAATACCTTTAGTGATTTACGTCGAAATAAAAATTTACGACTAATAACTTGTTAATGTTGATTTTGACATAGAATGATTTTACATTTTTTTATTATCAAAACGTAGACTAGTTGAAAAATATAAATAACGTTTTTAGACATTATTTTTATTAACACAAGTATCTCTCTTCATCAACGAAAAAAATCAACAAATGAACTGTTACAACTCATGATTCAAAGAGTGACAGATAAACAAGACGATATGACAGACAAGTTTCAAAGATTTTGGGCAAAAGAAATTAGACAAACTCTACAAAGCCGTCGGATCTCATCCACGGATCACACACAACCTAAATCCATCCCTATAAATACATATGCATTTCATAAGAGAATTAAGTTCATTTTCTCCACATTTGCACACACAAAACCCTAGTTGTATGTAAACGTTACCCCAACTTTAAATAAACACTCTTATCTTGAAGTTCTTGCCATTCAAAAAAAAAAATCGAACATATGTTTAGTCAAATGTCACACCATAAACTTATATTAATCATTGATTTACATACCATACATAAACAACATTATTTATACGGTCACAAATTAAATTTATAAATTTGCATATATCAATTTTCTTATCATTTGAAGCTTTTAGTAAGGCTAATGATTTGCACACTCAATATTTTGTTTTAAATAATTTTACATTTGTTATATAATAATTTTTTAGTTTGTACACTGAAATGAGCAAATAAAAAAAGTAAATGTGCAAATCAACACTCTTTTAGTAATATTGTTCTATTGTAAAAGTCTAGTGAACATGATGTTAAAATTGTTATTTTAGGTATGACACAATGATAAAAGTAATGACACAATGATAAAAAGTTGACATTTCAGGTAGCACTTTTTTTTTTTTTACCCGATTCACAATATTCACCTTCACGACATTCGTTGGTTTTTCTCCCAAGATATTTTAAAAGCTGCAATCAGTTATTATGAAAATATCAAAAATCTTGCCATGGTAGAAGAACACAAAACATCTCATAAATTACGAGTAATATCTTATATGGACTTGTTAAAGTGTTGCTTTCACTAATGATTGGTATCAAGTAAACACATATTCGGAAATGCCTTAATAAATATAAACAAAAGTAAGCATCGCAATGAGAGTTTGTGTTAAAATAAACACAAGTCACTATTGTTGTTCGACTTTTCGAATTTACTGCAACAGAATGATATATTGATATAGGTAAACAAATCGAACACTTTTTTTTTTTTTTTTTCAAAAATTAAAGGTTAATAAACAATTAGATTCATCGTTTCTTCTAGATAGTCATGGTAAGTGATCTCAACTAATTATGCCATAAAGATTTAGTTTATTGTAATCTTTTTATATAATTCCTAACTTAATTAGTTGTTAACTTGACAACTTGTTTAGATATTTTATCGCTTAGTTAGCAAGACAAACATGGTACGGATGTTATTATAATATTTTCATATGCATGTATTCATATAATGCAAGGGATATGTTATTAAATTAGATCCGATCCGATGGTCTTTTCATAATATCAAGCGTCACGATAGCATGTAAAAACTCTAATGGTGTTTTCTGAAAAGAAAAAAATAAAATAAAATTTTGGACGACGTTTAAATGAGTGATTTTGGACGACGTTTATTTGTTCTAAAATTTTATTTTTACTGGGTTTAAATATCACGTTACACAGAACATAACAGAAATAAAATGAATGCATGGCCTGGTTGTTTTTTGAAATATGTTATCTTGAGCTTAAGAAGTCATAAGATCAACAAAACAACTTGAATATCGTCAGAAAATGAAAGATTAGCCATTTGTTGTATGTACTTATTAACGCTATGATTTTGTAAATGAATCACTATATATGATTTTACATAGAGAAATACACCGTTTGTCCTTAAGTTTGTATCCAAAATACATGTTACGTCCGAATTTCGAAATAAATACACCAGATATCCCAAACGTCTCCATTTTGCTTCTCCGCTAGTCCCTTTGACTAACGTCTGTTAGCCTGTGCCCGTTACACCCCTCACGTGCCTTTCACGTGAGGGCAAAATCATCTTTTCGTGGCACCTTGTATCATTTTGTCTTTCTTTATCTCCTTTCTTGCTTCTCACTCTAAAATTAACACCAACACTACCATCACCTCACTCACCTCCCCTCTTTTGGAACACCACCCTCTTCATTATATCTAACACAAAAAAAAAACCAAAAAAACAACAATCACAGTCAATTCCCAAGACCCCAACCCTTATGATGCGTTCTCGAGTTTTTCTAGGTGGTGATAGAAATGATGTGTAAAGAGAAGAAAAAAGGAAAAGGAAAGGAAAGAAAGTTGATTTTATATTTCATGTTCTCGAGTTGAAATGAAATGAAAGGAAAAAAAATTATGTTATGTTTTCGAGTTGGGAGGAAAAAAAAAGAAAAAGGGACATAATTACATTTATGAACGTTTAAATATGTTCATTTTATCATAAGAGTCGAATATGAGTAAATACTCAAAGTTATATTGGTCATTATATACTAAATAGTGCGGGTGTAGAATTATTTCCGTCCAAATCCACCCATATTTGGGAGGAAAATTCTTATAGGAACATAAAAAGAATTTTCCTGTCATTTCCTTTGTATTTCTTTTCCTTTCCGTCCAAGAAAAACTCAGAAACACAATAAAATTTGAGTTTCTTATCAATTCTTTTCCTTTCCTTCTAATAATGAAATCGAGAACGGAGCGTCATGGAACACCACCCTCGTCATTATATCTTCATCTACTCAATTAAAACAAGTCAGTCTATTTTTTAACAAAAAAATAAATAAATAAATAAAAAATTTAAAAACAAAGCTTTTGTCCAGTTTTCTAACAACAATACCCATCGATAAACCAAATTTCAAACCAATCCCAATAATATCCATTTCCAAAAAAAAACCATTATTAAAATCTTTATGCCAACACATGAGCACAAATATACTACTGTATTACAATTAGTTAAGACTAGTCGGCAAGGGCAAGGTGAGTGCCAAGTGAGTGTGCTAGTCACTCGTGAGTCCCCATGCCATCCCAAACAACTCACACGTGAGTCACTCAACCCAATACATATTAAGGTGAGTGATTCACCTTATTGATCAACGTGCCCTTCTTCCAAAATACTACCCCATTTGATACCGGTTTGTATAAAAAAAAATTCCCCACTACCTCATTTAAAAAAAAAAGTATGTATATTTTGTATATTAATTCGAGAGTATGAAGCACGAAAGTAGTGGACAAACTTTTATTCATTACGAAAGTAAAGGAGACTACGTTACATAGAAAATTAAATCGCGATACATAAAAAAAAGACATGTATTAAAACAACTAATGATAATCCGGGTGATCCCAGGTTTGAGAGTTGTTGGAGTCGTAACCATCGTCGTAAAGATACTCGCACGAACCTTCAAATCTGCTCTCATCCCACTCTGCATACAAAGCATCGAATTCTCTGTCCCGACATTCTTGGAGCATAAGTCGCTCCCTTTCGGCTTCCTCCTTTTCGGCTTGCTCTCTTTCTGCTTCCTCCTTAAGAGCAGCTTCATCCAGTTCTCTTAAAAGTTCATCTTCATTAACTTGTTGGCTGAAATCTTTTTGCTCGGGAAATTGTTGGGTGAAGTCTTTCTTAGACATTATTCAGAGAATTTGGTAAGAAATTTTATGTGTGTGTGTGTGTGTGGCTTGTGAGTGTGGATATATATAGGGAAATTTTTGAATTTGAATTTTGTATTCGTTAATCTGTAGTATCTGAATTTAAATTTGAATTTTGAATTTATACACCTACTTGTGTTTTGTTGTATTAAAAAAAAATGGTTAAGGTGAGTGAAAGTGAGTGCCTTGTCCACACAAAGGTGAGTGGAAGAGAGAGGAGAGAAAGACGTGGCGCTGATGTGTAAGGTGAATGTGTAGGAACCTTGCCATCCAGCCTAAACATGTATTGTGCTTCCTTATTCAGTTAAACATGCCTTGTGCTTCCATAATCGCACCTAGCACAACAGAACCCTCAAGCAAAGCCGCAGTTTTATGTAAATGAATAAACACCAAATGCTCTAAACCAATATCGGCACCTTCAGAACAAATATTCACAACTTGTCCAACAACAAGCCCTTCAGAGCCAAATTTAGATTATCGGTACGATGTCATTTAAGGGTTGGTTTACCGTATTTCCTTTTTGTACCAAGTAAGATTTGAAATCAAACTCAGACTCCAATTAGGTGTGTTTTAAGGGAGTATATTAGCTACAGTTGCATTGCAAAGAAACTTCATACAATTTGTGCTATAATTTATGTGTCCCTGAGTCATTTTGTGGGCCCCATGTTTTAATTGTTGCTCTTTGGTTAAAAGTGCTGAAATTGAAATGGGTTGTGGTTTTCGGGTCGAGTAAATGAAGCTTGCAGATCTGGGATTAATAAGAATCATTTTGTTTTGTGATATTTTACTCTAATTTTGATCACCTCCCTTTTTTTGTTTACTGTCTATCAAAAGCTAAATCAAACAAAAACCATCACTCTCTATCTTCTTGGTTCCATATAACTATGGGTGTGTATTTCGAAATCAAGACCAAAAGGGTGTTCGTGTTTTTGTGCTAATCGAATGCAAGAGAAAACCAAGAAGAAAAAAATATATGTTTTTGTGTGCACGATAAGGTGTTTGTGGATGTAATTGAGTTGTGAAATGAAAGAGAGGCTAGTGAGTTTGAAATGAATAAAACAAATGTTGTATTGTTAGAAAAAATAAAGGTGAAATGAATACAGTGTTGTATTACTGAAATGAATATAACAAGTAACATCACTTTTGAGGTTGTTGATTCGATTTTAGGAAGAGAAAAAATACAAAAGTGAGATCAAGTATGTATTGTTAGAGAAAGCACATGTGACCTGAGTTCGTGTTTTAGAGAAAGAAATAAAGACCTTAGTTGACTTTCTTTTTTTACGTTTTGAAATTCTGAAACGACGATTTTACCCTCACGTAAAAGGCACGTGAAGGGAATAACGGGCATTGACTAACATACGTTAGTCAAAGGGACCAGCGAAGAAGCAAAATAGAGATTTTGGGAATGTCTGGTGTATTTATTTTGAAATTGGGATGAACTATGTATTTTGAGTACAACCTTAGGGACGAAAGGTGTATTTTACTCTTTTACATATATAAAAGGTTTGTTACTTCCAAACGTGCATATATAACAAAAAGTTATTCAGAACGCTAACAACATAATTGTGTTCTAACAACATAAATTGTGTTCTCAAGCCGTACAAAAAGGAAATGAGTGATATGTTGTATTTACCATAATACCCTCGTAATAAGGGTTGTTTGATAAATTTATGTGAGGACATTTACTTTACTTCACTTACTACAAAACGCATTAAATTACCGCCACTACTTCATCCGTTTTTCATTTCACTCCTTTAAAAATTCTTGAAAACCATCCACTTTCTTTCACTTTCTTCTAAAAAAAAAAATAGCTTTGAGAACATAGTGTAACACAAACTTAGTCGGCCTACTTGGCCACTTTCATATGTTTTTTACTAGTGAAATGTTTTAGAGGGCATTATGGGTGCCAGGACATTTATTTGGACCCATTACATCTACTTGACAACTATTGTTTTTATGTTTGAATAAGGTTACTGACTATGAATGATTAGTATCCATTGATTCCTCTCTGTTAAAAGTAGCTTATGTTTCAACTTTCAAGTAGCTCTACAACACCACATGGAGTAATAAAATTTACTCGATTTAACTTACGGGTCAGTTTATACGGACCCTCATATAGGAAAGGGGTTCCAATCATTGCACGCATGGAAAAGTTGTATTGTGTGCATTATGATGTTGTACTATGTGCTTTGCGGTTTGTACGGTTGACTAATAGGGAGTTCCTATGACATATCTCTTAACTTATATAAAGTTGATATTATTTCTTTAGTAGATTTAACCTCAAACGTGTAGCATAATAGTTAATGTTTTGGACTCGTGAGTACATCAAATAATTTTGCATACCAAAATTTGCAAAATTTAAAATGGTATACCAACATTAGTAAAAACGAGTGTTGTAACCCGTGCGTTGCGGCGGGACGTGTTCCTTGAAAAGATAATTAAACCTTAAGGATTATTTTTGTTAAATGACTATACATACTAATTAATGATACAATGTGTTCCTTGAAAAGATTGGAATTTTGTAGAAGGTTAGAGAGGTACTTTTGATATGTATGTGTTGTTTTTTGTTGGGTTTTGTAAAGTGAAAATGGAACAACAGTTGAATGAACAGTAGTCAGGAAGATTATGGACCAGAAAAAATGAGAACAACAGTGCTATTAACAGGAACCTCAACGTTTCGGCCAGAAAAAATATGCTGACATACTGTAGAACAATATTAAACAAAGGACTTAGTTTGCAAAGATAACTAAACCTTAGGGACTTTTTTTTGCCATTTTGATATAGATAACAATTAATGCCTTAGGGACTATTTTTCTCCCCATCTTTAGTATATACGAGTGTGGAAACCCGCGCGATGCAGCGGGATTGCTTTTGTAGACGTGAATTTGGATAGGGACTATTTTTGCCAAATTGCTATAAAGGACTTACTTTGCAGCGACACTTAAACCTCAGGGACTATTTTTGCCAACTTGAACTTACTTTGCAACGACATTTAAACCTCAAAGACT
Source organism: Chrysanthemum makinoi (assembly GCA_910596185.1). Taxonomy (NCBI): domain Eukaryota; kingdom Viridiplantae; phylum Streptophyta; class Magnoliopsida; order Asterales; family Asteraceae; genus Chrysanthemum; species Chrysanthemum makinoi. The sequence goes on along the minus strand of OU343219.1, from coordinate 224,184,335 downwards.
ATTTTTGCCAACTTGCGAAAGTTGACAATTAATGCTGACACGTCGCATGTGAAGAACCCATGTCATGCTCTATAGTTATATTAATAATATAGAATATATCATTTAGACTTTTACTTGTAAATCTTATTTTAAACTAGCTAGTAATCTTGAATAATGTTGTACTCCCTCCGTCCCAAAATTATAGTCCCCTATTGACTTTTTCAGTCTTTCCTATACAACTTTGACCTTAAATATTTTCGTTTGTGTTATATAATACTTGATGAAAATTATTTGAATGGATTGGGTTTTTGAATGTATTTTCATCGATATATTTTTCATCAACTATTGTATAACACAAATAAAAATATTTAAGGTCAAAGTTGAAAAAGAAAGACCGAAAAAGTCAATAGAGGACTATAATTTTGAGACGGAGGTAGTAGTATATTTATACGTCTGAACTCAAAATGGTATGTGTTTCATCGAAAATACTGAAATTTGACTTTTTGTGGTCCTGCTTATACTTGTGGCACACCATTTTGAAATCACGACAACATATTCCTAGTCAGAAACACCACGGCATGATGATAAGAGCGCTAGGTACAGTGGGTGCTATGGGTGGTATCGTTGGTGGTACCGTGGAAAAAGTGGTGCCACTTCAGCACCTTTTTTCCATGGCACCAGTTTTCTCTTTGGCACCAAAACACCCCTCCCTAGCTATGGCACCACTTTTTGTTGGATTTTTTTCTTTTTTTTTCATTTTAAATATAAACAATATATAACTAAAAAAATACATCAAATAAAAAAAGACATTATATAAATAAGGACTAACAATGTAAACAAAATAGGGACTAACGATGCAAGAAAAACACTAACAAGAGCAAATAATGTAAACTTATATTACAATAGGGGTTTAAAGTGAAAAAAGGAGGAAAAGTCAATAGCAGCATCTTCCTTAGTTCCTTCTTCCCCATACGAAAAGACCTACACCTTTTTTTTAAAAAAAAACAAAAACAAACAAAAACAAAAATTGAAACACAAACACAATAAACATTTTAAAAGCTCAAAACCTCACTCACATTACCCACTTAAAAATCAAAAAAAGAAAAAAAAAACAAAAAACAAAAAAAAAAAACGATGGCCACGGCGCTAGCCACCAACCACCAGTGTGGTCCTCGCGCCATCGGGGTCGTGCCATCGCTGATGGCTTGAGCCACCAGCTACTGTACCCGGACCACTAATAGAAATTTTTGGAATTGATAGGTCCTTCCTATAATGTTTTGTCAAGCCCTTCCGAATAGCCATGACAAAAATCTAACATTGCTTACGTATGTTGCTAGAATGCTAGTTAAATATGCGGTTCGAAATTAATCAAATTATGTATCGTGTTGTAGAGTCGTTGATGAGATCAATATAGATCACAAATTCAGATTTAGTAAACAAATCTTAGCCGTTCAATGTTTTATCAAAAACACCAAAACTAACTTTTTCATCTTTTTCTCTAAATAAGATATTTTAAGCGACGAAAATTACAATATCGCGACGATAATTTTTTTTTCAGTCGACGAAAACTTTGATATACTTTCTATAAAAAAAAATCGAGTTTTTTGTTTGCTGAAATTTACGCCATGAAAAATCACATGTGATTTTTAAAATTACAAATCAACTATGATTTTACAAATCACATATTATTTTTCAGACGTAAATTTCAACACTAAAAAAAACTTGAAAAAAATGGTCGAAAATATATAGAAGTGTTTTTCTATAGAAAAATGATTTAATTTTTGTCACGATGTTATGATTCGTTTCAGATCGATTACCGGTTTGTGTGACATTTAATTTTTAAAATAAAGATAAAAATAGGTATTTTATGTTTAATGAAAAATGAATTGTCAAAATTTGTTCATTCAATCTTTACATAATTTGCGATCTATGTTGAACTTAGGGCACCTGGTTTATCGTTTTTCTAATCCTATATACTTTTGTTTTGCAGCGAGTACATGTTCACGTAACTTCTTGTCTCAATCGGTCCTAGCAATTGAAGGATATTTATTGCGACTCTTTTGTACTAGTACTTGAAGCACTTTCCAAATTTAACATTTTAGACTTCTAGTTACAAAATAAATGAATATGCTTTTAGAGCAATTCTATTACACCAGTTTTGTTGAAATCAAGTTGAAATATAGAGTAGTTTTGTTGACCAACTAAGTTAATTAAACACTTCGCTATAACAATTTTGACAACAAGAGAAAAGGTCTAATCAAAGTTTATACCGTCTTTCTGGTTATATTCTTTGCTAACAAACCTAGCCTTATAATTTTCCACTTCCCTATTTAACCGTACTTTATTTTAAACACCCACTTACTTCATATGGGTTTCCTATCACTAGGTAAATCAGTGACTTCCAAGTATCATTTCTATATAAGACATCCATCTCATTATTCATTGACTCAACCCAATGTTGTTCCTTACAAGCTTCCCAATTAGTTTTTTTGGCTCAACACTTTTATTTAACTCGGTTACAAAACACATACTTTTAGATTTTAACTTTGTATAAGTGACAATTTTTTTTGAAGCAAACTTGACTAAAGAATCAACCACATAATCATTATATATATATTAGGAAACATTGAAGATCTTTCAAATCTTCTAAGTGTTTTGATTTTGAGTATTTTGGAAAACTTGTTCAGTTTCCGTGTTTGTATCATTTTCATTCATACCCTCAGAGTTGATGAATTAATCCTCTTGTGTTGCAGCCATCTATTTTCATTTGCAGACCTATTGGAACCCCGAGAATGCCCCAAATCATTCTTATTTTAATCAATAGTTTGACTGCCATAATAGAAAAGGTTGTTGCCCCCACTTAGAGGGGTAGCATTTGCATTATGATCATATTTGGGCATGTCAAGGTCCTTATATACAATTTCATTAAAGAAGTTTACATGATCCAAAAGTTGATCATCACTTTTATCCATGAAAATTGCCTTAGTCTTAAAAGGAAACACATTTTCGAAAAAATTAACATCTCTAGAAAACACAAATTATTTCCTTTCAAGACTATAAAGTTTATACCCCTATTTGAAAGAAGAATAACCCACTAAAGCACACTTCTATGCTCTACAACTAAATTTTTCATTATTATTAAGAACAATAACAAAGCAAAGACAACCAAAAACACTTAAATGATTCAAAGGATTTTTTTTTTTTAATTAATATTATTATTATTAAAACCAAGATTGTGAGGAGATTTCTCATTTAATACTGAGGAAGGAAATCTGTTGATTAAATAATTGCAGTAAGAATGCATTCAGACCATAGATTTAAAGGAATCCCCCCCTGAAACAAAAGGGATCTTGTAACATTAAGCAAATGTCTATGTTTTTTTTTTTTCACAATCCCCTTTTCAGACCATGGATATAAAGGAATTTTCCACTGAAACAGAAGGGAATTGGTAACATTAATCAGATGCCTATGTTTCTTTTTCACAATCCCCTTGACTGTTTTAAGTATTATAAGTAAAACAATACTTGCCATATTGGCATCTATTCCTTTCCCTTTTCCATCAGTATTAATATAATTCTCCTTTATCAAAGATATAAGTTTTGTAATATGTTGTCACACCCCCAATTTACCTGTTTTGTGGAATGGAATTCTGGGGATTGATGTCATAGCACCACATCACAGTTATATTGAACGACCTAAAGTGCCGTTTTAAAAACACATCGTTGGATATTTCATAAAAACATTCAGAGTACAACATCGGTCCCAAAAGGTTTACAAAGTTTGCGGAAATACAAATATAATACAAATCCAAACGATGTTTTCAAATAAAGGGCCATAATGTACATAATGTAAGTCGACGCCGCGACTCAAAATGTAGGTCCCTAAACCATGTCATGATGATAATACCTCAGTTACCTGAAAATACATTGCTAAAAACGGTCAACAATAATGTTGGTGAGAAATCATAGGTTTATGTAAATGTTTTATACGACTACACAAGTATCTATCATGCATGACAATCCAGTCACGTAAAAATAATGTTACAATTGCTCTAAGCCCATGACCCCGAAACTAGACTGTTCAATCATGTATGCCCCTGCAGAGTGTTTGCCGGACAACTCCGTAATGTGATCAAATGAAATGCATCCGTTTTTCTGGTTGGGATTCACCAACCCGGATGGAGGCGTCACCCTCGATAGATCTATCCACTCATCCTCGCTTCAAAGATTAACGGTTCATGTTCAAGAAATGGGGACTTTCAAATTGGCAAATGCGGTAACTTAAGCAATGTAATGAATTTAACATACTTGGTATCGTACAAAGAAAATGTAGTGCAATGTATTCTCCCCCGTGGGTTTGAAAATAATCGAAAGCATGTAAAACGGGGCTATGAAAACTCACTTGGTAAACTGGAATAACGGCAAAAGTGAGTACACCGAGGTTTAATGTGATGCGTCAACCGGGACCTATTATCAATGATATGATATGTCATGAGTTGCAATGTAATGTTATGCATGCACTTGATATGTTATTTATACCATTTATGAGTTTTGAAAATATTACTCGACGTCGAAAAATACTCTTTTGACGCCTTGACCAAACAAAAATCACTTTACATGTTTTTATGTCAAAATGTCATCCTACAATGGTTTTATAATGATTTTTGGTGAAATTACCACTTTTCGTCGCAAAACAATGTCGTCGGAAAAATCGTGAAATTACCAAAAATGGCTTTGGAAAACTAGTCGTAAAATGGTGTACGTCGATCGTTAGAGAACGAACTCGACTGTTTTGGAAAGTTTGTATCGATATCTAAAAGTTTCAGTTCAGGAGTTTTCGTCCAAAAGGTCTCGAACATAAAGATAATAAGGGTTAAAGATGGTGGTTTTTGGCTAATAGTGTGCAGAAAATTAGTTACGGCAAGTTTATGAAAAAGTGCATATCTTTGTCGTTTCAAATCCGTTTTCTACGTTTTATACGTCCTTAGCTTCGTATCAAAGTATACTAATATATTTTTGACAAGTCGAAATAATTTGTGAAGCTTAAGGCTCGTTTTTGACCCGAACAAGATAAAAACAACATGCTGAAATTTTCAGAAATAATATTTTTCGTCGCCAAACTTTAAAAATCCATAACTTCTTCGTTATAAGTCCGTTTTTATCCGTTCAAGCGGCCACAGATTCGTTTTAAAGTATATTTTCTAAATATCAAGGCCAAAGTTTTGTACCAAATGTCGGATTTTCCAGAAAATTGAAACAAGGACAGAACCTTAAAATATAGTTATCGAAAATAGTTTTTCTCGGACAAAACCTATTCTAATCCCTTCAAATCAACTCCAAAACTAATCTAATCCTACCATACACCTTCTTAGGGTGTCATGGGTTCCTAATCACCATCAAGACCAACCAATACCCAGGGGATAATTATAGGATGACCATATATATATATATACTCTAAAATCATGAAATAAATGGTATAAATCACATATCATGCATATAAGCTCCAAAAATGAAAAGAAACATATGAAAATGAAAAGGAAACTTGAAAATGATAAGAATATGCTTACTAGTGAAAATGAAGAGGTGAAAGTAACAAGGATTAACTTAAATATCCTTGGTTTTTATTTCAAAACCATATAAAGGATATAAACTAGGTTGAAATAACACTTGATCTTGAAAATATTTGATCCCTTGATCTCTTGATGAGTGGCCGGTTTTAGGAGAGCCCCAAAGAAGAGAGAAATATTTTTGCTACTAACACTTGAAGAGATGAAAAGATGAATGAGAAAATATCAAGTAAAACTTTTAAGGTTGAGTGTGAATTATTAACAAACACATACCATGCCACATTAATTAACACCCCTCCCCCTTGGTCGGCCAAGGGGGGAGGGATATGAGATATTTTATTTTATTTTTTTTTCTAAAATCTTGTATAAACTTGTATATAATGAGTAAAGTTTATATAATTTGTAAGAAATGTAAGTAAAGTGTTGAAAATTATAACTTTTTGGTACAAGTAAGTTTTTATTAAGTCAAAATAGAATGTAATGAGATAATAAAAATTGTAGAAATACATTCCTTGTAAAAATTGAGTAATATAATAATTATCGTGCAGTTTTTAAGAAAAACGTCGTAATAATTAAACTTTAACGATTTAATTACCAAATAAATTTGAAACACTAGGAAAACTAAAAATATAGTTTTTATAAACTAAATGTAAGTTTAAAAATACCTCGGGATCATTTTTGAAAGTAATGGATTAAATATTAAAATAAAAACTCACGCGATAAAGATTATTAAACATAAAAATTACACGTTGAAGGTGAAATGAAATGTCGTGAATGAATTTATGAGATGCACATGATGTCAATGAAATGTAGACTAATCATAGTCCATATGAAATGTACGTGATGTCATGATCATGAATTCGCCGCTAAACCTCCAAGGTTACGCGAATTTGAAACAAGTAAACCAAGTTTACTAAAAATGTTGAAATAATGAGACATGAATCGTGTCGAGAAATGACCTGAAAGTACGGATTGTCACATTCGCCCATCCAAAAAGGAATTCAGTCCCTGAATTCAATCGTTGTTAGGTCTAACGGTGTCGGTAAAAAGATGAGGATACTTGCGTCGCATCTGGTCTTCCCGTTCCCAAGTAAACTCCGGACCTCGTCGAGAATTCCAACGAACTTTCACAATAGGAATACGACTCTGTTTCAACTGCTTGACCTCGCGGTCCATGATTTCTACAGGTTCCTCCACAAAGTTGAGTTTGTCGTCAAGCTGAACTTCGTCCAATGGAATAACGAGCGATTCGTCCGAAAGACACTTCTTCAAGTTTGAAACGTGAAACGTGCTGTGCACATGGCTAAGTCGATGGAAGATCAAGTCGATAAGCTACCGGACCAACTCTGCTCAAAATCTTGAATGGTCCAATGTATCTCGGGTTTAACTTCCCACGCTTTCCAAATCGTACCACGCCCTTCCAAGGCGATACTTTCAACATAACTCTGTCGCCTACTTGAAATTCCAAATCCTTGCGTCTAACATCCGCATAACTTTTCTGTCGACTCCTTGCAGTTCTAAGTCTATCACGAATTTGAACTATCTTTTCCGTGGTTTCCGTACCATTTGGACCCGTAAGTTGTGCGTCTCCTACCTCGGCCCAACAAACAGGTGATCGGCACTTACGACCATACAGTGCCTCGAATGGTGCCATCTTTATATTGGTGTGATAACTATTGTTGTACGAGAATTCTATCAATGGCAAATGGTTAGCCCAACCATTTCCAAAATCAATCACACATGCCCTTAGCATGTCTTCTAACGTTTGAATGGTCCTTTCACTTTGACCGTCGGTTTGTGGGTGATATGTTGTGCTCATCTCTAATCTGGTTCCGAATGAATCTTGCAATGAATTCCAAAAGTTTGAAGTGAATCGACTATCTCTGTCGGAAATGATAGAAATTGGTGCTCCGTGCCTTGAGACTATTTCCTTGACATAAAGTCTAGTGAGTTGCTCCATGGAATAAGTCTCTCTAATAGGTATGAAATGGGCTGATTTGGTAAGACGATCAACAATTACCCAAATAGCGTCGTAACCTCCCGATGTCTTAGGAAGTTTTGTGACAAAGTCCATTGTAATGCGTTCCCATTTCCATTGAGGAATTTCCGGTTGTTGGAGTAAACCTGAAGGCTTCTGATATTCAACTTTTACCTTAGCACAGGTAAGGCATTTGCTAACGTACGTGGCAATTTCCGCTTTCATGTTCAGCCACCAATAAAGCTTCTTAAGATCTTGATACATCTTATCCGATCCTGGATGAATAGAATACTTTGACTTATGCGACTCATGCATAATCAATTCTCGTATTCCGCCATACAATGGAACCCACATTCTATCCTTGAAACATAGTACTCCATCTGCTCTCTTTACAAAACCATTTGCGCTTTCGGGCATACCATAAAGCTTTTCACTTGGTCGATTTTCCTCCTTAAGTGCTTCGACTTGTGCTTCGTGGATTTTCGATGGTAGAGGAGAAATAATCGTCATTCCCAATGATCGAACTCTTAAAGGTTTAGGCCTCTCTTTCCGACTAAGAGCATCAGCCACAACATTGGCTTTTCCCGGGTGATACTTGATTTCACAATCATAGTCGCTGAGTAACTCCAACCAACGACGTTGCCTCATATTAAGCTCCTTTTGATCAAGAATATATTGCAAACTCTTGTGGTCGGTAAACACTGTGCACTTTGTACCGTAAAGGTAGTGTCTCCAAATCTTGAGTGCAAAAACTACGGCTCCTAACTCGAGATCATGAGTTGTGTAGTTCTTCTCATGAACCTTAAGTTGTCGCGAAGCATACGCTATCACCTTCTCGTTTTGCATTAAAACAGCCCCAAGTCCTTTATGCGAAGCGTCACAATATACAACAAAGTTCTCAATGCCTTCGGGTAGTGCCAAAATTGGCGCACCGCAAAGCTTTTGCTTCAACAACTGAAAAGCAACTTCTTGTTTCTTTCCCCACTCGTACTTCTTGTTTTTCTGTGTCAACTTGGTCAAAGGTCTCGCTATCTTCAAAAAACCTTCGATGAACCTTCGGTAATATCCTGCTAGTCCTAGAAATTGTCGAATTTCTGTAGGATTCGTTGGAGTAGCCCAATCTTTCACGGCTTCAATCTTTGTGGGATCAACTTGTAGTCCATGACTATCAATGACATGACCAAGAAATTGCACTTTGTGATTCCAAAAATCACACTTCGAAAATTTGGCATACAACTTCTCATTCTTGAGTAGCCTTAAAATCATCCTTAAATGCTCTTCGTGCTCTTCTTTGCTCTTGGAGTAGATCAAGATGTCGTCAATGAACACTATAACAAACTTGTCCAAATACGGCTTACAAACTCTATTCATGAGATCCATGAATACCGCCGGTGCATTAGTCAATCCAAACGGCATCACTTGAAACTCGTAATGACCGTAACGTGTTATAAACGCTGTTTTCGAATATCCTCTTCCGAACTCGAAGCTGATGATAACCCGATCGAAGATCAATCTTGGAGTAAATACTAGAACCTTGCAACTGATCGAACAAGTCATCAATTCTTGGGAGTGGGTAACGATTCTTCACCGTTAACTTGTTCAATTCTCGATAATCTATGCACATTCGGAAGGATCCATCCTTCTTCTTCACAAACAAGACCGGTGCTCCCCAAGGAGAGGAACTCGGCCTAATGAATCCTTTGTCTAGAAGCTCTTGCAATTGATTAGACAACTCTTGCATTTCGGATGGTGCTAAACGGTACGGTGCTCGCGCAATCGGTGCAGCTCCGGGCACTAAGTCAATTTGAAATTCTACTTGTCGTGCCGGTGGAAGTCCCGGTAAATCCTCGGAAATACTTCAGAAAATTCACGAACAATAGGAACATCTTCAAGTCGCTTCTCCTCCGACTTTTTCTCGGTTACATGGGCTAAGAAAGCAAGACAACCTTTCTTAATGTACTTCTCCGTTTTGATGCACGATATGATACTAAGTCTGGTTCCACTTCGTTCCCCACGAATAATCAAAGTTTCGCCGTTGTAGGGAAGATGAACAACTTTCTCATCACAAATGATCTTTGCACGATGCTTAGATAACCAGTCCATGCCGATGACGACGTCAAAACTACCAAGCTCTACGGGCATGAGGTCTATGTTGAAGGGATGATTAAGAAAATTGAATGTGCAACCGCGAACAATGGTGTTGGTGCTAACTAAATTACCATTAGCTAATTCGACAATGTATGATGTATCTAAGGTGGTTGGCTTAATGTTGAGCAAAGGTGCAAATGCATTGGACACAAAACTTTTATCGGCACCCGAATCAAATAAAACTGAAGCATAACGATTATTGAGAAGGAACGTACCCGTTATGACATTCGGTCCTCCCTATCTTCTCCGCCTCCAATGACGTAAACCCTTCCTCGTGCCAAACCTTCTTGATTCGGATTTGCTTGATTCTTTCCTTTCTTACAATCCCTCTTGTAGTGTCCAGGTTCCCCGCAACCAAAACATGTAACTTGTGGCCACTTGCAATCCCTAGTACGGTGACCAACTTTCTTGCAATTTTCACACGGATCAGGACATCGACCCGGATTGTGATGACTCAAACACTTATTACACTTCGGCAAAACCCCCGTATATCCTTTTCCTTCCTTTTGTCCCGCAGCATAAACCTTAGCAACCTCTTGCCTTTTGGGTGGTGGTTGAGTAGCATTCCTACCCCTAGTGTTGTCCCACTTGCGCTTGTTATTGTTGCTATTGTTGTTGTAGTTGCCTCGGTTATTGTTGTTGAAACGGTTGTTGGGGTTGTTGTTGTTGCTTCGGTTGGTGGTGGTATACTTACCTCGCTTCACCACTTGTGCCATCAACTTCTGAGTCACTCGAATAGCTTCCTCGATTGTTTGTGGATCAAACGAAGTCACATCTCCTTGAACAACTTCGGGAAGTCCCCCGATGAAAGCCTCTAGCAACTTTTCATTATCCGATACCATCGACGGGCATAACGTGGCTAATTCCTGGAATCTCCGAATGTAAGTGTCGATATCATACCCAATGGTTACCAATTCATAGAACTCCGTCTCCAACTTTTTGATTTCCGTTCGAGGACAAAACTTCTTAGTCACCAAGCCCTTGTATTCCTCCCAAGTAAGCTTAAAAGCATTCTCCATTCCAATCGGTTGAGCGTATGAATTCCACCATGACAACGCTCCATCGAGTAAAGTACTTGTAGCAAATTTAACCTTCTGTCATCCGGACAGTTACAAAGCAAAAACACCGATTCCAATTTCTCAAACCATCGTACCATTGCAGTAGCTCCCTCGGTACCTCGAAACTTAGTGGGTTCGCCACTCTTGAAATCCTTGTACGAACATTTCTTAACCCCAGATCCTCCGGCATTACCAATAGCAGTAGCTAGCCTAGCGGCTTCAGCAGACCCACTGTTTCCCTTTCGACTCTTAGAGCATTAGCAATGCTATCATTCACCAACTTTTGAATTTCTGCTTGGGTCATTTCCGATGTAACTTTCTTAGGCCATAACTCTTCAAAATCACAAGATGAAACAATCATGAGAACTCGTAAGTAGAAACAACCATCAAACAAATATATCCACAACCACAACATGCATAAAGATAAATGGAATCACAACGGAACAATAACGAAATATCACAAATATAATCACAACACACGTGGATAATATACATGAAAATTTCGCCTACATGGACCGATATCATAGATAATAATAACCATTCCTACATAGTAGAGTCAATACTTGATACATTTGTTTGTACAACAACCAAAATACAACAAGTTCTTTAAACTACGTCACACACCTTGTGACTAGGATAATAATGGTCAAAACTATACAATGACAAAAGTCTACATAAGGCATCTCATGGTGCTCCGCCCTCATCACGAAGATCGCGAACCCTGAGTAACCAAACTATCCACCAAACTCCTCAACTCATCAACCTGAACCTGCAAAGAAGCAATACTCTCCCTGTCCTCTAACTGCCTATGCTGAATACTCTGATGAGATAAGTCAATCGAAACCCTGCCTAGCACTAAACCCTCGACCTCCTCCGCAATGGGCTCAATCCTATCTACCGACAGTTCCTCCAACTGTCGTGACAACCTATCAATCTGGATCTGCTGACTATCAATACGGGCTCCTAATGCCTCGGTAGAAGGCTGTCGTGCAGCAGCTGCCCTAGAACTCTCACCTAACTCAAATCTAGCAGGTGGCTCGGGCTCGTAGATGCGGTGTCGGGATATCAAAACGAGCACGCTTTTGGGCGGCAAGTCCTGTCGTAGGCAAAGGATCTCTAAGAAAATATGATGGAGATGGTGATGATGGTGGTGATGGTGTTAGTAGTGGTGCTGGTGGATCGTGAGCTGGGCTAACATGAGGAGTGGGTGCAACCTCGCCCTCCTCGAAGGGTTCGGTCTCGTGTCGCATCATGATAGGTGGAAAGACTGGAGTAGATCCAATGGAAGATACGATCTCGGTGGAATGTGATGCAACATCATCCATGATGGGGTTAGCTGGAACATCATCCGAGCTAGAGTCCGATGATATGGTGATGGGATGTGAATCTGAAGACATGTCTGTGACAACCGATATGAAATAAAAGTAAATAATCTCGAATAAAGTGTAAGTGAATCCGCATGAAAAGTGAATATGTACTATGATGAAATGATGAGATGCTATGATAATGTAGCTATAGTCTAGGGTCAATGATGCAACCTAGTTCTCTATAACTGTAGCTCTGGTACCAATCTGTTACACCCCCAATTTACTGTTTTGCAAATGAATGGAATTCCTGGGGATTGACTGTCATAGCACCACATCACAGTTATATTGAACGACCTAAAGTGCCGTTTTAAAACACATCGTTGGATATTTCATAAAACATTCAGAGTACAACATCGGTCCCAAAAGGTTTACAAAGTTTGCGGAAATACAAATATAATACAAATCCAAACGATGTTTTCAAATAAAGGGCCATAATGTACATAATGTAAGTCGACGCCGTGACTCAAAATGTAGGTCCCTAAACCATGTCATGATGATAATACCTCATTACACGAAAATACATTGCTAAAAACGGTCAACAATAATGTTGGTGAGAAATCATAGGTTTATGTAAATGTTTTATACGACTACACAAGTATCTATCATGCATGACAATCCAGTCACGTAAAAATAATGTTACAATTGCTCTAAGCCCATGACCCCGAAACTAGACTGTTCAATCATGTATGCCCCTGCAGAGTGTTTGCCCGACAACTCCGTAATGTGATCAAATGAAATGCATCCGTTTTCCTGGTTGGGATTCACCAACCCGGATGGAGGCGTCACCCTCGATAGATCTATCCACTCATCCTCGCTTCAAAGATTAACGGTTCATGTTCAAGAAATGGGGACTTTCAAATTGGCAAATGCGGTAACTTAAGCAATGTAATGAATTTAACATACTTGGTATCGTACAAAGAAAATGTAGTGCAATGTATTCTCCCCGTGGGTTTGAAAATAATCGAAAGCATGTAAAACGGGGCTATGAAAACTCACTTGGTAAACTGGAATAACGGCAAAAGTGAGTACACCGAGGTTTAATGTGATGCGTCAACCGACCTATTATCAATGATATGATATGTCATGAGTTGCAATGTAATGTTATGCATGCACTTGATATGTTATTTATACCATTTATGAGTTTTGAAAATATTACTCGACGTCGAAAAATACTCTTTTGACGCCTTGACCAAACAAAAATCACTTTACATGTTTTTATGTCAAAATGTCATCCTACAATGGTTTTATAATGATTTTTGGTGAAATTACCATTTTTCGTCGCAAAACAATGTCGTCGGAAAAATCGTGAAATTACCAAAAATGGCTTTGGAAAACTAGTCGTAAAATGGTGTACGTCGATCGTTAGAGAACGAACTCGACTGTTTTGGAAAGTTTGTATCGATATCTAAAAGTTTCAGTTCAGGAGTTTTCGTCCAAAAGGTCTCGAACATAAAGATAATAAGGGTTAAAGATGGTGGTTTTGGCTAATAGTGTGCAGAAAATTAGTTACGGCAAGTTTATGAAAAAGTGCATATCTTTGTCGTTTCAAATCCGTTTTCTACGTTTTATACGTCCTTAGCTTCGTATCAAAGTATACTAATATATTTTTGACAAGTCGAAATAATTTGTGAAGCTTAAGGCTCGTTTTTGACCCGAACAAGATAAAAACAACATGCTGAAATTTTCAGAAATAATATTTTTCGTCGCCAAACTTTAAAAATCCATAACTTCTTCGTTATAAGTCCGTTTTTATCCGTTCAAGCGGCCACGGATTCGTTTTAAAGTATATTTTCTAAATATCAAGGCCAAAGTTTTGTACCAAATGTCGGATTTTCCAGAAAATTGAAACAAGGACAGAACCTTAAAATATAGTTATCGAAAATAGTTTTTCTCGGACAAAACCTATTCTAATCCCTTCAAATCAACTCCAAAACTAATCTAATCCTACCATACACCTTCTTAGGGTGTCATGGGTTCCTAATCACCATCAAGACCAACCAATACCAAGGGGATAATTATAGGATGACCATATATATATATATACTCTAAAATCATGAAATAAATGGTATAAATCACATATCATGCATATAAGCTCCAAAAATGAAAAGAAACATATGAAAATGAAAAGGAAACTTGAAAATGATAAGAATATGCTTACTAGTGAAAATGAAGAGGTGAAAGTAACAAGGATTAACTTAAATATCCTTGGTTTTTATTTCAAAACCATATAAAGGATATAACTAGGTTGAAATAACACTTGATCTTGAAAATATTTGATCCCTTGATCTCTTGATGAGTGGCCGGTTTTAGGAGAGCCCCAAAGAAGAGAGAAATACCAATTTTGCTACTAACACTTGAAGAGATGAAAAGATGAATGAGAAAATATCAAGTAAAACTTTTAAGGTTGAGTGTGAATTATTAACAAACACATACCATGCCACATTAATTAACACCCCTCCCCCTTGGTCGGCCAAGGGGGGAGGGATTTGAGATATTTGTATTTATTTTTTTTTTTTTTTCTAAAATCTTGTATAAACTTGTATATAATGAGTAAAGTTTATATAATTTGTAAGAAATGTAAGTAAAGTGTTGAAAATTATAACTTTTTGGTACAAGTAAGTTTTTAATAAGTCAAAATAGAATGTAATGAGATAATAAAAATTGTAGAAATACATTCCTTGTAAAAATTGAGTAATATAATAATTATCGTGCAGTTTTTAAGAAAAACGTCGTAATAATTAAACTTTAACGATTTAATTACCAAATAAATTTGAAACACTAGGAAAACTAAAAATATAGTTTTTATAAACTAAATGTAAGTTTAAAAATACCTCGGGATCATTTTTGAAAGTAATGGATTAAATATTAAAATAAAAACTCACGCGATAAAGATTATTAAACATAAAAATTACACGTTGAATGTGAAATGAAATGCCGTGAATGAATTTATGAGATGCACATGATGTCAATGAAATGTAGACTAATCATAGTCCATATGAAATGTACGTGATGTCATGATCATGAATTCGCCGCTAAACCTCCAAGGTTACGCGAATTTGAAACAAGTAAACCAAGTTTACTAAAAATGTTGAAATAATGAGACATGAATCGTGTCGAGAAATGACCTGAAAGTACGGATTGTCACATATGTTCATCAGAAATGTAGAAGTGGAACTAGATCCAACAAAATTATTGTTATCTATAAACCACCTATTAAAATTTTGAACACATTGATTATTATTATTAGAGTTATTCCTTTTTTCTAAAATCATCAGGGTATCCAATCAGTTTAAAACATAGGTCAACATTATGACCATTAAATCCACAGTGCTCACAAACCATAGAAGGACAACTAGTAGTGCTCTAGTGAGGTTTAGAGGAGTTTCCACAGGTTTGGGGCCTCTGAACATTCCCTCTGTTAGCCATACTAGAATTGAACACAGAAAACTGAGACCTCTGGGAGGTTTTAGCTCTTGAACCAGTAACAACAACTCTGTGAGACTCCTCACTAGAGATGATAGCATAAGCATTCCTCACATCAGGTAAAGGATCCCTGGATAGAATATTACTCCTTATTTGCATACAAGTTTCATCAAGACCCATAAAAAATTGCATTAATTTCATTAACTGAATTATGTTTTTTAAAGTCCTCAGCAGCATGACAAGTAGATCTAGGTAAGTAGACCAATCCATCAAACTGTTTTCATGAAGCATTGAGTTTGTGATATTAATCAACAGTTGTAGCACCATTTTGAGAGAAAGTGTTAATTTTATGATGCAGATTAAAAGTAACTAATCCATCAACCTTATTGTAAGTTTCTTTCAACTCTTTCCAAACATGAGAATATCTTTTTGAAAACATTTGACTAAAATAAAGCTCCTTAGATATTGAGTTCTAAATCCATCCCAAAACAACTGCATTTACTTTATCCCATAGTCTGCTCAAAATTTATCAGCATTTGACCTTTTGCATGTGCCATCTATTCTAGTTTTATTTTTCCCTTCTAAAGCAAGTTGCATATCACAAGACCAAACACTATAATTTTCAATCCTTTTGAGTTTGATAGAAACAACTGTCAGTGATGCAAAATCACTGTGATGCAAATGTAATGAGTGACTCAAATTCAATCTACTAATTCTAGTAACACCATCATCTTCATCATCAGAATTCATATTAGCATAAAACTCATGTTCCATTGCATAAAACTCAGGTTTTTCTTGCCACTCAAGGTGGTAGATCAAGGGCGCACACAAACACACAATCAAAGAAAAAATATCAACACAATAACAAATAATCACCTCAACAACACAAATAACAGATAATCCACCAAAAACAATCCTCAACTTCTCAATAGTGACCCAACCTATCCTCTAGCAATCTATTGCAGAAAAAAAAGACAAAAAATAAAGAAGGGTGCGAGAGGTGTTACATTGCACACAACAAAAATAGCAGCGGGAACAACAACCTTTCTATGTTCTTGATTCACTTAGTCAAGAACATAGAAACCACCATCAATCCAATATACCCGAAACCAAACAATCAACCAAACCCTAATTTTCAAAAATTAGGGAAAACCACCAGACCTTCAAAAACCACTAGTAACCACATATCTATCGATTAATACAACTTAATCGGCACTAAAGGGCTTTTGAGATCAAAAACCCAAAATTAACCAAACCATAATTTTTCCAAAAATTAGTAGTTTTCAAAAAAAAACATTCTAAATCTGGTCAATTGAACACCAGATCAACCAATTAACAAAGTTTAATTGTTCGTAAACAAAACAATATTAAAAATTACCAAAAAATATAAAACCCTAAATTTTTTGAAAACCGATATAGAGCATATATAGATCCAACTTGAACCAAAACACACCAGTCTTGAATATCAATTCAAGAATAACAATTAGGGCTGAGCACCGAAGGTTCAAAACTGAACCGGACCGACGAAACCGACCGAACCGACAAAAACCGAACCGGACCGACGTCGGCCGGTTCGGTTTCGTTTCAGTCCTACATGCTTTCGGTTTCGGGTCGGTTCGGTTCGGTCCGGTTCGGCCCAAAACCGACAAAAACATGCCAAAATACACATAGACCGACAAAACCGAACCGAACCGAACTGACAACATTCGGTTCGGTTTCGGTTTGCGTTTTTCACGGTTTTCGGTCCTCGGTTTTGTCGGTTCGGTTCGGTTTATGACCGACGCTCAGCCCTAATAACAATAATATACAGAACCACAAACAAAACAAGATACTTATATCAATCAGAATCAAACCAAACAACCAAAACCCACCACTGCTAATCAGGTATGGGTCTATTATCTATCTTGATAATAATATTATTACAAAACCAGAAAACTGAATGAATCACAAAATCAACAAGATCAAAAAAGAGAGAGTTTGAAGGCTGTGAACTTGAGAGAGAATAATAGGAAAACGGATGAAGGGCTATCAAAACCCTAGCTAGAAACTTTGGCTTTTATACACAAACTTTTGCATCTTTCTTCACTTGGCAACTTCAGTCCTTAAGCTTTATAACTTCATTCAAAACCAGCTAAAGACTTCTCAAAGCTTTAAACTGAAATAAGACTAGTCCATTTAGTATTATTTTCAATTTACTAATTTAGAGGTTATATTTTAACACATCCTTATTATCTTAGATGAATCATAATGTGTTTTCTAGCTTTTTATTTAGATACATATATGTATATTAGATGCATTTCATGATTTATTTTTTATTTTGTTCTTTTGCATGTGATGAAATCATAAAAATCAATTTGCATAATTTCACTTCAAAATAACTTTTGAAACTCAATGAGGTGCATCTACATAAATAGAGATGCATCTAATTTAAGTCATTACTTTCGAAACTCAAAGAGGCACGTCTAAATAAATAGAAATGCATTTAATTTAAGTCTTTATATTTTAAATTTTGGGTTATAATCATTTGTTATAGCAAACGGTATGGTAACGCTTGGCAAGCGTTAATGGGTAACGCGCCGGCGTTATTGCCCGTTACCCACACCAACATCCGCGTTAAACATGGCACGTTAACGTGCTAACGTGCGTTAGAGCATTTGTTTAATAAAAAAAAATCACTTTACCCCCCGCCCCCACAAACGGCTACTAGCCGTTGGGGTTTAAAAAAAATCATTTTATGATGGCCGCGTACGAGTATCCGCAACAGTTGGAACAAGAAGCATCTCAACCTCGCTTAACCCGTACCCATATATATCGTGAACGTGAGATTGCAGAAGAACGTCTGCGTAACGACTATTTCATTGAAGGTTGTAAGTATTCGAACCGGAATTTTCGTAGAAGATTTCGTATGAGCCGGAAACTATTTCTGCAAATAGTCGAAGGTATTGAATCTTATAGTTCCGAAAATATTCCAGATCATTTTAATTTATTTAGGCAATCACCCGATTGTACGGGTCGAATGAGTTTAAGTGTTCTTATGAAGTGTACGTCTACCATACGCCAATTGGCGTACGACACCTCACCCGATGCGTTTGATGAATACTTGCAAATGAGTGAGCATACTTCGCGTGATTGTCTTGATAATTTTAACAAATGCATTATTGATTTGTTTATGTCGGAGTATTTAAGAAAACCAACATTGGCCGACATTCAAAATATTTATCAACGACATGAAGAGTGTCATGGTTTTTCGGGAATGCTTGTAATGTTGCAAAAATCGCAAATCGGTAGTGAGGCGGTCGACCCCCCCCTGTAGCTTGTAATCTGTCTAGGCGGAATTAATCGGTGATTAATCAGATTGGCATTTTTGGCAAGTTTTGCATATTTCTGGAGAGTTTAGGGTATTCCCGGAAAGATCTTCCTTAAAAACATCTTGCAATAGATATAAAAAGCGACTATAAGTGATTACATTTGTTCAGGGTTGCAAAAATAACAAATCGGTGAGTAATCGTATTGACATTTTTAGCAAGTTTTCGGTCATTATGACGAGGTTTGGTATTCTCGGCAAAATATTCCTTGCAAAACATCTTTATAACAGATATAAACAGTTACTATAAAATGATTAAAACTAATTTACGGTGAGTTTAGGGTATTTTCGACAAGATTAACAAGTTCGACCATCATTAACCACCGTTGACCACGGTTGACCGATTTGTTGAACGATTTACATAAAATCGGAAAGGTCGGTGACCCAGTAGCACCTAATCGATGATTAATCGGCCTTGTAGACCTTTTTTTGCAACACTTGGTAGCATTGATTGTATGCACTGGGAACGGAGAAATTGTCCGGTGGCTTGGCAAGGGCAATTTGGTAGGGGTGATAAAAATACCCAACAATTATGCTGAAGTGCTGTGCTTCTCAAGATTTATGGATTTGGCATGCATTTTTTTGGGATGGCGAGGGCGAATAACGATATTAATGTTTTAGACAACTCTCGTTATTGACGACATTCTTGTTGACGTTGCCCCAAGAGCCCCTTATATGGTCAATGGAACTAGGTATGAACAAGGGTATTACTTGGTGGGAATTTACCATGGGCAACTTTCGTCAAATCCTTCTCGTCAACAACTGACGAAAAACATACTTACTTTAAAAGGAAACAAGAAAGTGCCCGAAAGGATATTGAACGTGTTTTTTGTGTGCTTCAAGGACGTTGGGCTATAATACAACAACCGGCACGTCAAATGGAAATTGTCAAGATACGTAGAATCATGTATTCTTGCATTATTTTGCATAACATGATTATAAAAGATCAAAAATTTGCATTACTTGACTATAACGAAATGTGGGTGGATCCGTAAGCACGTTTGAGGCAACAAAGATGGGTCGATAGATGTGATACTCACCGTCGTAAAGCAAAAGAAATACGCGACTGAGAAACGCATACCCAACTCCAAATGGACCCTATGGAGCATGTTTGGCGGAACAATCTTTAACGACAACGACAACGACAACGACAACAACAAGAGAGCGATGACGATGAATAAGTATTTGCTATGATTCGTTATTTATTTTTTTCGTTGTAATTTTTTTTAGTTATTTTATATTTCGTATTGTAATATGTTTAAGTTAAGGTTATGTTTTTTAATAAATGAAGTGTTTATTTTAGTTTAGGAGTTGAATTTGAAAATATGTGAGTTAATGTTTAAACTTAGCAATGTTATGATAAAAGGTGTTTTATTTTTTAGTTAAGGTGAAATGTTAAAGCTGATATGACACTCACGTAACAAATGTTAAACTTTAACCTTAGGTGACCACACCTTAGGCTCTTAGTTTAATTTACTTTCAGAGGATTATAGTCATGAGTCCGGAACATAGCGAGAAAGGAATCAACAGATACTACTCATTCATAGTCAATTTTAATTAACCTTATTCAAACATAAATACAATAGCTGTCAAGTAGATATAATGGGTCCAAATAAATCTGTTGGAATACTAAAAGTGTTCTGTCACCCATAATTTATCAACTTGGCCATCTAAAACATTTCACCAGTAAAAAAAAACATATGAAAGTGGCTGTATAGGCCGACTAGGTTTTGTTAGCCCATATTCGTATATCTTGTGTAACGGGCTCTAGCCCGATTCTAGATCATTCATTGTAGTGTTATATATAGACATTGTATGTGTGATTAGTCAATGAACAAACACAATCATTATCTCCAATACCTTACATGGTATCACGAGCCATTAAACACTCCTTAATTACCAGGCTTCTTTCCTAATCTCTTATCACGCTCCCTTCCAACTGTAATTTTTTTTTTCTTCTCCCAAACCCTAGCACATCTTCTGTTATTGCACCTGTGTTAATCTTTCATTGATATCAGTGTTGGTGATTTGTGTTTGAGTCACAAATCCACACTGTCAATACGTTACTTGTGTTTCAGTCACAAGTCTTAATATCTTTTTGCTAGCTGTGAATCCTCCAGCCTCCTTCCTCCTTCCTCCTGTACATCAAACACCAACACCCTCTATAAACAAAAAAACATTGGTGAAAAAAAAAGTGATACCCATCTCTGAATTTTATTTTGCAAACCATAGAAAGAAAATCATAAAACATCAGCCAACATTTTTTTTGGAAGACGAGCGCATCATATCTTTTTAATATCTGGTGGACACTTCTCTTTTGCAAACTGAATATACCAGCACCTTTTTTTTTTTCATTCCAGAAGCATATGGCCCAACCAACATACACCTCACAAGGCCCCTTTTATTATACGGGTCACATTGGCAGTAATACTTATGCCTCTATGCCCAATTCACAAAGTCCACAGGAGGTTCAATTTGTTATGCCAGGTCATAATGGCCATACGGTTCAGACAGGCGGGTCGTGTGGTATATCGAGTTCAATGACAGGTTCGCATG
This sequence comes from Chrysanthemum makinoi, assembly GCA_910596185.1. NCBI lineage: Eukaryota > Viridiplantae > Streptophyta > Magnoliopsida > Asterales > Asteraceae > Chrysanthemum > Chrysanthemum makinoi. The sequence goes on along the minus strand of OU343219.1, from coordinate 224,162,896 downwards.
GTCCATTTAATATGACAGGTCACCCGGTTCAGCATGGTTTATTTGGTCACTCGATTCAACAAGGGGGTGCGGGTCAATCTGCTCAACCGAATACCGTGGGGCTCGCGGGTCAAGAAACTTTATGGCCGCATGCTTTTACTACCGGTACACTACAAGATCCTACTTCTGGTAACTGGAATATGGACACAGGTGCGAGCTCACATTTAAATGCATCGGTTAATAGTCTTAGTAACATTTTTAATTCTTGCATGTATCCATCTGTAGCGGTTGGTGACGGGCATACCATTCCCGTCACCAATACGGGTCGTAGCATTTTGCCTACTCCTTCTCGACCCCTTTACCTAAATAACGTCCTTATTACCCCTCATATTGTCAAAAATCTTATATCTGTCCGTCAATTTGTTTGTGACAATAATTGCACTGTTGAATTTGATCCTTTTGGTTTTTCCGTCAAGGATTTCATGACGCGTCGGGTGCTTCTCCGATGTGACAGCATGGCGACCTTTACCCCCGCTTCACCCCATGTCCTATTCCCAAGCTCTTCTGTCATCAACATACGTGGCATCACGCCTTGACATCCAGTGGAGCGGGTGCTACCGCCCCTTCTCAAATAATTTTATATCTTGTAATAAGGAGAAGCCGCCTGTGCTTTGTCATGCTTGCCAGCTTGGCAAACACGTTCGACTTCCATTTGTTAGTTCCGATACTATTGTTAATGCATGTTTTGATGTTATTCATTCTGATGTATGGACTTCACCAATTCCGAGCCTCTCGGGTTTTAAATATTATGTTTTGTTTTTGGATCACTATTCTCATTTTGTTTGGGTCTACCCGTTGATAAACAAATCTGATGTATTATCGAAATTTGTTCTATTTCGCAAGTATGTTCACACTCAATTTATGTGTGAAATCAAATCGTTTCAGTGTGACCATGGCGGTGAATTTGATAACCGCACCCTACATAAACTTTTTGCCAACAATGGCATTCAGTTTCGTTTCTCATGCCCCAAGACATCTCAACAAAATGGGAAGTCAGAACGGATGATTCGCACCATAAACAACCTCATTCGAACCCTACTTTTTCAGGCCAACCTTCCACCAACCTTTTGGGTTGAAGCTTTAAACATGGCTGTCCATTTAATCAACATCTTACCTTCCACAGCTATTGCCAACGAAATCCCGTATACTCGACTATTTGGCCAAAACCCAGATTATAGCCTTATACGCACATTTGGCTGCTTATGTTACCCCCACTTATATCCTAATCACAAACTTGAACCACGCGCCACACCCTCCATCTACTTGGGAAAAGCTTCAAATCATCGTGGGTATCGTTGCCTCGAATTAAACACCAATAAAATAATCATTTCTCGCCATGTAACCTTTGATGAAACTGTTTTTCCATATGGCACTCCTAAACCAACATTAGCACCCAAATACAATTTCTTGGATGACTCACCCGATATAAATCCTCCATTCATTCCATCCGCCCCCTTTGTGCCACCCACTGAGCCTCAACCCACAAACGCGCCAACAACACCAATTACCACCAGTCCCAATACAGCCCAACATGACGCCACCCATGACCCATCACCGCCCGCCGCCCAACAACAAACACCAAATCCATCACCACCCGCGAACCAACACCAACATATTATGCTAGATCCTCTTCATAACCCAAACCCTGTCTCAATTCATCCCATGGTCACACGATATCGTCTCGGGACTAATCGTCCTACTCAGCACCTCAATATGCATGTGTCTTTGGTTTCACCATTACCAAAATCTTATCGTGATGCGTCTAATGATCCAAATTGGCAAAATGCTATGCGTGATGAATACACTGCACTTATTAAGAATGGAACTTGGACCCTTGTGCCCCGACCCACAGACACCAACATTATTCGTTGCATGTGGCTTTTTCGTCATAAGTATTTAGCTGATGGTAATCTTAGTCGCTACAAGGCTCGTCTTGTGGCAAATGGTAGTAATCAATTAGAGGGGGTTGATGTGGATGAGACATTTAGTCCAGTGGTTAAACCGGGTACTATTCGGACTGTTCTGAGTTTAGCTACTTCACGACATTGGCCGATTCATTAGCTTGATGTTAAGAATGCTTTCTTACATGGTGATCTATCTGAGACAGTTTATATGCATCAGCCTTCGGGGTTTCGGGACTCTGTGCATCCTGATTATGTATGTTTATTGCAGCGGTCTCTGTATGGGCTCAAGCAGGCCCCTAGAGCTTGGTTTCAGCGATTTGCATCTTATATCACTCGGGTTGGGTTTTCTAATAGTCGTTGTGACTCATCTTTATTTATATATAAACAGGGGATGATATCTGGCTGTTATTATATGTTGATGACATTGTTCTCACTGCTTCCTCTGAGAGTTTGTTGCAGCGGATTATTGGATCCTTACATCAAGAGTTTGCTATGACAAATTTGGGTCCACTAAATTATTTTTTGGGTATCTCTGTTACACGTGATTCTTCAGGGTTGTTTTTATCTTAGAAGAAATATGCTATTGAGGTTTTGGAGAAAGCACATATGGTTCATTGTAATCCCAACTCCTGTTGACACTGAGTCTAAACTGGGGGATGATGGTGATCCAGTATCTGATCCTACTTTATATCGGAGTCTTGCAGGTTCTCTTCAGTATCTCACATTACTCTCGCCAAGATATATCTTATGCAGTTCAGCAGGTTTGCCTTTATATGCATGACCCTCGAGAGCCCCATTTCATGGCTCTCAAACGGATTTTGCGTATGTCGGGTACCTTAGACTATGTCAACTGTTTGCATCTTCTACTACATCCTTGGTTGATTATTCAGATGCGGATTGGGCCGGTTGTCCTACCACTAGAGAGAGATCGACTGGATATTGTGTCTTTCTTGGCAACAACTTACTCTCGTGGTCCTCTAAGCGTCAACCGACGCTGTCTCGTTCTAGTAAGAAGCTGAGTACCGCTGTTGCCAATGCTGTTGCTGGACTTGTTGGTTACAGAATACTGCGTGAGCTACACACACCTTTATCTTCAGCTACGCTTGTCTACTGTGATAATGTTAGTGCTGTCTACTTATCCTGTAATCCAGCTTCAAGATCAGACGAGCACATTGAGATCGATATTCACTTTGTTCGAGACCTGGTTGCTACTGGTCAGGTTCGGGTGCTTCATGTTCCTTCACGCTATCAGTATGCAGATATATTCACGAAAAGGGTTACTCTATTTGAGGAGTTTCGCTCCAGTCTCAGCGTCCGGTGTCCTCCCGTTGCGACTGCGGGGGAGTGTTAGCCCATATTCGTATATCTTGTGTAACGGGCTCTAGCCCGATTCTAGATCATTCATTGTAGTGTTATATATAGACATTGTATGTGTGATTAGTCAATGAACAAACACAATCATTATCTCCAATACCTTACAGGTTTGTGTTATTTGTGTTAATGTTCTGAATTTAACAATATTGTTTATTTACGTCTAAACTTTAAATGGTAAGTTTTACATGTGGATATAAACTAAAAATTGACTTTTTGTGGACATACTTATACTTGTGCATTATTAAATCACGACAACATATTCCTAGTCAGAAACACGTACCACGACATGATGATAATGGGAAATTTTGAAACTGATAGGTCCTTCCTTAGATGTTTTGTCGAGTCCTTCCGAATAGTCATGACAAAATGTTGCTAGTTAAATATGCGGTTCGAAATTAATCAAATTTATGTATCGTGTTGTAGAGTCAAAGATGTGTCGTGTATCAAGCTAGGTGTACCAAAGTCCACGTTTGGTTTCGATCAGCAACATGATGACACCAATGTAATGCTTCAGCCTTAGGGCACTGGTTTATCGTTTTCCTAATCAGTAATCGTAAGTCATTTTATATACTTTTGTTTCGCAACAAGTACTTGGCCACGTAACTTCTTGTCTCAGTTGGTCCTAGCAACTGATGGGATATTTATATTGCGACTCATTTGTACTGTTGGCTATTTTGCAAAACAAGAAGTGAAAGAACTAAAGATATTTGTAAGATATTTGTGTTACTGCAGATGATTTTTATTGAATGATAAATGGCCAATATTTAGATTTTACAATGCAAAGGTAATTAAAAGAAGATAATACTTATAAGACCAGCCAAGGAATACTTAATTCAAACTCATACTATTCAAACTTCAACATGTACTAGTTCAAGCACTTTCCAGTTTAACATTTAAGACTTCTAATTACAAAATAAATGTTTATGCTTTGAGAACATTTCTGTTATAAAAACGATCGCATCAAAAAGTTTGGACGTCCTAATATCTAGTGCCATTTTACAAAAAAAATTGATGCCACTAGGGTTGTAAATGAACTGAACGTTCAGTGAACAATTCATGAATCGTTCGATAGAAAGTTCGTTTATATTCGTTTATTTATTAAATGAACGAACATGAACAATATTTTACGTTCGTTTAGTTAAATGAACGAACATGAACAAAGGTCGCGTCTGTTCATTTATGTTCGTAAACGTCCTTTTATTCGTTCGTTTATGTTCATTATTTATTTATATTCGTAAATCATATATTTGAATTGTATAATTTTAAAGTTAGTTCTTTGAAACAAAACAACACATATAAAATAATATATTGTGCATCATTTAATAAAGTTTGTGTTTGTTTGTCTATTTTCATTTATGTTCGATCGTTTATGTTCGTTTAGCGTTCGTTTAGTTTCTTAATGAACGAACATAAACGAACATGAACAACTCATTTTCTTAATAAACAAGCATGAACAAGAAAATTTGTCCGTTTAAGCGTTCGTGTCCGGTTAAAATTAAACGAATGAACATGAACAAGGCTCCGTTCGTATTCGTCCGGTTCATTTACAACCCTAGCTGCCACTAATATGAATTACTTTTACATTTTGTGTGTTTTAGCGTTTTACCATTATAATCGCACACGCATACATCATATTTGCGTATGTAGGCAAAAGTTCAATATAGATCTCAAATTTACCATAGATCAATAAACCAATCATAGCTATTCATTTTTCTAATAAAATAAAATAAAATAAACTTTCACCATTTTTTTTAAAAATTAAATATCTCGCAAACCGTTAATCGTTTCGCGAAAAAAATCATACCATCACGACGAGAATTAAATTATATTTCTATAGATATGCACTTTAATATATTTTTAACGATGACGATAATTAAATTATCTTTCTATAAATATGCACTTATATATATTTTTAACGATTTTTTTTTCAAAATTTCGGCACAGAAAAATCATATATAAATCATATATGATTCGATTTTTACAAATCATATATGATTTTTCTGGGCGGAATTTTTGAAAAAAAAAATTTGTCGAAATATAGAAAAGTGCATATCTATAGAAAGATAATTTAATTCTCGTTGCGATGGTGTATTTTTTTGTAATTTGAAGATTTGCCATTTGCAAGATATGTTGTTTTTTTAAAAAATGTGAAAATGGTCTTTTTATTAATTTTGATCAAAAATGGAAGACTAAGATTGATTTATTGGATCTATGCCAAATATGAGATCTATATTGATCTCAACTCATACATTGACATATATATTTGACAATTATAATCACACACACATACATCTTATTTGTGTATATACATTTACACTAGACGTGTACCCATGCATAGCAACGAAATTTTATAGCAGCAGATAGTTTTAGTGATAAAGAAAAGGTTTATGGGTTATAAAAAAAAATAAAAAAGTTTGAGTATTTAGAGATTAAACATAATATTTTAAAACCCGGTTCGACCCGGGTGGTTCAACCGGTTGCCGGTTGAAAAACTTGTCAATTTAAACCGGGTCAACCCGACGAGTTAGGTCGAAAAACATGTCAAATTAAACCGGGTCAACCCGCCGGGTTTGAAGCGTCCCGAGTCAACCCGGTTTTCGATGTGTATTAATAGTTTTCTTTTGAAACATATGTGTATTACGGAGTAATAGTTAATATTGATCATAATTAACTGTTTCAACATTTCTTTTTTTATTTTTTCATCATTTCACTTTTTTGACTTTTCACTTTTCACTTTGACCATTTTTATTTTATAGATAGTATAGATGTATATTTGACAGTTTACCTTTGAATAAGGGTTATAACTATCTGTAATATACTTTTCCATAGGCCTAAGTTATTCATACGGTGGCTAGTATTTTATTCATACGGGGGTTACTTTTTTATTTTTTTTTATTTTTTTTTATTTTTATAATTTTGTTTATATCAAAAAGCTATAAACCGTAAAAGGTGCTGTAAATATAAAAATAGCCCAACGCTTAAAACCTGTCAAATACGAAAATGACAAAATCTGTTGCTATCTGAAAAAAGTGGGGGAAAAAGGGAATATTCTCTGAAAAATAGGGGCAGGTCTAGGGGATAGCCCCCGTATGAATAGTGTATCCCTTTCCATAACTCACTCTGGCAGATTCGTTATTGTTAGGGATACACTATTCATACGGGGGCTATCCCCTAGGCGTGCCCCTATTTTTCAGGGAATATTCCCTTTGTCCCTCACTTTTTTCAGTACAACACAGTTTTTTGTCAGTTTTGTTCGTATTTTGACAGTTTTAGCGTTTGCTTATTAAACTTTATATTTACAGTTCGCGATTTTCGGTTTATAGCTTTTTGATATAAACAAAATTATAAAAATAAAAAAAAATAAAACAAAAAGATAGCCACCATATAAATAAAATACTAGCCACCGTATGAATAACTTAGGCCTATTGTTATTGTTTTGTGGCGATGAACATTTAATTACTGTTAGAATCGTAGAATTCAGTAGTCAAACACTCAAACATGAGGTTCAAGTGTTCAACCTACGACTACCTAATCATCACTAGTGCATGTACTTTGAAGATCTCCTACATATATACAAACATTAAAATTAAAATAATATTACGTAGTTGTCCACCAATAATTATTTAAGTACAGTAATCAAAATCATACTTCCAAAAAAATCTTAAAAAGATCTTTTAGAAGTGTTCCTTTTTTATTATTTTTTTTATTTTTATTTATTTTGTTATTTTATTTTTTTACTTTTATGGCCATACTTCCAAAAAAACAACGACAATTTAGAAACAAGTTTTCTTTGCTATCAAAACCAATACATCACAATTTGGTTACTGTTGTAATTTAAAAATCTATGTAACCAGAACTATCTGGTTTAACCATATATTTGCTCGTCACCGATCATTCCAAAATCGTTACCTGCATATCATTATTCCAAAGTCGTTACCTGCTATTCAAAAAGGCTAGTGACGTAGCTTATTGCCCGTTTGGTGTCCGCCTCTTTGTAAATGTCATAAATCTCTATATTCTAAAAAAAAAGAAAAAAAAAAAAAAAAAATCCTACACGGAAAGAATATTCCGGGAAACCCGTTAGAAAAACTTAGGGTCCGTTTGGTTTGTGGGTGTGGAGTGGGATTTGAGAAATAATTTTACAATAAACAAATGTTTGGTTTATAATTTAGCAATTGGATTTAACTGTTTTGATTCTAAATAGTACAAAATGTGAATCCCCACCTAATGAGCATGGATTCAGCAAAAGGAGTGGGCCTAATTTATCTTTGTGCCTTTCTCTCACTTGCTATATCTTATTAAATAATATATTTTAATATAAAATAATTTAAAATATTATAAAAATATATTATTTTTATTTATAAAATATATTTTCTTTTTCTTACATCATATCTAAATTTAAATTCAAATTTAAATTCAAATCTAAATCCAAATCATAAACCTATCCATAAACCAAACGGGCCTTTAGTTATCAACTGCAAAATCAACTTACGAGAATTATTGGCTTGCTAATTAAATTGCTATACTAAAAAATCAATACGTAAAACTTTTAGAATTTAGTTATTTACTGTTACTTGTTCAATTAACGAATCCATGTGGGCTCTTGAGATGTATTTCAAAAGTAAACCTTTTGATGGTGGGACTCACGGCCCATGGCCCATAACTTGAGATGATATAATGGATAACATGAATACAAAATCAATTATTTTATATTGTTCTATGTATACTACAAACAAGTAAGTGAAACCCGCCGTGGGGGGTGGGGGTATTTTCGTAAAGGATATAGTCCGTAATTTGCTATTTTTTTGCAGAATCAAACATCCCTCAAAGTTCTAGTTTCCCTGACCGTTGTCGCTGCAGCTAATCCAGACTGTCGTAAAACAAATAACGTTTATAGCGCGATACCCATTTAAAAAGTGCACTTTCTGGTGTTTTTCCACTTTTATGTTCTCCGGGCCCCCTTCTATGCACGCCTCACAATATCTGATTCCTGACTGGAATGTGAATTTCCTCGTGCCTTAACCGCAACATCTTATTATAGCATCTTTACAGCTTAACCACTCTGTCACCTTTAGAGCTGATGTCTTTTAACTGTAACATTCGAAAAGGTACGTCTGTGAATGTCAAAGGTACGAACATAGTCGCATCAGAAGAAGTCCGTAATGTTATGTTCGTTCCAATTTTCATATGACAACTATAAAGCAAATTAGTAAAGTAGAAGGGGTTGTTACCTTATAGTTCTTGTTAGAGGTGCACAAAAACCGGTTTTTACCGGTTTTCGGTTTTTGGAAAACCGGTTTTTAAAAAACCGGTTTTGCCAAAAATCAGTTTCGGTTTTTTCGGTTTTTCCGGAATCGGTTTTTTCGGTTTTAAATGTTCGGAATCGGTTTTTTTCGGTTTCAAATTTTCGGAATCGGTTTTTTATCGGTTTTTTATCGGTTTTTTACCGGTTCGGTTTTTTCGGTTTTAAATGTTCGGATCCGTTTTTTATCGGTGTTTTACCGGTTCGGTTTTTTTTCGGAATTTAAAACATTTAATACATTTCAAATACAATCATAACTTTTATTTAAACAATACAACCATACAACTAAAACTATAAAATACTAATACATTTCGAATACAATCATAACTTTTATTTAAACAATACAATTATAGGATTAAAAATAAATAAATACTAATACATTTCGAGCTTCGGCATGGCCATCACCCAAAAACATATTAGTATACTCAAGTATATCGAGCTTCGGCATTGCCATCACCCGTGTATACTCAAGAAATTAAATCATCCCAAAATTCTTCTACATCTAACTCTTCAACATCAAATGGTTCAAATTCACCTTCATCTAATTCGGTAGCCGAAGGTGATATCCCCATGTCATCTTCTTGTGCTATAGTTTCTTCAACTTCTTCAATCGAACCTTCCAACGATGTTTGATGTTGTACCCTATCTACTCCGTCCATATAATCTTTCAAACATACACATACTTCCACGGATTTGGGGCTAAGTTTTGTCCTTTTATCCGATATAATTCGACCACTATGAGAAAAGGCCGATTCGGAAGCTACCGTCGAAGCTTGGACCGCTAATAAGTCACGAGCCATAGCGGCTAAAATTGGAAATTGGATTTCCCTTTCTTTCCACCAAGCCAAAATGTCAAAGTTTGCAAACTCATCGGTACTTAAAGTTGTTAAAAAGTTTGTAGCCATATATTGTCCCAACTCGCTTGTAGGGCCGATGATCGTTGACGCTTTGTAGCGTCTTCACGTAAAGTATTATAAAGGTTTATGTTAATGTCCCTTGTCATTCGAGACGAACCGGCCCGCATTGGGTCGATAATTGGGTTTGGTTGTTGACCATATTTTGTTGCATAAATTTCAAACAATTTTTTAAAATAATCATTAAATTTAAAAACTTGAGATTCTATATAGTTGGGATCTTCACCGTCCAACCCAAAAGATAATTCTAAATTTTCCATTATTCTTCTTATTAAAAGTTCTACGCCTCCAACATTTAAACATGGATTAAGTGCGGCGGAACAAGTATAAACCAAAGGTAAACTAGCAAAATATTTTATAAATCTCTTTTTTATAACTTTAACCATTTTTCTAAACATTTGAGTAGGTGAGTCTTTTAATTCGTCTAATTTTTTCGTCATAGCATAAACTTGATTTAAAACTAATGGGCTAGTTGGATAATAAACACCCGATACTATAGTTGTTGCCTCTTTAAAAACTTGTAAAAAATAGTTAAAGCATGTAGTCGTTGCCAATCTTGGTCATCTATCGAAGTAGAACGGTTTTTTCAACAAGTAATTCATTAAAAGCATCTAAAGTAGTACGTTGTCGTAATATATTTTCAAACATAATGCAAGTAGAATTCCACCTAGTAGGTGTATCAAATTTCGGTCCTAGCCATGGTTCACCACATTGTTTACGAAAACGTTTATAGTTAATTTGTCGTTCATTACTCGAGCGATATATATTTGTTAACAAACCCCTAAATGTCAAACGTAATCTCTCACATATTTTTAATGCCGCTTGAACGGATAAATTTATAACATGAGCAACACAACGGAATGAAAAAAAGCACCATCTAAAATGGGTTTTATACGTAATTTTAACAATTCCATAGCTCTAGTATTATTAGATGCATTATCTAGTGAAATCGTAAAAACTTTATCATCTAAATTATATTCAATTAAAGTGTCATGTAAAATTTTTCTTAAATTAGATCCCGTATGAGGATAACCAAATAGTTTAAAAGCAATTGTCCGTTTCATTAATAACCAAGATTCGGGATTAAACCAATGAGCCGTAACGGCGAGATAAGCATTTGCCGAACCATGTGGTGCGGTCCAAACATCCGTAGTTATAGAAACACCATATTTATAATCACGAAAACCATTAATAATATCATTTTTAGCCGTTTCCCATAATTTAAAAGCACCGCTTCTAAGTTTAGTACGACTTACTTGTTTATACCGCGAGTGTAGCCTCTTTTTGATGATGGGCGTAAGCTTGGCGTTGTCGAAGAGGTTGAATGGATAAGTATGTTGAATGACCCACCCGCAAAATCTCTTTGAAGCGCATCATTATCATATACACAAATTTGACCATCCTCACCAATAGTACCGTCGGCATTTTGAGGTACCGCGGAACATTTGGCTATATGACCCGTTAGTGTAGTGTTAGCGGAGCATAAAAGCTCAAACATTTTTTGCAACGCGCCTTTTCCGTCCCATCCTTCATAACACACAAATCCATATGATTAAAAACCTCGGGATTTCGTGAAGTTGGTTTAACATGAGCAACATCATCTTGTGTGTAATGTTTTCGTGACCGGGAAGACCCAACGGAGGGAGGATTAGTGGAAGCTTGTTGTGATTGTGTGTTTTCCATTATAAAGAAATTAGAGATTTAGAGAAATTAAAGAGAGATTTGATGTGTTTTAAGCCTCAACCCAAAACACATATTTATACTACAAGTTCTAGCTTCAAAATACTCAAAAAATCAAAAAAAGACAAAAAAAAACGGTAACTAACATGTAACAAACGGTAACAAGTGACGGTTTTAAAAACCGTACCGGTTAAAACGGTTAAAACCGGTTTTGACCGGTTTTATCCGGTATTCAAATCCACCGGCTAGTTTGACTTTTCGTTGACCGGTTTTTAAACGGTTTAACCGTTTAAACCGTTTTAGCGGTTTTCGACAAAAATCTGGGTCTTTAACCGGTTTTCAAAAACCGTTTTACCAGTTTTAGAACGGTAAAAACGGTCAGCTGGAAAAACTTAAAACCGGTTCGGTTTACTAAAACCGGTTTCGGTTTTGTAAAAACCGGTTTTGTTGAAAACCGGTTCCGGTTTTGACGTCCGGTTTTTTTGAAAACCGGTTTATAGTTGCATGTCTAGTTCTTGTTAGTCCAGTTAAAGGTCATGAATTTGTTGACCATTTCAACATTCGAGAACTAATAGCAAGTTGCATTATTGGGCTGTAAAAAATGAGGCTCAGATATGCAAATATGGGATCGTTACGAAACACCCGCCATGGCTGCAACCACCTTCCGAATGTGGATGCCCCTCCAAGATACGGGCATTAGTAAACCACGAACCGAAGAAATATAAATGCAGAAAATCATCATTGCCTATTATTTGCAATATGACACATGCCACCAAATCAAAGTTAACGGTTACTTGACAGTCAAAGATACCAACTTGATACATAGCCACATCATTAAAAGTTCTAAAAACATTTCTTAACTACAATAACAATACTAACTCCTAAAAACTTTTTTTATTTTATTTATATTTAATAAAAGTACCTTATTAACGTGAAGCCAGCAACACCAACCATCGAACCTTATAAAGCCCAAAAATAACCACTAAAATTTACACTTTCTTTACTTAAATCTTATTAGGCCAATAAAAATTCATAGACCAAATATCCAGCAGTAGCAATTACAGCATCAAAACAATCGTACGCCTGCCAGGATAGACAAAACATACCAGGAATTCAAGTATACGAATTAACCATCGTCAGGCTCAAGTATACCAGTGACAGTATCAAAACAATCATATGACTACCAGCATAGACGAAACATACCAGTAACTCGAGTATATCAACTGACAATCATACGCCTATCAGCATGGACGAAACAATCATACACGTACCCACACGTACAGTTAAATGACGCATTGAACAATTAGAAAATGCATGGAATGGATGCAACGATAGAACATATATGATACGTGATATTTCAAACACCCCTAGTACCTGGACACAGAAAAAAGGCCACTGAAGATGATTAAAACACATACAAAAAAGTCAACGAAGTATCGACACCCATATATCAGCCTCTGTTAAATCACATAACTAAACAAATAATTAAACTTTAGAATGACTTCCCGTTCATTTCCGTATGAAAATCTGAAATTAACACAAAGGATAAAAATCACGACAAATAAGGCTCAGATCTGCCATGGCTGCAACCACAGCTCGGCTGTGGTTACCTCGCCAAGATATTTTCCAAAAAACATTCATCGTCGCCTCAACGAAACACGGGATTGAGATCTACATCACTTACCTACACTGGATCTCACCAACCTTAAAGACAAAAAGGTTCGTTCTGGAGAAAGTAAGGAAATACTACAAATGACAGAAAAACGTACTTGTATTTTCTTAAAACTTAAAAGCATGAAAAGTGAGTAATGTTGTTATACTAAAATACTCATATTTATAAAAAGCAATGTATTATATAAATTATTTAAATACTTAATTATAATTTAATACAAAAAAATAATCACTTACTCTACACTCATATATACATTAAAAAATTGCACACACAAATTAACGATGTTATACACTGTCACTACTATGTGCGAGTAATCGTCTAGTAATATAAAAGAAATGACCGGACAATTTTATTTTTATTTTTTATTTTTTTTAAATTTATGACTAAACCTAGGTATTGTTGTTTGATTAATTTGTGAGGAAATGTTATTTTACAATTAAAATAATGCTGCAATTTAAGTTTATTCATAAATCAAAAGTGGTTTCTATGGTAAATAACAGTTAAATCATGATTTTAGTGTTTGAATTTTTAGCAATGTTTTTATCATACGTACTTAAAGATAAAATTGTTTAAAAAATATATTGATTGATTATCTATATTGCATATAGGCTATATTTGGCATGTAAGATTATAAAGAGATTGTGCTTATTTTTTCAAAAAATAAGCTATCTAAAAAATAATCTTTGTTTTGTAGACAACTTATAAGAGATTATTAAAAAAATAATCTTTTGTTTTCTTTGAAAATAAAAGATTACTTCATGTAGCTTACAAAAATAATCTTTTTTTATAATTTTTTTCAGCACCAGTATCAGCAACAGCAACAGTACCAGCATCAGCACCAACACAATCTATTTTTGCCAAACATACCCATAAATAATGAATCTTATTATTGAATTGTTGAAAAGTCTAACACATTCAAAATGACTAAACTACCTTTGAAGTTGAAATTAAACGAACATTCATTTAATTGTTTCATAATTTATCATTGTTTATCTATTGGATTAAATCTATTATCACAATTAAAAGATATATTTACCATTTCCCTCCCTGCTGATTCAATTTAAGTTAATTCAATTCTTTTATTCCCTTTAGTTTTAGATTTGTATTTTTTTCCTTCCAACTATTAGTCTAAATTCACCGTCTCATCTTTCATTTTCTTTCACCATATGAACAAACAATAATCTCTGAAAAAAATAAGGTAAAATTACATATATACCCACTAAAACTCAAAAACTTGAATATTTCCTCAAAATACAAGTTTTTAATGCATGTTTTGGTATAATATGCAAATATGTAAATTTTAGTGGGTATATGCAATTGCCTTCAAAAATCTTTTATATAACAAAACAAAACCCTAGTGGAAATTTTTCATTTCAAAAAAATCAATTCATACCTTATTTGGTAATATTTTATTTATTTATTATTATTTTTGTTTTAAAATATTTACTAAAAAAACTCAAATATTCCGGATTTGGCAATAGTTAAAAAAACGTTCTTATATATAGTCAAGAAAAAAAATAAACATAAAAATTTAAGTGTCAAAAGTATAAAGAAAAAACTTAGTAAAAAGCGGAAGTGATTTTAAAAATATTTGTGTGTAATGTAAAAAAATAAATTAATAATCAATTTTAAAAAAATACAATATATAAAAACTCGCACGTACACGAGTATTATAAGTAGTAATTAACTATTACCAGATCCTTATTGGGCTGAACCAACTAATTCTTTTATTGGTTGTTTAGATTAGAGATATTGATTTGATTCTCATATCAGAGAACCATATTTTGTGTTGCTAACTTGCTTCGTTGGTTTGTCAATGTTTTCTTTCAATTTTGTTTATATATCAACGAGATAGAAAAACCCGCCGCGTTGTAGCGGAGCATTTGCTATGTTTTAGCATGGTCGCCGGTGCCGATGTAGCAGGAAAATAGGCGTTTACGTAATGGTGGTTGCCGTTTACAAAAAATAGCATGTTTCGGGCGAGGTCATGGCAACGTCACGAATCTTACAGCCTTACGGTTACAGGTCAGAGCTGTCACACACATTGCAACACGTTGAACATTTGTTGTACATACTATAGGTTCATTCATGAACATTTGTTGTACATATTACAGGTTCATTTCTTAGTACATACCTCTGGAAGGATTTCAAAAGCTTGCATGAGTCTAGTTCAATAGCTTCTCAAAGTAAAGTAAACATTAAGGTTCTTACAAACATTCATAATTGCAGAATATTTGTGCCAAGCAAAAAACCTTTAAATGTGATTAAAAAAAAATTAAACAATCTACGTTGCCGCGATATTGTTCTATGGAAGCGGGCGAGCTGTTAGAAGTTCGGCCCGCTTTCAACTTGCTGAAAAAATCTTTCGTTGTTCGCGAAGCTTGTACCCGGAAAAGTTGTACTCTGTGAAGGTTCCTTTTGTTCTGTACCTGAATATTGTTGTGTCATAGAGTTGAATCTTTCCACTCGGAAGTATACTCCAATCGTCAGTCGACGACACGTGATGTTCAGGATAGTGAGACCCGTCTAATCGCCCCCTCAAATTCCTTTTACTGTTTCAACAGTCTTTGTGCAACGGTCTGCACCAGACGTATTGCTAGACCATTGTGACAACGAAAGGAATTCGAGGGGAAGATGAGAACAGGGCAATATCTTAAATATCCCGTATCAAAATTAGCAAATGAAGATTGCAATATTCTACCGAGTGGAAAGATTCCAATCGATGACACCACTATTCAGTTGGATAAGATTCAACTCTTCCTACTGCATACATATGGACAATTCCAAACAACCGTTAGTTACAAAAATGCAGCTACCCATGATTCTATAGTGGCATTCCAAATAGTATTATTACACTATTAGAATTAGAGCGACTTGTCAGAACACATACATGGTAGCTGGGTGTAACATCATTCGTTGTCAAACCTTTTATATGCATTCTTCGTGGGTCCTGATTTAGCAAACAGCAACAATAATACGCACGTGTTGAATACGCGCACCGAATACCACGTAGACATATGTGTATTTCTCACTTAACTCACGATTTCACTAACACGTCAAAACTAATAGAAAACCATGAATAATGATATCTAATGAGGCTCAGATATATGTATACAATAGCGATACCAGGCAACCAACATGGCTGCAGTCACACATTCGATGTGACTGCCCTGCCATGATGCGGGCCAAGGAAATGTATACGCGTTGGTCAGCATATTATCATCATTGCCTATAGATTGGTAGAAGGCTAAAATTCCGGCATACAATAGCATCGGCAGGCATACATTTCAATTAAATACACCTTGTGGTGGATGCATTATGGAAACCATAAGCGGTGATCAGTATTCAACCAAGAAAAAGCAATCCCAGTACATCAGTAGTAGGATTATTTTTTCTTTCTTGGATACTGGTCGCAACATCCATTTGCCGAATGCTGATCAGGAAAAGTGGAGACCAAAGAAATGCAGGACTGAGATTAGATCGCAATCATACAACTAAAAAGGCTCAGGTCAGCAATTATTGAAGTGGTACTCAAAACCCCATGGCTGCAACCATGAGGTCGCCACGCCAAGATATGGGTTTTGGTAAACAACACTTCATACGAAACACCAACGCCGACAGATCTCATCATCGCCTCTGATGTAGTCAAACGCGTTCCTTTAACAACACACTCCTTTTACGGAACCTGCATTATGTACGATATTTAAATATAATAACAATAACTTCATTATGTACCATATTACAGAATCAAGAAAAAATGAAATATCTTACTCGTTACAGAGTCTATCCAGTCTCACATAAATGTAACCCCTAGCGAGGTTTTAAAGCAAAGATCTCTATGTCATCGCCATATTGCAGCAATACTTCTTGAGCAATCGATAGAACTTTCTGATCCCAAGGACAATCTTGCAAAAAAAAACGACAAACAATCCTACACAACATTGGATACCTTCGCAATAAAAAAACCCATAACAAACAACCTAGAATCAACATGCGACAACTAATCACAACCAAAATAAGATAACATGCATGAAGAAACCGTCTTACCTACTCAAATAACCCAGAGAGAAAAAATGAGAAAACCTTCATCTAAAGTAAACAAACAGTCATACATATAACGTCCTCAAAAGGCCCAAAAGTGTAGGAATACGGGTCATAAGCAACAGCCCACATCTTGGCCCAAAGCCCACCATACCCCGCTTTCCACTAACGAAGATAATAATTTTTTAAGTAACCGACTTTCTGTTTTATATGTAGAAATGCAGGACCGAGACCATATCGCAGTCATACAACTAAAAAGGCTCAGGTCAGCAATTATTGAAGTGGTACTCAAAACCCCATGGCTAAAACCGTGAGGTCGCCACGCCAAGATATGGGTTTTGGTAAACAACACTTACAGAATCACCAAACGCTGACAGATCTCATCATCGCCTACAGTGTAGTCAAACGTTGTTCCTTTAACAACATACTCCTTTTACGGAACCTGCATTATGTACCATATTTAAATATAATAACAATAACTTCATTATGTACTATATTACAGAATCAAGAAAAAATGAAATATCTTACTCGTTACAGAGTCTATCCAGTCTCACATAAATGTAACCCCTAGGTGTGGTTTTAAAAGCAAAGATCTCTATGTCATCGCCATACTGCATCAATACTTCTTGAGCAATCGATAGAACTTTCTGACCCCAAGGACAGTCTTGCAAAACAACACCACCTCCATTTCCATCATCTCCAATCTACAAATTTTTAGAACATAGTCATCAACTAATACATAATTAACGGAATTTACATGCAAATTTTCAAGTAGAGTAAAAATTAAAGCCAAGACAACAACACACCTCAGGTTCAGATTAATCCTCTTCCTCCCATAACTCGATTGGTTCTACTTCACCATTTGAGTCCATTTGCAAGATTGCATACATTAATATAAGTATACATAAATACAAACACGCATTAGGTATGCAGTTAATGATAGGCTAATTATATATACTTTCTGTTGCTGACATAAAAACGTATCTTTCCATGTCTTCAAATACAACCCATAAAGGTTTGGCCGTTAAATCCATAAAAAAAGATAATCTCTTTTCTAACTTTTTCAGATTCTACTACCCAAAAGCTTATACGTCAACTGGCACTACATAGTGTGGTTATTTATACACTCATTTATTGACAGTAATGTGCAATATAAAGAGGATTTTTTCTCAAAATCTAAATTCTTCTAAAAAACCTACGCTATTGGTTCATGAGGTAACAATAGAATATGCCATAGGTGCAAACTCAGGTTCATATGTGAACTCAATATCGGTAAGCCGAAATAGACATCTTCTATATAAAAGCTCTAAAGTGTACCAATTTAAATTCAAATAATTAAGATCCAATTCATTTATACTCACCAAGTAATCGAACCCCAAAAAGTCGGAATCGAAACTAAAATTTCAATCTTTTATATAATCAAAAGATAAACCCCCAAACAATAAAACTAAAAAGTACCTTTGATAGTGCTTGAAACAACGGTGATTATTATATCACTTCACACAATAATAACATGCAAACCAACAAATGTTACAATAGAACTGAACTGACTGGTTCCGAAAAAAGTAGACACCGCAGTGTGTTAGAGTGTCAATACCATTCGGCAACTGGTGCTCATGCATAATCATTTGTAAGCCCAATTTTATTTTAATCTAATATACATTTTTTTCCCTTTTTTTAAAAATCTCGGTTAAACAAAAAATAAAATATAAATATAAGTTGAATCGATTCAAGCAAGATCAAAAGCAACAACTTATTTTTTTTCCTGTTCCCATCTTCAGATCTAAATATCAAAAGGCTATCTTATAATCACTCCGTAAACCAAAGGTAAATAAAGGTTCATATTAAAAGCAATAAACTAAAAAAGAAATTTACCATTTTTTAAACAATAGATCCGACCTGTAAATCACGGCACACCCGTAAATAAACCCATGCTACTCAATCGTCACACCTGTAAAAAAAACATGATCCATGCTATTAATAGTTTATTAAAAGTGATTGAACACGGGTTTGGTTTTACACGGTTCATCT
Organism: Chrysanthemum makinoi; assembly: GCA_910596185.1. NCBI lineage: Eukaryota > Viridiplantae > Streptophyta > Magnoliopsida > Asterales > Asteraceae > Chrysanthemum > Chrysanthemum makinoi. The sequence goes on along the minus strand of OU343219.1, from coordinate 224,143,939 downwards.
CGTAAGACGATGAAGCGGTGGGATGATAAAGGAAGGTGGGAATGATGGAATATGTAGAAAAAGTGGTCTGTTTATGTTTTGTATCACCACCGAAAAAACTGGGCTTGACTCTTGCAGGCTCCACAAAACAACAACCCACGTCTTGGCCCAAAGCCCACCATACCCCGCTTTCCACTAACGAAGATAATAATTTTAAAACAAACCGACTTTCTGTTTTATATGTATAAGAGAATGATGGAACTTGTCATGGTTGATTGTAAACTTGGTTTGTTTTTCTCCAAGTTTTTATCAAAATGAATAAACATGAAAATAAATATAATGGAGACAAATGAGAATGAAAAAATGTTAAAGAGTGATTAAAATGTCATGCAAAGTTGCAAAAATCGTTAGGCAGTAGCTGGGTGATCGAGTATTGCCTAGCGATTACTTCGTTAGGTGGGGATTAATCAGATTGGATTTTTTATATATCAAATTCCAAAATTTTGAAACTATTATGCCGGATTTGACCGATCAAGTCGATTTTTTTCCGATTTGGCCGATTTATCCCTGATTTTACTTATTTCTATCCGTAACCAAGTTGGTTGATTTATCCGATTTTTGTCCGATTTGACCGATTAATGGCTGATTTGACCAATTTTAGTTGGCCGCCTAGGCCGATCTTTGCAACACTGATGTCATGGATAAACAAGCTTACAGAGCTATTTATATTTAAGAGAGAATAATTAATTAATTAATTAATTGTATATCTTTTAATTGTGACCATTTATTTGATTTAATGGCTAATAATTGTTTAACATAATTAGTCAAGTTAGGGATGAGTTCAAGTAAAACCCTATTTTAAACTACAAAAGGTAGGATAAAATAATAGCCATTAGATGCATTGACTTTGACCAAATCAAGGGTGCAAACATCTAATGGCAAATTTGTAAATATATCAAAATTTGACAATCTGACTTTGTGAATGGAAGGTTACTGGCGTAATTTTACATCATAACATAGTGACAGTTTTCATTGTTAGCTAAATATATGGATTTAATATCTCTATCATCTCTCTAAACATAATAAACCAACAACACAAAATTATTCCTCTATCAAAACAAATATTCGTATTAAAATAGATTTAAAAAGTCAGTCACAATATATATACATTTGGGCATGCGTACTGGTGATGGTATATATGATGATCTACTAATCAAAGATGATGCTAAAATGTATGATATGTTTAAATCGATGATGATGATGCCGATGCAAAAGATGATCTATGCTCCATGTTGATGATGTGAAAGATTGTTAATGCTATATTGATAGCCAATGATGACGATGATAAAGATGCAGAGATCGATGATGAGGATGCAAAAGATGACGACGATGATGACTGCGAAGATGCAGATTATCGAGAATGAGAAGGATGCATACGATGATCCTGAAGATGCATATGATCCTGACGATGCAGCTTATCGAGGATTATAATGATATGTATGATCGATGTTCATGATGATGACGATGTTGAAATGTTGAATGAAGACACTAATTTGATGACGATGATGGTCGGGTTATCGCTTTTGTTATTTGTTATTGTAATCTACTTAATATTGATGCATGAAAATGATGATGCATAAAAACCTATAGATGTTGCATCAATTATTATTAGATTTTAAAAGCTAAAGATGACACATGAAGGACATCTTTAGCTTGATCCAATCATTCAAATGAAAGAGCAAATCATCGGTTAATGAATATGTAAACTTTTGAAAAAAACTGCACCTAATTGCCAGAATATTAATTGACGATGCATGTTAATACTGTTATAGTTGAAGATGATGATTATATGATGATGATGATGATGATGATGAACGTGCAAATTTAAAGATGCAGTTTATGAAATCGATTATGATGCCTCCTTGATTTAAGGATGGGGAAAAAATAAAATGTATATTAATTGAATATAATCATCCATACAACTGATGAATTTAATTCAAAAAGAAAAAAGAACACCTCCTAAAATGACGGTCGAAGATGCAGACTAAAATGGCATCAAAATTGCACAACAAGATTTCCAAAATTCCCCTTTGGATACATATGCACGTGTCAAGTTTTTATGGTGTCCTAGTGTTTTTACTTTAACAAGCTCTTTTAGACTATGTTTATCAATGGGTTGACAACCCAACCTCTTGAATAGATAGTACACAAATAATAATTGTACAAAATCTCAATCTCACACAACCAAGGTCACATAGAACCTAAATTGCCACCTTCATCTGCCACATGGCGGTAGTGAATTTTGTTGTTTTTTTTTTTCTAAAGAATAGATTGGTTGTATGTATAGGTTGGGTTGGGTTGTTGGTAAAAAGGTATAGATTGATTGTGTAGGTGAAGAAAAGAAAAAATAATATTTTAGTAGAGATTGGGTTGTGATAGATTGTTGATATACATAGTCTTACATGAACTCTTCCCAGTCAAGTTATAACTAACTTAAGAGAATTTTCACCCATTTCCATTTTAAGTTCCTATAGAATTACAACTACAACTTCACATTTTAATTTTTTGAGAGAAAAAAAGATTAAAAACTAAAATTTACACCTTAATCTCTACTACTTATAATGTATGTATATATACTATTTTACTTTATGTTTCAAAACAACTTTAAGTGACGCGGTTGCTTTATGAATATCAATCCCCATTGTTGTTGAAATGTCAACTTTTTAAATGACAAGTTTTACTATTTTACTTTATGTTACAAAACAAGTTTAAGTCACACGGTTGCTCTATGAATATCAATCTCAACTACTTTTAAAATGTCAACTTCTCAAATGACAAGTTTTTAAATGGCAAGTTTTTAATATATTCCAGTTTATACATGTTTATCAATTTAAAAGAAAAAAAAAAACACAGTTGCTCTATCTATACTATATATAAAAGGGTTAATTGCTTAAAAATGTATTATATTTGCCACTTTTTGTTATTATGTGTACTCAACTTTATTTTTTCTTATTGTGTGTATTGAACTTTCAAATTTCGATTATTGTGTGTATTTTGTGACTATTTTACCCTTACTTTTTTCAAATCTTGAAGGGTAAAACAGTCATTTTACATGGCTGAATAGTCACAAAATACACACAATAATCGAAATTCAAAAGTTCAGTACACAAAATAAGAAAAAATAAAGTTCAATACATACAATAACAAAAAATGGCAAGTATGATACATTTACAAGTAATTAACCCTATATAAAAAGTGAATAATTCTTTTTAATACAAACTTAAAAATAAACAATGTGTTATACCAAAAATACCTTTTTTTATTACTTTCTCACAAGAAATAGTTTGACTCGTTTTTTAATGGGCAAATTGTCTGAAAAGGCATCGAACTTGCCACCTTTTCCTTTTGTGGGGCATCGAACTTTTTTTTCTTCCTATTGTAGCCCTAAACTTGCCTAATTTTCCTTTTGTAGCCTCTAATCAGAAATTAATTACATAAATTTACATAAATCATCCCTGTAGCTCTAAACAATTACACGTCATCCTTGAGTCAATTACATAAAAGGTCCATGTGGCACTAATAATTTACACATTTCGTCCTTGTAGCTATAAACTTAAACTAATTCAGGCAGCCACCATCCATCGCTTTCCCTCCACCATCCGGCGCTTGCATACCATCAAAACTTGTGTTGGCACCCCCTCATCACCTCCAAAACATAGATAAGGTACAGATTTAAACAAAAAGAAGTAAGAAACTAGAAATTTGGAAGGCGATGTTTGTGAAATGTGATAGTTTCTCTACATGATCACCTCGATTCTTTATTTACGCAACCTGAGATTTAGACATAGGATAATCAATTTTATACTGATGAAGCCCAAAAATTTCTTTAGTGTATTGTCTTTTGAGCTTAACAGGAATGATGTCAAGTTTGAAGTGAAACAATACAACAATTTGTACTGAAAGTCTATGTCTTTTTGAGGTTACAAGGGGACGATAACTAAAAGAAAGGGTCATGAGTGCATGAGTGGCTGGTCTTTGACATAAACTGTCATCGTCTAAATAGTCACTTATATACTAATTTACTAATATAATAGACCCTTCACCCATGCAACCCACAATGCAAAAGAGTAAACTTGTGTTTTAAAGTGTTAAATAATGTTTTAAGAAAATGCAATTACATACCGAACTTTCCGTAGCACTCTACTGGAGCTTTTATAACACTGAATCAAAAATGGCAGAGTGAAGCTGAAAGGCAAGCACCGATGTCACCTTTTGATGTTCACTCTTTTGGTTGACTCGCGTAGGTCAGAATTGGAGAAGACGGATCTGTGAGAGGATTACCACCAACACCGTGGAAAGACTCACCAGAAACCCACTCTCACCACCTCCTCCATGTTAGAATCGCCATCAAGTCTCTCGTCCACAACGGCTGCCACATCACCTTCCGCTATCCCTCCGGCTTCATATCACAATGTAAGATACAACCTCAAACCCATCCAAACACTCACAATACCCCACATTCACACCCGATGAGTTGCATGTGTGTTTTAAAGTGTTACAATATGTAGCAACTTTACCCGATGAGCTGCAGGTTTGTTTAAAGTTACTCCTTGTTTAGGCTTTGCTCCAAGTGTTTTCGGAACATCATCAGATACTTTCTTTTGACCATCAGCTTGAGGTGTGTTATTTGTTAGTATTTCTTCGGTGTCTTCTACAACATCATCATGGAATATAGCACCTTGAAGTATATTTGCGTCAGCCATCATATCTCTGTTATAAATGCCAAAGCAATAATTCAGTAATATTGCTAGATATACGTCCTATAACAACATAATGTTATGTTAACCACGTACTTGTATTGTTTGGTTCCAACGAATGAAGCAAATAACGTGTCTCCAGTTTCTGCTAAAAGATACCTATACAAACAGGTTCAAACTTAAGATTTGATAGGTATTGCGGTTGTTACATACTTGTAGCATTTAAATAACTCACTTGTGAGGAACATGATCCGAAGACGGCTGAATCCGCTCCAAAGAAACAACTTGACCATTGAAATCCGCTTTGAATTTATTCAGAGCTTGAATCACTTCAGTATCAGGTCTCTATCATAGAAACAACAATAATTGTTAGTATCACAGACTTCACAGTACATCTTAATCCCTCTACCAAGAACTTCAAAGAGTCAAAATGAGTCCACATTCAACCAAAAAAAAAAAAAAAACGAGCAAAAGGGAATACATAGAAAATGTAACAATTCATAGACTTGTTAAAGAAACTGGTGACAATGATAATATAAGTGAGAGTACCCTATATCAAAACAAATTTAGTTAAGCTTAAGACAGTCCTCGTGCTATGCAACTAATAATTATCCGAATCAATTTCCTATATTGTCAGCTCAAATTTAAGATTATCACAGTACTTCCCCTATATAACCGTTGAAATTGACAACCATCCGGTCATTATCAAACACTTTATATGCAATTATTTACGAAGTAATAGCAAAACCCAAACTTTCTTCTAAACCTAAAGTTTACTTACTCGAAAATGCAATCAAAACAAAAATCATACAACTAAATTAAACACACAGGCATACGAATTTATAACAATTCTAGACAATTAATAACAAATTTTAAAAATTAAACTAAATTAGCTCGTAACAATTGGGGATTAGAGATAACCTGCGAAAAAATTAGGGCAAAATAGTGAAAGATGTTAGCCATGGCACAATGTGTGTTTTTAGTGTGTGAAATTGGGGAGAATGAATGATTTTCTGGTGTTTATGTCTGAAATAAGAGAGAAGAAGGAAGGGTGAAACGAGATCATGCTTTGTGTTTGTGTAGTTTCATTGAAAGTTTTACGTGTGAGTGGTGGCGAGGTGATGGTGGTAGTGTTACCTGTGATCCAGAGAGAGAGAGGGAAGAGATAAGAGAGTTATCTTCATAAGGGAAGGAAAGAGATATAAAGTTACACAAGGATGAACGGTGTAATTGTTTAGAGCCACAGGGACGATTTATGTAAATTTATGAAATTAATTTCTGATTAGAGGCTACAAAAGGAAAATTAGGCAAGTTTAGGGCTACAATAGGAAAAAAAAAGTTCGATGCCCACAAAAGGAAAAGGTGACAAGTTCGATGCCTTTTCAGACAATTTGCCCTTTTTTAATATGATGCCTTATAACTATCATTAAAAAGTTTATCAACCACATTAATACATACTATAAAACACATCATTTGCAGGAAAAGCCAAAAATCTTTTTCGTGGAAATAAATAAATGTTTTAACTAATTGTTGTCATGTTTCATTTTCAGTTGAATTATTGTATGTTAGAAAAAATTCAATTACATTTTGATTATTTTACATTGTATGCATAAACTATTATTTGCCGCTATAAAGTCTCGTTGTTATGCACGAGTACTCGTCTAGTTAAAGAAAGTTTCTCCAATTTAACCTTGTATAAATAGAATTATACAACCACAGTAGACATATACAACTAAAAGCATGATGGTGTCTCGAACAAAAAAAAGGCAGAAATGATAGATCTAAAAACTACACAGCGAATTCTCACGTGATAGTGTAAGTTTGAGTGTGATGAGTGCCAGGGTTACGGGTGTAGTAATGGTGGTTGGAGGCAAGACAACCGGTGATTGTGATAATGCAATATGTGTTGTTAAGAGAAATTTAAAAGATATAGTTTGGTGTGATTGTGTGTTGTTAAGAAAAATCGAGTTGTGTGTTTGTTTACTTACTGTGTTCTTAAGAAAAAATAAGAAGAAAGTGAAAGTAAAATAAAGAAAGAAGAAGTAAAGAAAAAAAAAAAGAAAAGTATGACTTTGGATCTATATTACATTTATAGCCGGGTACCCGGGCGTTGCGGCGGCGGGTACCCGTATGATTATACTTTTTGGCGATATTAAGGTTTTTCCGATGCATTACTTTTAAAGAAGGAAAAAAAAGAATATCCAACAGAGGTTATTAATTGGAAATTAGTGTGTTATCTTACTTACGCATTTAGTAACATAATAAAAAGCTTTTATAGAAGGGTGCCTACGCAATTATAAGTTTTTCATGATGCTAACTTAACACATGGCGATAACTTAATTAAACAACTTTACCGCACAATGTTGCTTTAAAAAATGGTAGACTTGCATCACGATGCAACGACGATACGAAAATGATGGTCAACGATATAGCTATTCGTTTAGGACGTGTAATATTATATATCGTTTAAACATACAAGGTGTTTTAAAATAGCGGTTTTAGCACCATATAGTGGTGTCTATATTGTTAAGTTGTGGTGGCAAATGGTGGTCCATTGCGTGGTCGAAAATGTTGGTGTCAAAAAATCTGACTACATAAAAGATTGGTTTCAATGATTTGCTTAATGATTTGTAAATTTTATTTAGTAGGTGTTTTAAAGAAGAAATATTATTTTATAACATGTGATACATTAAGTGTACTTTTGAGTGAAATGTATTTTAATAATATCATTATTTAGTGGTTGTTTGAAAGATATAAATGATATAATGATTTATGCATTATTGTTTTGTATCATTTGATATATTAATTGTACTTGAGTGATGGGGTATTTTAATTATATTATTAATAATTTTTAAATTTCATTAGTGAGTGTTTTAATGAAAAAGAAAAATTATATGATTTATGTATTATTGTTTTGTACCAAATGCTATATTAGTTGTACTTTTGAGTGAGAGTATTTTAATGATTTCATTAATTCTGACATTAATATACATGGTTGTTACAAGTTAGATAATTTATGCATTATTATTTCGTACCAAGTGCTATATTAATTATACTTTTAATTACAAGTTTAGTAAGTTACTTTTATTAGAAATGTTTTTGGTCTTAAAAATTTTAAGACTTCTATATTTAAAATGTCCTAAAAACTTTATATAGTAGTATAGATTGGGCCTCTTAGGAATAGTAACGTGGGTTTTTTAATTTTTAACGGGCCCCGTGGGTTATTTGCTTTACCCTACCCGAACCGCTGCTATTCATCTCTACTCACAACATACGCTTACCTTTTAGATCCGATCGGGCGTGACTCCCGAGAATTATCTGGCGATTTGAGGCTCCGAGAGGGAAGAAATTCTTCCTTGCTACAAGCGATTGTGAGGGGGAAATTGTTCGTAGCAACAGGGTTTATTTTTTATGTTCAATTTGTGGATGGCCTCTTGCCATTTGTTCCTTGCTACAACTCATGTTATTTTTCCTCCACATCTTTTTTTTGGCTTCGTATATTGTCTGATTGTTGTGGCTGAAGTTAGGTAGATCAATTATTTGTGTTGGAAAGAAAAAAAAATCGCCTCACTCTTTGCGCCGTTTGATGCTAGGTTTGATGTTTTTTCTTTTAATTTTTTGCTGTTTTGGTCGAGGTTTATGCTCTTTTTTGTTATTTTTTGCGATTGAGTTAGCTGGTTGTTGTTGGGTTAGGTAAACGATTATTAGGATGCTTTATGTTAGTTCCTTTTATTCTAGGTTTGTTATGTTTAGTTGTTACAGTATTAGGCTGCTTTATGTTAGTTGTTATGTTTGGTTGTTAGGGTCGTTGAATCTTGATATGTAGATTTGTGGGTGCATTTTAGTTTAATGGGTCTTTGGAGTTGAGTGCTATCTTCATTGAATGCTTTCTACCTTTTTATTGGTTGCTTCTCTTAGCTTTGTTTTACAGTTTTTTTTTCCTTTTGTTTATGTGTTGGGTCATAGGTCGTAGCTTTGTTCTATTTTTTTCCGCCACCTTTTTGTTATCTTCTGTGTTTCCAAAATATGGATTCATAAACTATACCTGCCTCTCAAAACATTTGCGTGCGGTCATGTGAGAACCTCATACAAAACAATTTTATATATATACATGGGTTTGTTGGATGCCGAATGCGTGAGGTCATTGCACCCGTTGTGTTCGCCTGTGGAGTGTATGCGTCTCGGTCTTTCGTTAAACCAAACCATTGCTGTGGCACGGTTAGGCTGCCTATTTTGTTATTTGTTGTCTATAGACTTACACTTATTGTCATGTTTATTCTCAGAACATTCATACACTTATGTTGTTTTTTCGTATGCAGGTGTTGTTCAGGACCGACTCATGCGCAATACGGGCTAACAGATGCCTTTATATTATAGTGGTCATACAGGAGTGGGCTATGCACCAGTGGGTCTTTTTTGGGGGTAAATGGCAATACCGCAGGCAATTTGGAGGCGCATTTGCCAAAGGCTCCTTTATATTCCTATTCCTGATTCCTGATTATAATAACTATATTACATTTATTGGGCCTCTTAGGAATAGTAACGTGGGGTTTTTTTTAACGAGCCCCGTGGGTTATTTGCTTTACCCTGCCCGAACCGCTGCTATTCATCTTCACTCACAACATACGCTTACTTTTTATCGTGGCTGGTACAGCCAATTGTGAGGGGGCTACAATTGTCGTACCATCAATCCTTTTTTTATATGGATTTGGTGGATGCCATTGGACCATTTGTTCTGTGCTAGAGGTTAGCCCTTTGTTTGCTCCACATATGTTTTAACTGGTTCCATGTATTGCACAAGTTTCTTGATTGAAGTTAACTGGGTCAATTATTTCTGATCCAGATAAGGTTTTGACGGCCTTGCTCTTTAGAAGATTAGATGCTAGGTTGCATGTTTTTTTTTCACTTTTGTTGTTGCCTAGGTTCGTTGTTCTTGCTGGTTATGTTTAGTTTCTCAGGTTAAATGGTTTGTATTAATTAGGACTTGCCTTTACTTTAGGTTTCTTTCTTTTGCGAAATTAGTTTGGGTCGTTTGTACTTTGTGGTGTTTATGTTTGATTGCTAAGGCTAAATGGTTTATACTGGGTACGGTTTACATTTGGTTTAAATACTTTTTGTGAATTATATTTTGCTGAAATATTATAACATCTGCAAATGTTTGTGGGTTTCCTATGTTTTTAGGTGATGCTGTGGCGGGGTAGGCTTTTTGAGCTGGCAGCCATAGCAGTCATCTGTGTCTTGGTGGCCTGTGATGGCCGTTTCTGGTGAATAATGCTGTTGCAGGCAGTCGCATGTTCATTTGTTTCTATCCTGGTGAAGCGCGGTTGTCGGAAACATGCATTTCATTAATGCGGGTTGCAAATACAAAGAAGGGTCAATGAATGTTACTTTATCATGATACATGGTTGCTGTTTGTGTTCCTTTTTGAAGGTTGTGATGCATTGGGATCTGTTCGGTAAATATGAGATGTCCCGTATCATGGCAGGGTAACAGCGGCCTGTTGCAGCCATGGCGGGTCTATCCTCTTTGCTTGAAGATTTGCCCATCTGAGCCACCTGTTCAGCGACATCCCCACTTCTGTGGTCAAACCCAATATCGCATGTTGACCGTTGAGCTTTATTAGCTGCACTTGCCAAGGATAAAATTGTTGTTGGCTAGGTTCGTTATTCTTGCTGTTTATGTTTGCTTTGTGAGGTGAAATGTTTTATAGCAATCAGGGTTTGGGTTTGCTTTAGTTTTTTTTTGTTTTGCGAAATTACTTTTGGTGTTTTACACTTTTTAGGGTCTTTGTGTTTAATTTGTGACGTTAAGGGTTTTAAATTCCTGAAATTATTTTTGCCGTTTTCATTTTAGAGTTCCTCTATTAATTTAATGATGATGATATTAACTCCTCTTTTGATAGTCATTGCCCATTTAGTCTATGTAAAAAAAGGGTGGGCCATCTGCTAATGTGGGTCGAATTAGTTCTTATACCTTAGGTTTAAACATTTTTTGTCAATCAGGTTTTACCGAAATGTTATAACATGTGCAAATGTTTGTTGGCTTCTCATACTTTCAGGTGACACTGTGGCAGGATAGGCTTGCTGAGCTGGCATCCATACCAATAACCTGTATCTTGGTGGCCTGTAATGCCTGTTTTTGCTAAAAAATAGTGTCACAGCCAATCGCCTTTTCTTTTGCCATTCATCTTGGCAAGATGCGGTTGTCGGAAACATGCACTTCATCATTGTGGGCTGCAAATGCAAAAGAGGCCCAATAAATGTTATTTTATCCTGATTGATAGCCATGGCGGGTCTAGCCTTTTTCCCTGAATATTCACCCATCTAAGCCACCATTCCAGTGACATACCTGCTTTGGTGGTGAAGGCCAGTGTGGCCTCTTGACTGTTGTGCTTCATTAGTTGCACTTGGCAAGAATAAAATTTTTAGTTGAGGTGATGATGCCTGTATGCAATTGGATATTTGCCTCACGTAATCTGATGATGCTGGTATCTTGGCAAGGCAGTTTTGGATTGCAACCATGGCCATTTTTTTGTTTCAGATTTTACGTGTGCAGGTCTGAGCCTTAAGGTAAGATTATCTGCGTGCTGGCAGGCTAGCCCATAATCGTTGCAGCCATGTTGGGTTTATTGTTTTTGGCTGCAACTATTTCCGGATCAAAATATCGCCGGATAATTTTCTAGAGGCACGCTTGATTGGATCTAAAAATTAAACGTATGTTGCCAGTGAAGATGAATAGCCAGCGATTCGGCTAGGCTGAAGCAAATAATCCTTGGGGCCCGAGAAAAAATTAAAAAAACCACACTACTATTCATAAGAGGGCAAGATAAATGGGATGGGTCTGCTATTCTAACCAAATGTGGATATCTGCTGGCATGAACAAATACAATAAATATGGGTATTGTGTGAATCTTTCGTTTGCAACATCTGTCAATACTGGTGACTTGGTAGGGCAGTTTGGAGCTGCAGCCATGGCTGGTATTTTGTTTCAGGTTTTCAATGTGAAAATTTAAGCATTACAGATAGTTGGTGAACCATACACTCACATCAAATACATGTATCCATTAGCCCTTCTTATGAATTGTCTCCGTGTGTTTTTTTTAAAAGAACGTTCACTTTGGGTCAATCTTTTGTTTGCATTATCTGTCGGTGCTTGCATCTTGGCAAGGCAGTTTGGAACTACAGCCATGACCGGCATTTTGTTTCGCGTTTTAAATGTGGAAATCTCGCGGTTGCAAATATTGGGTCAAACACATGGCATGTTTGCATACCAACATGCTCCTATTTGGTCGTATGCAACACCATAAAAAACTGCTACTCTTATACCAGCCAGTACATTAAATCTAATGTATGTTTTACAAGGTTTGCCGAGATTTTTATGCTGCAAATTCTTGCAACAGCCATCCTTCCAATCTTATGACTTTCGCTGCTGCTATCTTCGACAAAATATGTGACTTGCTAGCATCAGTTAATGCAAGCAGGGACTATGTGTAAGACAAGTTGTATGTGAAAACTGCTTGCATCAGTTGGTGTGTAGATTCCTTGCATCATTTGGCATGTAAATGTAGAAACACCTTAACTATCTATCGACGTTTACATCCATGCTTCATAGAACACACCGCGTCTGTGTTCCTTTTTCTCAGACTATGATGAATTGGGATTTCTTTGGCAAACATGAGATGGCCCGTATCTTGGCAGGGCAACATTCAACTGTTGCAGCTATGGCGGGTCTATCCTCTTTGTTTAAAAATTTGCCCATCTGAGCCACGTGCCCAACGACATGTACAATTTTGTCTTGAAACTGATTGTCGCCTCTTCAGTGTTAAACTTAAGTGCTTGCATGTACGGAGAAAAAGAAGGCACTGTATGCAATTGAGTACCCCCCTCAAAAAATCTGCTAATAGTGGTACTAGCGTATTCTTTCCATCTGTTACCTTATTACATATGCTCTTTTTTTTGTTCTTGCTGCAGTCGCAGTTACTAAAATAAGAATACGTGTGTGGTTACAAGGTTTTCATATTTTGTTGGCTGAAGACAATGGAAAAGATGTGCAACGCATTCTTTTTGAAATGGTGTAACTTTTCTCTGTCTTTTATAGAAAGTTTATAGCAAGTGCGAAGAGCGCTCCAAAAAGGTTTCAAATTTAAGATGCTTATACAACTATGTATTATACTTTCTGTTTTCTTTATCATCGGACACACCACGTTTGTATTCCTTTTTCTCAGGCTATGATGAATTGGGATTTCTTTGGCAAACATGAGATGGCCCCGTATCTAGGTAGGGCAGCATTCAACTGTTGCAGCCATGGCGGGTTTATCCTCTTTGTTTGAAAATTTGTCCATCTGAGCCACGTGCCCAACGACATGTACAATTTTGTCTTGAAACTTAGCGTTGTAACACCCCAAAATATCGAAGCGGAAGATTGTGTCATTGGGGTGCTACTTCATAATACAAAGTACAAGTTATAGAAAACGACCTCTAAATGAGACGTTTTGAAAAGTTACCATTCGATTAATGAAATCAGAGTTACAAACAATGAGGTCCCAAAGTAAAACATACAAATGTTTACAAAATGTACGACCGAATGGTAAATGCAAATGTATAAAGTCTTCAAAACATGTCGTGTGACTCTAAGTTCCATGCAACAGCTATCGCCTGAGATAAACATGCTAAAGTGTCAACACAATGGTTGGTGAGTTCGTAGAGTTTGTTTAACATGTAAAAGCCTTTAAAGAATGTTTACACAGCAAAGGCATTGTAAATCCACTCAGTTCCAAGTTCCGCCCATACAAAACTTGCAACCTGTGTGTTCACAACCCACTGCCAAAATATAGTTTGCACAATACACCAGATTATATTCACCCAAGGTCATGAATCTGGTACACAAGGGCGGGGGCATCTTCCCAAATAGTACTATATTACTCCCAAGGTCATGAATCTGGTACACATGGGCGGGGGAATATACCCGACTTATAGTACTATCAATACCTCTCCGACAGTATAGAGTATTGTGTGCGTGTGTAAATACAATTCATGTATTTAAATTAAGCGAGTAAAGTATTTCCAAGCATGTATAACGAAATCAAGTATAACGTAATCAAGTATAATGCAATCAAGTATAATGCAATCATGTATAATGCAATCAAGTATAATGTTTTGAGTATTTATACAAGTAAAATCAAGTAGTTGAGCATGTATCTCCCCCAAAGAGTTAAAACAAGTATTAAAAGAGTAGGGGCTATGACTCACGGTAATCCTTAAAAGTTTAGAGTACTTGTGAAAGTAAATGAAAATAGTTGAGCATGTATCTCCCCCAAAAGTAATTCAAAACATATTAAAGTAGGGGCTATGAAACTCACCTTAAAAAAATGATATCACAACGTATAACGGAATCGATGGATAAGCCTGGAAGTCTCTACGTCTAACCTAGAATATGATGTCAACTCTTAGGTTCGGAATAACGATGCGAAAGTATAAACATGCCTATAAGCGTCCTTATATTAATCGTGATGTAGTATTTGTATGTTTGTTTATAGAAATGGTTTTAGTTTGTATATCTCGTACTACCGTTCGGGCCATTATAATTCAGAGGTCATGCAAGAACGTTCGATGAGCTAGGACACTTTAATCTGTAAATTCAGCAACTCGTCGATCCGTTTACCCAAATGAACCCCTCACATGAAGTTCCCTAGTGTTGTAGTGCTCAATACGTAAAACATGTATTTTTGATTACTTGATTATATGATATATTAAGAGTTTATAAATACAATAAATAAACTAACCAAGTTTATAAGTATTTAAATAAGTTTGAGTCTTATATATACTTACCTTAATATAGAATGCTTGAGTATTATGGAAAAATAAAATATTAGCGGAGCTTCGACGTAGAATTTGCAATCTTCGAAAACCCAAGGCTATTAGAAGATTATAACAACGCCTTCTTGAGAACCCGAAGAAGAAAAGACGATTATAACAATGTCTCTTTAGATACTTGAAGTTATTTGAAGATTATAACGACTCTTTCTTGAAAACTTCTAAGAACGAAGATCAAACACTAGTTTTCTTTCAAAAATTAGTTAACTTTCTTACAAAATATAAGATAAGTGCCTTAGGGTTTTAGGACTTTGATAGATAAAGAGGTGTGGTGCATTTTTTTCTATGTGTTTAAGTTAGTATTTATAGGCTAGGATTTGGAGTTAACTACATATCGGGTTAAAAACTAACTATAGTTAAGTTTACACATGTTTATATCCTAAGCAAGATGTTATGTCACCATGACATGTGTCATGGTGACTCATTGAAAATTTCACCTATAGTAAAATGAGGAGGTTAAGAGTTTTGAACTTTTATCTTGCCTTTACGGAGTGAGTTTTGGTCCCGAAAATCGCTAACGGTAAGTATTTAATTCATGAAACGTAAAACCGGGTGTCGTAAAAATATGAAACTTATAGGAATGATTAAACTCATCAATATACTCATTATTATCTTATAAAAATGAGTGATAAGTCTAATGGGTCCCGTAAACGTTGTTAAAACTGGAAACGTAGGCTAAATACGTGAAAAATGCAATTTATCATAAAAGAACGAGATTTCAGGGAAATAACCGTGAATATACTTAAAGTAGACTAAAATTAGTCTATAAGTGATATGAGATGTCAAAATGTAGTTTTCGTTATACGTGGGATAACTTAACAGTTATGCGTGAAGTCTAAAAGTTACGCGATTTAAGCAAAAATGTAGAACGTACAAGGTTAATTTCTTTATGGTCAAAGGAGGAGGGAAATATGTTTGACTTTTTCAAAAATGTAAAATGTCTAAACATCTTAGGGAATACAGGCATGAATGGTTAAGTCTGGATCTAAGTAGAATTGTTTAAAACGTAAGTTTAGTCTCGTACGGCTCGGGGTTTATTTGGTAACATTTAAATGAAATCTTAAAAATTCTCTAATTGATTATGAGTGATCTAAAAATTAATCTGATGTGGGGAAAATTGTCAGAGTTGGTTTTCGTTATGCGCAGGATGTTTAAATGGTGCTCCGACCAAAACGAAACTTTAAGACGATGTTTTCTTAATAACTTTTACGAAGATGATCTAATGATTGTCAAACTCTCAGGTTATTACTAAAATAAATTAACTTGCGAGAATGTGAAATAAAAATTTCGGGAGTGAATAGTAAAAAGTGAATAGTAAAAAAATGAATAGTGACCCGAAAATGCGAATTGTTACAAGCGTGCCCTCTTCAGTGTTAAACTTAAGTGCTTGCATGTGCGGAGAAAAAGAAGAGACTGTATGCAATTAAGTACTCCCCTTACAGAATCTGCTTATAGTGGTGCTAGCGTCTTTCCTTCTGGTACCTCATTACATATGCTCTTTTTTTTATTCTTGCTGCGTTTGCAGTTACTAAAATAAGAATATGTGTGTGGCTACAGGGTTTTCATATTTTGTTGGCTGAAGACAATGGAAAAGATGTGCAGCGCATTCCTTTTTAAATGGTGTCACTTTTCTCTGTCTTTTATACCAAGTTTATAGCAGATGTGAAGAGTGCTGAAAAAAGGTTTGCAATTTAAGATGCTTATACAACTATGTATTATACTTTGTTTTTTGTTTATCGTCGGTTACTGATGCAATGATTTCTATTTCACCATGTCTACTAATCAACAACCTTATTGTAAGAGATCGCAAATTCCACCACCAGTAGAGCCAAGCCAACCACTTATGGAACAGATCATAAACTTCCAAGATCGATCAAACACTGCATGGCTAGAACATCAACATGCCAGAACAACAACGTACAATAAATATCAAATGCAGGTATGTTTCACCAATATTAATATGCTGCCATAAAACTTAAATTAATCAACCAGTAAAAACTATGAAAAAAAAGGAGTGTTCAAACATCCAAAAGGAGAAATAATAGCAAGTGTTAGTCAGCATGCCCAAACACCCACACCCATCTAGAATATTGTTTGCACTCAAAATAGATTTCAAAAACACCGAAACTAGACACATCAATACACCATCCCCTTAAGCTTCTCAATGAATGACAAAAGCTCCTGTGCTCGGTTCCGCTTCTTCGTGGCATTCACCAGAATACCCTCAGCTTCATTCAAATCCTCATTTTGCAGCTTGGTAAGCTCCAAGATACTCTGCACACAAGAATCAAATGGATACAAAATCTCCAACTCTCCAATCACGTAGTCTCTCGCAGCCACACGAGCCCTAATTTCTTGAACTTTTTTCATCAATTCTCCTTCATCTGCCATGCTCGCAAATACCTCTCTTTGAAATTGAACAACCATCATATCCCTTACAAGGTTAGATCCAGCAACTGCAGCAAGCTCATCACAAAAAGGCATTGGTGTATTCATCATTTCTTTTTTCTTGGTTTTTTCCCTTTTTTTTATCCTCTCAAATAGATTCTCTTTGCTATATGTGTGTTTTAAAGGACAATTTTTCTTTAAATTATTATTGCTATCGTGTGAAGGTGTATCAATTATAAAGGTCTTTGATTTGGCTGCATTAGGCAGCCTTTCACATGCTCCTTACTGTTTTCAAATGACCTTCCATAAAACACAGGCCTGCTTTTATTTTTTATTTTAAAAAAAAGAGGAAACCATCAAATAAGATTTTAAAAAATGTAACCATTGTACATGCAGAATGAAAGCTAACATATCTTAAATGCGTGTCAACAGAACCGTCACAAACCATTTCTTTACTTACAATCCAGCTTTGTTGATTGAATGACATGTCAAACATAGGGTCATTTGTGCAATTTATAGATCATCCTAAATCTGACATGTCATTCAATCGACAAACCTGAATTGCAACTGAAGAAACAATATGAAACAAGCTGCTTGGACTTGCATGCATCGAAACCCTGAAAACAGGTATGTTTTGACAATGAATACAAACGTCGCCTTCATAAATACCATTACCCTGTAATTTACAAAAGTGACGATGCTTACCTATTCATGAGGGTGCAGTTGTTTTCCCATAACATGTTAACTTTATTTCATTATTGTTTTTACTGATTGTGTCCGCCTTTTTTTTAGATTCATAAAGACACTTTCCATCGTGCTATGAATATGAATGAATGTTCACCAACCAGCGGCACTCGCATTGGTTCTAAAGCTGAGGCTGCTGAGATTTTTTAGTTGCCTGAGGATGCTCGCGCCTGGAAGGATATTGCACATAGGCAGCCTTATCACATAGCAAGATCTTTTAATGTTGCGGTGAGTAATCTCTCTTTAAAATTTGATCATACTACTAACCATGGTCGATAAGCGCATTGTCATGATTCTTTTCAGTGTCTACTTATGACCAACAGCCGCGACATTTTGACATGCATTTTTTCCCACCCAACCTTTATTTAAAGGATTCACCAGTTTCTAAATTTTAAAAAATGTCCAGTACTTTAAGCAATAAACTACGATACACATCCACAGTTTCAGAATTATTTTGTTAATTGATAACACATATTGATATTAAATTTGATAGCCAAAACGGTCCTTGCTAATAATAGTTTATCCTAACCTTATTGTCGCTAACCTTCTGCATACATAATTTACAGCACATATAAGTCTTGCAATGATAAAAAAACATAAAGAATTTATAGTAAAAAAATATTCAGTGCCTCATAAAAGGAAGTTGCACTTGCCTCTACACATTATCCAAATAAAACACAATTGACTCAGTCATGTCATTGCTTTTCTCCACCACATAAGAAAACACACATCTGCAAAATTGCTAGACCACAAACAAACGTAACTTTTATTCATATTCGACATAAGTTACAACCATACCACCAAAGATTAACAACACCCTGTTAATTTAAGACATAACACCATACCATTAAACATAAAGACCATGAAACAAGCCATCACGGACACACAGAGGATGCTACCCTAATCATGCAACTCCATTGTAAACACATGGCGCCTTTTCTCGATGCGCGCTTCCCTAGCCAGATTAAGGACCTGAATCAGTGCAAAGAAGAATCTGATGGTCCCTGTCCTGTGCCTCCTCCAAGCATTCAACAGTGTCACTTGCAGCATCATCATCACCACTCAACCAGCGTCCCTCCTGCAACAATTCAGTCCTGCTCCCAAGTCGGCGGCAAACATCATCACATTTCTCTCCAAGCAGCATGATGAATCCCTCATTTTCACCTTGCTCATGTAAAAACAGGAACTTAAAAGCATTGTGGACCTCATTGGAGCCACATGCTTCTTTGAGTTGATTCAAGTTTGGGGTGTGAGCCATTTTTTTGACAGATTTAAAGAAAACTCAGAAGGTGCAAAGGTAGCTATGTGAAGCTACAAAAAAAACACCTTATATAGGCAGATAAAAAAAATTGTAGCAGTAACTTAGTGTAACCAAACTGGTACAATATACCATTACTTATCATTCCAATGAAATATTCCCAAACAACCCAGCACAGAACTTAGGGTGAGCTAAAGGCATCTTTAAACACTTCATGAAGCAGCCACTGATCTAAGATTTTCCACCAAACATTAGCTGACTAGGAAATAATCTAAAAGAAATTGCAACATGAATTGCACATTGCCTGCACATATTCCACTCATAAACCACATTTTCATTTAAAATTTCAGCTATAAAAAACATCTCCAACAAACATTGATTCACCAAACAATAGTCTAGACGGAACCACAGCATGGATTGTGGCAGCAAAAAGGGTTTTTCTTTTTTATCAGAATCTTGATATCAAAAAGACATACCATTACCGATATCTTGACTTTTTCAATTTTTTATGTGCAGGGACCATGCACAATTCAAGCAGCGAATCAAGCTCGGGCCGATGACCTTGCTATGCCATGGACCGACTACTTTACGCCTGGTTATTGCGCTCGGGATCCAAAAAGAAGATGTTAGGAGGGTTAAACCTGCAAAGCAGCTTGCCGAAATAACTGATGCCGCCATGGACAAAACTGCAAAGTAGATTGCAAAGGAAGCTTTTAAATCCAGGATCAAGGTCCTTGGCCTTCCCAATGCTTATTTTTCCAAAGAGATAGGTATGAAGCCATTTGACAAAGATGGGCCAAAAGGAAAAAGGCAAAAAAAATAGCCCTTACTCAAATATGATGTGTGTTGGTCGTTTCTCAGTGCTTAAACACCTTTGAATAAAAGTATGTGTTTGGTAAAATAACTGCTGTGGTGCTAATTTGCTTATTGTCAACTCGATCAAGCATTGGTAATATTGCATGTCGTGGGCAGGTTTGTCGACAGTTTTTTTGGCTGCACATTGTTGCAAGAAGTATCCTTCCAGTGTTATGACTTTGAAGCTGCACATTGCAGCCACATTGTATTTTTTTTGTGAAGCTCAAAACAAAAACTATACCATGTTTGCATAGCAAGATACTCCTATTTTGTGGTATGCAATAGTATAAAAAACATCTACTCTTATACCAATGAGCACATATGAATCTGATGTATGGTTTACAAAGTTGACCGAGATTATTATGCTACAGATTCTTGCAACAACCATCCTTGCAATCTTATTACTTTCGCCGTTCCCATGTTCGAGAAAATGTAGAAACACCTTAACCACCTATGTACGTTTATATCCATGTTTCATAGAACATACCGCGGCAACGCGCGGGCACAAATCCTCGTTCATTCTAAAAGTGGGGTTAAAGTTTTATAAGCAAAATCCTCCATTTTTCATTCATTTGCTTTCACTTTCACTCATAAAAAAAACTTGAGAACACAACTAAAATCACTTTCTTTTTCTTTCTTCCTTTTTACACAACTTGAGAACACAATGTTAACTTATACCATAGTTATTCAATTTTATTCTATTATGTTGCAAATAACTTTTTTTTGCACTTTACTTGTCTATATATGTTTTATATGTACTATGGTCTAAAAAAGAAACACCCAAAACCGGTGATAAACGCTTAGAATTTTGAAAACAAATATTAAATAATTGTTTAAATTTACTTAAGTAATGTATATAGGGGTGAGCAAAACCGAACTTAACCCGAACCGAAATCGAAAAACCGAGCCAACCGAACCGAAACGAGAAAACTCGTTTCTAACTCGGTTTAGGTTTTTACCGAGTTTCGGTTCGGCTCGGTTCGGGTCGAGTCGAGCTAAAAACCGAGAAAAATCGAGTAAACTGAGAAAAACCGAAACTGAACCGAACCGAAACCGAGAAAAACCGAGTAATTTCGGTTCGGTTTAGGTTCGATTTTTTCCCGAGTTTCGGTTTCAGTTTGTGTCGGGTCGGGTTGACCCGATGCTCACCCCTAAATGTATATTACTTGATTTCTTAAGTTTAAATATTTTGGTGAAACATATAACAACTATTAGTCATGATCATCAAAGCTTCCGAAATCCTAACTAAGTCAATTACAACCTCTTTATCATGAAAAACTTATAATCGAAATGTATATGTTCGTCTGAAAATTTAACTACATACTACTTGTCATCGTAATGTGCATATAACAATACTAATAAAGAGGCACTTTATTTTAGATACCTTTAAATTGCTGCATACCAATGGATAATTGTGGACCGTCTGATCAAAAAAACAGTTTTTTAAGAATAAAAAACATGGATGGACCATTTATGTAATTTCTGCAAACTCACCCCACCCAACCCCACCCTATCACTTTCCAGAATCACAATTCACAATCACTTTCTCTCTCTAAATGAAAACTTCAAAATAAAAAAAAAACATAACAAAATTTTAACCGTCAAAATAAAAAAAAACACATAAAAATGAATGAATCGAGGCAATCAGAACCAGATCCGGGGAAAAAAACATCGTACGACGCTTCTGATTCATTATTTTGTTATTTATTAACTATTTGTTGTGATTTTATTCTTATATATATGTTTTTGATAATGTTTATGAAGAATTTTTTACCTTTTTTTATTTTTTATTTATTTTTATTTTTTTATTTTAGTTGTTTATTAATATATACAGAAAAATGAATTTGTTTTGGTGTGATTTTTATTGTGATTGTGACATGATTTTGGTTGTGTTTTTTAGTGTTTACATTTGGTTGAGTTTTTGAGTAAAACACTTTTTATACATGGATGCACACCAAGTCTTTGATTAAATGTGTGAGTGAAAAGTATCATACGTGTATTATCACCAGTAATATTTGAGTGAAAAGTATCATACTTAAATTATCACTAGTGATATTTGTATTATCACTTGTGGAATTTTTGTTTATTTGATAAATTTTTTTGTTTACTTGTTAAGATTTATTATATGTCATGTATAGTATCACTTTTGATATTTTATTTTTATTGTTTTGTAATCATAGTTAAACTTTTTTTTGCTAAAAGTTTTGATGATACACTATTTATGGTGAGTAAATGCAGTTCTGTCGTCAATCAAATTTTTGACTCCATCTCCAGAGATTCATAAAAATAAAGGTATATTGTAACGTATAAGCATGTCTCCTTTAAAAGAATTAACTGTGATAAAACCTTAAATGTATGCGGCGTACTTGATTTAACATTTAGCTTATGTGTTATATCACCAGTGATACATACACATTCAGTAGAATGTGTATGTATACTTTCAGTAGAATGTTATAATGGTATCCCTACAAATACGGATATTTATTCTACATTATGAACACTTTGCTACTTTTGTAGATTTCTTAGTAGTTTATTGAGGGATTGTTGTGAAAGTTAGATGACTATTGTGATAATATGAGAGACTTAATAGGCTAAAATAAATATTGTGACTGTAACATGCTTTTGTTAGATTTTGTTGGTGGGTATCTCCCAGAACAGGGTTAAGACAATCAATGACAGTAGCAATACCACTATGTGGTTACCAGATATCACTTGGAATCGTGTGATCACTTTCCAAAGTAAACTATTCGACCCTAATGCCTGGGTATCACGAATATCTACTTTGGATAAGACCAAATGCAGTTAGAGAATTAGGCACAATTCTATAACTCTTTCGCTAATAAGTGTTTACGTTTTCTGTGTGTCCTTCATGCATTATCAGATCTCCTATTTATAGGAGGTTACTCTTGAGCTATTCCAATGGAATTATGAGTATTAATCGGCCCATTAATAGCCTCATAATTATCCCCATTATAGCCATTAGTGGTTACATGACCAATTAAACGTGGTCATAATGCGGTTGTAATGCGCCATTTAGCAGATACTTTCCATAAGCAGTACTTTCCACTAGCGGTACTTTCACTTGCGGTGGAAATACAGACCTATCGATGGAAGCACGCTTATCAAGACTTTCATAGCACTAGCAGTGGATACACCACCTTGGAAACACGCCTATCGTGGAAACACCGCTTATCGCTGAAAGTCACAAGCGTACTTTCCTCAAGCAGTACATTCACCGCCAGTACTTTCTACTAGCACTACCAATACAAACCACTATTAGAGTCGGGTGTTCATGGACCTTATGGGTGTACACTCCGTACCTCCGAACCCATTTCAAGGTGTGAACTAATCCCACAAGTGCACTAAATTTTCCAACAATCCTCCCCAAATTTAGTTCACTTCCTTTGCATGAAAAATAAACATCAAGCAAAACATGTGCATAAATGAAAATGTCACGAGGATTGAATTTCCATCTTAGTAAATTACACGTTTCAAATATTCGAGAATCAGGGTGTTCTAAGAATTGAACCCTTCAACCCATTTGAATAACTGAAGATAAAATACACACAAGTTTTCAAACACTTAACAGCTCCTGACACTATACAAGCCATGTGTCCATATCCAAATTAATAAATGTTGTAGAAGCTAAAGTCCAAAGCTTCTGAGCGGCAAAACTTCAACATTTACATAGGTGGTTCCTCTTTAGTCATGCTCCTGCCAAGCACTTTTTCAAAGAAAATAACCATTAAGAAGTAAAGACTTCATCCTCCTTTCAGCAGGTTCTGAGCACAACCTTGGGATGTAAATAAAACATGTGCTCCAGTCCACTGAATGTTCAGCTTTCCACATTGAACTCAGCTCCTAAGTTTCCTCGGGAGGGAGTTGGGTGTCCTAGCATTCAGTGACTAAGTTAGACTTAAACCCATCCCTTTAGCAGACTTTATAACCAAGTCTCTAGCCAGACCCTTCGTCAAGCGATCAACTAAGTTCTGTTGAGATCTCACAAACTCTATAGATACCACCCCATTCATGATAAGCTCACGAATCATGCTATGTCCGACACCTAAGTGTCTAGACTTACCATTGTACATCTGGCTATAAGCCTTAGCCAATGTAGCTGCACTATCACACCGGATAGAAATAGGTGCTATAGGTTTAGGCCACAATGAAATCTCAAGGAGCAAGTTTTTCAACCATTCAGCTTCTTTACCAGCAGCTGCTAAAGCCACAAATTCAGATTCCATTGTTGAACTGGTGATGCAAGTTTGTTTCTTTGATGCCCAAGAAATTGCACCTCCACCAAGTGGGAATACCCAGCCACCGGTAGACAAATTGTCTTCAGTGTTACTGATCCAACTTGCATCAGTGTAACCTTCCAACACGATGGGTAACGGTATATGAGAGACTATAATCCATAGTTCTCTTCAAATACTTCAGTACCCTTTGAACTGCTTGCCAGTGATGAGCACTAGGATTACTAGTATACCTGCTCAATTTTCCCACTGCAAAACCAATATCAGGTCTTGTATAAGTCATGGCATACATCAGGCAGCCAATTACCCTAGAGTACTCAAGTTGAGATACAACCTTGCCATGATTAGGCATCACTTCTCACAGTATCCATAGGTGTACTCACTGGAGTACAATCAAAGTAATTGAATTTCCTCAATACCTTCTCAATATAATGAGACCGAGAGATAGAAATTCTTTTACTTTCATGTTTAATCCTTATACCAAGGATAACATCAGCCTCCCCATGTCCTTCATGGAGAACCTTGATGACAAAAATTCCTTTGTCAGGTCAACCTGATTTTGGTCCGTGCCAAAGATCAACATGTCATCAACATATAGACAAATGATGACTCCTTTACCAGATTCATCAAATTTGCTATATACACATTTGTCAGCTTGGTTAAGAACATAACCACTAGACAAAACCACTTCATCAAATTTTTGATGCCATTGCTTGGGTGCCTGCTTAAGTCCATAAAGAGACTTAATCAGTTTACACACCTTTTTTTCATTGCCTGCAAGATGAAGCCCGAGGTTGGTTCATATAAACCTCCTCTTCCAATTCACCATTCAAGAAAGCTGTCTTCACATCCATCTGATGAATAACCAGATTGTGAATAGATGCCATAGCAATCAGCAGTCTTATGGTACTGATACGAGCCACAGGGGCATAAGTATCAAAATAGTCTATCCCTGACTTTTGTTTAAAGCCCTGAATGACTAGTCTAGCCTTGAACTTTTCAATAGTTCCATCTACCTTCATTTTTCTTTTGAAAATCCATTTGCAACCCAAAGGTTTGCAACCAGGAGGTAGATCAACCAACACCCAAGTGTTGTTCCCCATGATGGAATCCATCTCATCATTGATTGCTTCTTTCCAGAAAGCAATATCCTGGGACTTCATTGCTTCTTCAAATGTTTTGGGGTCATCCTCAACAATGAAGCAATAAGAGTATTGGTCTGAGACCTCATCCCTGGTACCTTCAACTAAGTATAGTTGAAACTCAGGTCCAAATGACTTTGGAGTCCCTGACCATTTTGCTTTTCCTGAGCACAGGTTCAGGTTCTTTGAACCACAACCTCATCAGCACCACGATGGTTCATCATCGGTACCTCGATACACCAGTGTCATGAGTTCCATTAGGAATCCTCTGACTTGGTCTAGGAACTGATGAGAATCTATTCTCATCAAAGTCTGCATCCCTTGATTCAATAATAGAGTTAATTGAAACATATTCATTAGGTTCAATAACATAGAACCTAAAAGCCTTGGAATGCTAAGCATATCCAACAAAGATGCAATCAATGCCTCTTTCACCCAAAGTCTTTTGCTTTGGATCAGGGAGTCTTACAACAGCCCTACAACCCCAAACCTTGAGATAGTTCAAGTTAGGTTTCCTTTTAGTCCAGAGTTCATAAGGGGTAACCTTGTTCCTTTTGTTAGGAACCCTATTGAATAAATAGCAAGCTGTTAACATAGCTTCACCCCAAAACCCTTGACTCAGTCCTGAATAGGACAACATGGAATTAACCATCTCCTTCAAGACACCTGTTTTTCCTTTCGAAATACCATTTTCTGAGGAGTATAGGGAGCAGTAGTTTCATGGATAATACCAACAGACTGAAAGTACTGAGTATCCATGTACTCACCTCCCCTATCAGTCCGTAATCTTTTGATCAAAGACCCAAGTTGTAATTCAACTTCAGTTTTAAACACTTTGAATTTATCTAATGCTTCATCCTTGGTATGTAATAAATAGACATAACAAAATCTAGAAGCATCATCAATAAATGTTACAAAGTACTTCTTATTTCCCAAAGAAGGAGTGGCATGCAAATCACACAGGTCACTGTGAATAAGCTCCAAGATCTTAGTCTCACGACTAACACCCCGAAAGGGTTTCTTGGTTATCTTGGTCAACATGCAAGTTTTACACTTTTCCGTGTCCATGTCAAAAGCAGGGATTAAACCATCCCTAGACATATCTTGCATTCTTTTATAGTGAACATGACCAAGTCTTGCATGCCAAAGGGTAGAATCAGTCTGATCATATGTGGTCACAAAAGCTGAAATAACACTGTCAGTGGTAATATTAAGGCTGAACATTTGATTACATAAATAACCAAAACCAATAAAAACACCACATTTAGAAAGAACAAATTTATCCGATTCAATAACTTGTTTATATCCATGATTATTCAAAACACTACTTGAAACCAAGTTTTTCCTTATATCAGGAACATGAATAACATTAAACAAAGTTACAATCTTTCAACTAAACCTAAGATCTACACAACCACGACCATGCACCAAGGTCGTTGACTCATTTCCCATGTGAAGAATAGAACCATCATTCAGTGACTCATAAGTCTTGAACCAGCTTCTATCTTTACACACATGAACTGTTGCACCAGAGTCAACCCACCACGCAACATCATCATCCTGCACATAAAAGATTCAGATACATATGTGACATAATAAATCTGAAAAGACTTATTAAACATATTATGACCTTTCAGTGAGTTTGTTGAACCACCACTCCCGAACCATTAGTGCCCGATCCATTGGCTTTACCACCAATTTTAACACCCTTGCAGTCCCTTTTAATGTGACATGTTTTGCCACATTTCCAACAAGTAGGTGTTGCCTTCTTGTTTGGATCTGCCCTTGTGTTATCATGATATTTGCGTTTGCCTTTGTTGTCATTGTACCTGGTGGAGTTGTTATGCTCCACCATATTGACAACAGATGTACCAGTAGCATTGCCACTCTTTGGCTTGTCATTATCCTGCACCTTGAGAGATTCCTCAATGTGTAGATGACTGCCCAACTCAACAAGAGTTAACTCCTCCTTCATATGTTTCAAGGTATGCTTGAAATCTTTCCATGAAAGAGGGAGTTTGTCAATGACACACGAGACTTTGATAGCCTCATCCATGTTCATTTGGTGTTGTGTAAACCTTCCAAGTATTACAAGAAGTTCATTGTATTGTTCCATAACTGGTCTTGAATCAGTCATTTTGTAATTTGTGAAATTACTAACAAGGAACTTCTTACTTGATGCATCCTCAGCCATATATTTGGCATCCAAGGAATCCCACAGTTCTTTGGAAGATTCAAAGTTCTTATAAATATCAAACAAAGAATCAGACATACCATTCAGAATAAGACCTCTGCATATGTAGTCATCATTCTCCCATTTGCTCCTCCTCCTGATCCGCTCCACAGTAGCATCATCACCATCATCCGGAATAGGTGTGGTTAGCACATACACCACACTCATGCTTGACAGCAAGAAGTGCATCTTTTTCTGCCACCTCCTAAAGTCCACCCCTTCAAACTTATCAAGCTTGGCAAAGTTTGAAGCCATGTGTTACATTGCAGCAGCAGCCATTGATTATCACAAATAGTTTACTTTGATTGTTGGTGGGTGGTGCGTGCCAAACAGTCAAGCTAAATCACTCAAGCCTGCCACTTGTGAATGGCAGACCGTAACCAGCTTAAAACTGCCTAAGCACGAATGCAATGAAGATCTGGGGATATAGTGAATTCCCGGGTCGTTAAGTCCCACGGAGACTCAATGGTGTGCAAAACACTAGATCAGACGATAGAATGATCACTAATGATAGTGATCGGAAAAGATTTGGATAGATAATTACACTACTGAAAAAGTTTATAAATAACAGCGACTTAAATACAAATTAAGAAAATTAAAAAGATAAAAGATATTAAATAAACGCTATCACTATATTTAAAGTGATGAACGTTTAAAACTTAAAACTTACGTTTAAATTAAAAACTACGTTAACGTACAAAATAAAAAGTGAGTTTTAGAGAAATAAAAGACCTATAAATATGAAAATGATGTTTTTAGAATCCTAATTATAAAAGAAAATTATTAGAAAAATAAAATTATTTTTATAACTATTTAATTAATTATTATTAATTAAAAACTATTTTAAACTATTTAACAATACTCTAAAATAAAAGAAAATATGAAATAAGACTAGAAAAATAAAATTAAGATTTATAAAAATCTAAAATATGATAAAACTAATTTTAAAACTGAAAATATATTTTTTAGACTTTTTATATATTTATTATTAATTTAAAACTATTTAAAACTAATTAAAATGCTAGAAAATACTTTTTAAACTAATAAAATTATGGAAAAATACTTTTTATGACTTTTATATTTATCTTAATCTAGGAAAATTGAAAAATTATTTTTTTGAGACTTTTCTTAATTATTTGTATTTAAAGCTAATTAAAAATGCTTAAAAACTAGTTTAAATCAAGAAAAATACTAAACAAGCTTGGAAAAATATGAAAATTTCAGGAAAAGTCTAAAATACTATAAGGAATAAAGGAAAAATATAAAAACAAGGTGCTATGTGGAGGAATTAGGAGCTGAAGTGGAATGTGCTTAAAAATAAGCACTAAGGATAAGCTAAATGAGCACAACAAGCTACCAACTGAGAACAGGAACAAAATTATGCTAAAAATGACCAAATGAAACAATAAACAACAAGCTTAACACTCTAGACAACAAGCTCAACAGATTTGAGAATATGAGCTTATGAGCTAAAAACAGTGAATAGGGACCAACTTTGAGCTATTGCACAAGCTACAAAATAAGCTGAAAAGGAAAACCAACAATTGGAACTTGGAGAAGACCTGGCCAAGAACCAATAGACCAAAGACCAGCCCTTGTTGAGCTAAGATGAGCTCTGGGCTAGCTCTGCAATGTCTGCACAATCACTGTCAGAAGGCTAAGTGCCCTGCACAGGGCACTTGGCATCACTTTGACAAGCTGTTTTGAAAGCTATAAAAAATTCACTAAAATCTATTAAAATGGTAATAATCAAGTAGACCAACTGAAGTTTTATAACCAACAAGTTTCACTGATTTTGACTTAGGAATGAATCCTAGAAAAATCTTTCCATTTGAGCTCAAAATTGATTTTGCAAATATTTGACTTTTAAGACAGAAGTGAAAGTTTGACTAATATGAAGTTTGATCTTGATTTGTGAACTGATAATGATGTAATGTGATGAAATAAAGTTACTACAATCTATCTCTATGTATTTAACACACAAAATGAGATTCTGGTTTTAACAAGATCTCAACAGTTAACTGTTGAGATTGATTACATGGAATTTTGACTTTGGGCTTATGTAATCACTAAATGTTGACTGATATGAACTCAAAAGGACTTAATAAGCATGAAACAACAGGAAACCACCACTGTTCTAGCCTATAGCACAGGTAATAAAGCTAAACCAAACACCTCTTTTAACCATAGTTTTGAACTCAAAACTGAGAATTAAACTTAACTAGCTAATATAACTAATTAAAATGAGCTTAAGTTACCTAATTACAACTAATTAAACACAATAATACCAACTGTGACCACAGATTCTCATTCAAGCAAAATATGCAATATTGGCTTGAAATATGAACATCTAGGAACTTACTCAAATGAGTCCAGCTTGTTTGCAGGCCAATACCAAACCCAAAAGTGCTCTAACCTAATCCAATACAACCCAAATTCACCACTGGATCAACCCATAACATCACCAAATTGCTTGAACCAAAGTATCACTGCACAGTTGACTTTAGTTGACCAGCCATGGAAATTACTTGAAAATGAATTACAAGCTTATCAAAAGCCATGATAAGCTTGATTAAACTTGTTTGTGCTTAAAAAGAAACTAGTAAAAGCTTGTAAACAAGAAAATGAAACTGAAATTTTGCAACAGCAACTTGAAAGTTGGAACTTAGATAAAAGACTTGGATTTATATTCAAAACACATTACAAAGCTGATTTAACTAAAATGTGATACAAAGAAACTGAATTACAACATTTTTAACTAAGTCTAAAACATTTAACTAAAAAACGACATTAAAGAAAGAAAAATAAAACTAGCTCTCCTCCCTTCTCTCCTCTAGCTTCTTTTTATAAGCAAAACAACTTTTCCACTTGCTCTGAGCAAATCCCAACTCTATTTACAACCATTGGATGACTTGGAGCATTTTTGACCATTGATTGAATTTGGCGCCAAAATTGGATTTTAACAGGTGTAGGGGTTGAGTGAAATGGGAGAATGAGCATTTAATGGTTCTTGGAGTTGTGTTGAGGTGGGGGGACAGGGAAAGTGATATGGAGAGGAGGGGGGTTGAGGTGGAGGTGTTTGCAGAGAGAGCAGTTGGAGGGGAAGACTAAATGGCGCCAAGTGGGTATTTGGTTTGTTGGGTTGACTGGACAGGGTATTAATAATAGAGGGGGTCCAAAATAGCATATGACAGGGGGTCACAAATGTATTGACCAGGCCAAAAAAAGTGTAAAAGGTTTAATATGATAGGGACCCTTGTTGTAAATTCTGAAATTCAAAGGACCATAGCTGCCATTTCATCAAAGTTGCTCCAAGGATTAAAAGTGACAAACTCAAAAAGTATAAGGACCAATCTTGTCATTTTCCAATTTTCCAGGGGCTAATTTTGCCAAATTTGAAACTTGGAGGACCAATTTTGTAATTTTCTCAAACTTTTGATATTTTTCACCAAAGGACTAATTTTGATAAGTTATGATTTAAAAAGAACCTTTGGTGACTTTTCTTTTGAAATTTTGACTCAGGGACTATTTTTGACAATTTTAGAAACTTGGGGGACTGAAACTGCTAATTTTGCAAACTTTGCTCATTTTTCATCAGATTTTGATAGTTTTGCATTTAAAACACATAAAACACTGATTTGTGATATTTTGATCATTTTGATGTGTTTTTGAGCATTTTTAGACGTTTTCTAGTTCAGATAGACCCAAAAATGATGAGTATTTACACACGCATCAATCCCCCACACTAAACTATTGCTAGTCCCTAGCAATCTTTTGAGAAAACTTAATGGATTTCATCTCTTTACCAAAAGCCATCACTTCTGGAGTAGCCAAATGTTTCAGTTCAAGCAAGAACCATGGTACACTGATAACCATGTGATTTTGAGCAAACCACCAGCTGTCAACGGATTTGATTTTGTCTTTACCAGAAGTCGTACCCTTCTGGACTAGCCAACTCTTAGATAAATTATCAGAATTATTTTTGGTGAGCTGATTACCAATTATGGTTTTTCCACTGCCTTTACCACAAGCCATAACCTTGCGGGCTAGCCAACTCTTCACTTTTTAGGATATGGTGAGTTGAGAACCATACAATTTTGGGCAAATTGCAAGCCATATAAACGGATTTGAGAAATCTTTACCAAGAGCCGTTTGCTCCTGGATTAGCCAATCATTTTGTTTATTAGACAAGGCGGACTGATAACCAATTGAGTAAGTGTAGAACATTTACTCCAAAAAAAAATGGCCAAAAACGGGGGATTTAGGCGGTATAATTATATGATAAAATTCGTGAGAATCCCCCCCACACTTAGAAATGAATATTGCCCTCAATATTCAAAGTACCGGCGGTTATGCCGAAACAAAGAACGTAAAAGGGAAATACTACGGCCATTATTTAGAAAGGAGATTTTTTTTTTTTTTTTTTGAAACTTATATATATATACATAACATGTGGGGCAACCCCCCCACACTAGGGTGGTAGAAAATAGAAAGAAGTCAGAAATATGGGTGAAAACCCATATGGCATGCTACTGTTTTTGATTTCCGAGTCGCTAGCTTGACTCGACCCTGCATTAATTTGTTCATGGG
This sequence comes from Chrysanthemum makinoi, assembly GCA_910596185.1. Taxonomy (NCBI): domain Eukaryota; kingdom Viridiplantae; phylum Streptophyta; class Magnoliopsida; order Asterales; family Asteraceae; genus Chrysanthemum; species Chrysanthemum makinoi. The sequence continues at coordinate 224,111,868 of OU343219.1, read as the reverse complement.
GAAGCAAAGTGGAAGAGACAATCTCCATCGGACTTTCATTCAAGATGTTTGGACAAACATCTTAAGCACGTGAAAGTTCACACACGATGAGATATACATAGAACCGGCTCAAAATGATAACGAAAATGCCGGGATCAAAGATAGTGTCCTCATTCCCGAAGGAGAAAAGGGAAAGAGCAACCACACCATTTGTGAAGAATGGAATAAATATGTGCATCACAATGCATGTCCATTCCTCATTAGAAAGAAGCAAATCACCATTTTTGACATTTTAAGCTTAAATTTGAAGCTTTTATGGTGATTGGTAACAAAATTACCGGGAGGGAGAGCTGGAAACGGTTCTTCAATCAATAGATTTTCAAGAAAGAGGATGTCTCCCTCCGAATCAAAGTAAGTATTGTCAATTCCTGTTGGAATCGACTCATCACTAAGAAAATCATCGACCTCCTTCCAAAAGTTGTCATCTTCCTCATCAGGAGTGAGAGAAGGAATGGAAGAGTCGGAAATGGGATAAGAAATGAGTGGATGATCATTATATAGGAGATTTCTGGTTTCTCCAAGATCGGCTTCGAAATCAAAGAGATCATCGTCACTTTCCGATGAAAGTGGAGTGGTGTGAGAGAGTTCATCGGTGAACTCCTCAAGAAGAGGATCAGACTGCGGGAGTGATGCCTCAACATACTCGATGTCTCCATAAGATTTACAATCATCGCTAAAATCGGAGAAAGTCTCAAATTGATCATTTGAACACTCAAGAGGGGGATATCACACGGATGCTCGAGAATTCCCTGTGACTCTCTTGGGATTGAGACAAGGCTCTCAACACTAGACGATTCCATTTTTGGAATAGTGCTAAGAAGCTCATCCCCCATGTTTAGAGAGTGAGTGGGAATATTGGGTGTGATAACAACAGACTGAGGGAGTTTAGAAGGACTAGCATACATATGTTTAATACTTTCCATTTGTTCTTCTGCTAGTAATTCCATCATAGTCTTTTCTCCCTGACTTTTCATGGAAGGAATCTCAACTGATGAACTTGATGAACTGTTATAAAATTGTAGGATATCAAGGATATCTTCATCATCATCGTCATCAGGAATGAAACGGAATCGAGAGCTGGATTTGAATGCTTTTTATTTTGCAATAGATTCCCTAACAGATTTTCAAAGGAAATCGAGAATCTAATTTAGCAGCCCGCTCTTCGGCTAACAAAACTTCCATGGATTTTTCATTTGGATTATTTTGGGACGACATAGCCGACTCCTCCTTAAGTTCTTTTAATAACTCCGAGTCTTCGATAGAAGGTCTGTCGTAGTTTCATGAGGAGTCGCTTGAATCATTTGGTACTGTGGAGGTTGGTCTTGATATGAAGAGTCGTAATTGTTACAAGGAAATGGGTTCCCTGTTTGACAATCCGAGCTAGGATGAGAATCTCCACAATACTCACAACAAAGTTAAAGCTGATGTGGCGTGAGTGGTATGTGTTGTAGTCATAATTGTTATCGGGAACCTTGCTCATAGACAAGCGTGTTTCACGATTGACAATCGAACTGGAATGTGAACCACCACAATACTCACAACAGTAAAACTGCTGGGTCTCACAGTGTGGCAGCTGATGGAATAAATCAGTCGTGTTATGGTAGGAATAGGGATCTTGGTTATAGACAGACCCGTTTCCTGATTCTACCACGCTACAACTGGGGCAATTGCCACCATTATAAGGACCACCACACCATTAACAACCAAGAGGGTGAGGATAAGACATAGAAAGAATCAAAGGTTAACAGAGGGTAAGAAATGAAGAATCAAAAAGGTGAGAGGGTAAAGAGGAATATTTTTGGCATTTTTGAAAAACATGATGATAAAAACAAAGAATGAAAATATTTTTGGCGTTTTTAACACTTTAAGAAAAGTGTTAAAGAACTTTTTGGATTTTCTGAAAATTTTACAAAAAACTTTTTACAAAAGATGGAATATGTGCAAGAATGGGTCTGAAAAAGGCTAAACACACGCTAAAGCCTCCCCGGCAGCGGCGCCAAAATTTTGGTGCGTGCCAAACAGTCAAGCTAAATCACTCAAGCCTGCCACTTGTGAATGGCAGACCGTAACCAGCTTAAAACTGCCTAAGCACGAATGCAATGAAGATCTGGGGATATAGTGAATTCCCGGGTCGTTAAGTCCCACGGAGACTCAATGGTGTGCAAAACACTAGATCAGACGATAGAATGATCACTAATGATAGTGATCGGAAAAGATTTGGATAGATAATTACACTACTGAAAAAGTTTATAAATAACAGCGACTTAAATACAAATTAAGAAAATTAAAAAGATAAAAGATATTAAATAAACGCTATCACTATATTTAAAGTGATAAACGTTTAAAACTTAAAACTTACGTTTAAATTAAAAACTACGTTAACGTACAAAATAAAAAGTGAGTTTTAGAGAAATAAAAGACCTATAAATATGAAAATGATGTTTTTACAATCCTAATTATAAAATAAAATTATTAGAAAAAGAAAATTATTTTTATAACTATTTAATTAATTATTATTAATTAAAAACTATTTTAAACTATTTAACAATACTCTAAAATAAAAGAAAATATGAAATAAGACTAGAAAAATAAAATTAAGATTTAGAAAAATCTAAAATATGATAAAACTAATTTTAAAACTGAAAATATATTTTTTAGACTTTTTATATATTTATTATTAATTTAAAACTATTTAAAACTAATTAAAATGCTAGAAAATACTTTTTAAACTAAGAAAATTATGGAAAAATACTTTTTATGACTTTTATATTTATCTTAATCTAGGAAAATTGAAAAATTATTTTTTTGAGACTTTTCTTAATTATTTGTATTTAAAGCTAATTAAAAATGCTTAAAAACTAGTTTAAATCAAGAAAAATACTAAACAAGCTTGGAAAAATATGAAAATTTCAGGAAAAGTCTAAAATACTATAAGAAATAAAGGAAAAATATAAAAACAAGGTGCTATGTGGAGGAATTAGGAGCTGAAGTGGAATGTGCTTAAAAATAAGCACTAAGGATAAGCTAAATGAGCACAACAAGCTACCAACGAGAAACAGGAACAAAATTATGCTAAAAATGACCAAATGAAACAATAAACAACAAGCTTAACACTCTAGACAACAAGCTCAACAGATTTGAGAATATGAGCTTATAAAAAGCAGTGAATAGGGACCAACTTTGAGCTATTGCACAAGCTACAAAATAATTTGAAAAGGAAAACCAACAATTGGAACTTGGAGAAGACCTGGACAAGAACCAATAGACCAAAGACCAGCCCTTGTTGAGCTAAGATGAGCTCTGGGCTAGCTCTGCAAGGTCTGCACAATCCTGTGCAGGCTAAGTGCCCTGCACAGGGCACTTGGCATCACTTTGACAAGCTGTTTTGAAAGCTATAAAAAATTCACTAAAATCTATTAAAATGGTAATAATCAAGTAGACCAACTGAAGTTTTATAACCAACAAGTTTCACTGATTTTGACTTAGGAATGAATCCTAGAAAAATCTTTCCATTTGAGCTCAAAATTGATTTTGCAAATATTTGACTTTTAAGACAGAAGTGAAAGTTTGACTAATATGAAGTTTGATCTTGATTTGTGAACTGATAATGATGTAATGTGATGAAATAAAGTTACTACAATCTATCTCTATGTATTTAACACACAAAATGAGATTCTGGTTTTAACAAGATCTCAACAGTTAACTGTTGAGATTGATTACATGGAATTTTGACTTTGGGCTTATGTAATCACTAAATGTTGACTGATATGAACTCAAAAGGACTTAATAAGCATGAAACAACAGGAAACCACCACTGTTCTAGCCTATAGCACAGGTAATAAAGCTAAACCAAACACCTCTTTTAACCATAGTTTTGAACTCAAAACTGAGAATTAAACTTAACTAGCTAATATAACTAATTAAAATGAGCTTAAGTTACCTAATTACAACTAATTAAACACAATAATACCAACTGTGACCACAGATTCTCATTCAAGCAAAATATGCAATATTGGCTTGAAATATGAACATCTAGGAACTTACTCAAATGAGTCCAGCTTGTTTGCAGGCCAATACCAAACCCAAAAGTGCTCTAACCTAATCCAATACAACCCAAATTCACCACTGGATCAACCCATAACATCACCAAATTGCTTGAACCAAAGTATCACTGCACAGTTGACTTTAGTTGACCAGCTATGGAAATTACTTGAAAATGAATTACAAGCTTATCAAAAGCCATGATAAGCTTGATTAAACTTGTTTGTGCTTAAAAAGAAACTAGTAAAAGCTTGTAAACAAGAAAATGAAACTGAAATTTTGCAACAGCAACTTGAAAGTTGGAACTTAGATAAAAGACTTGGATTTATATTCAAAACACATTACAAAGCTGATTTAACTAAAATGTGATACAAAGAAACTGAATTACAACATTTTTAACTAAGTCTAAAACATTTAACAAAAAAAACGACATTAAAGAAAGAAAAATAAAACTAACTCCCCTTCCTTCTCTCCTCTAGCTTCTTTTTATAAGCAAAACAACTTTTCCACTTGCTCTGAGCAAATCCCAACTCTATTTACAACCATTGGATGACTTGGAGCATTTTTGACCATTGATTGAATTTGGCGCCAAAATTGGATCTTAACAGGTGTAGGGGTTGAGTGAAATGGGAGAATGAGCATTTAATGGTTCTTAGAGTTGTGTTGAGGTGGGGGGACAGGGAAAGTGATATGGAGAGGAGGGGGGTTGAGGTGGAGGTGTTTGCAGAGAGAGCAGTTGGAGGGGAAGACTAAATGGCGCCAAGTGGGTATTTGGTTTGTTGGGTTGACTGGACAGGGTATTAATAATAGAGGGGGTCCAAAATAGCATATGACAGGGGGTCACAAATGTATTGACCAGGCCAAAAAAGGTGTAAAAGGTTTAATATGATAGGGACCCTTGTTGTAAATTCTGAAATTCAAAGGACCATAGCTGCCATTTCATCAAAGTTGCTCCAAGGATTAAAAGTGACAAACTCAAAAAGTATAAGGACCAATCTTGTCATTTTCCAATTTTCTAGGGGCTAATTTTGCCAAATTTGAAACTTGGAGGACCAATTTTGTAATTTTCTCAAACTTTTGATATTTTTCACCAAAGGACTAATTTTGATAAGTTATGATTTAAAAAGGACCTTTGGTGACTTTTCTTTTGAAATTTTGACTCAGGGACTATTTTTGACAATTTTAGAAACTTGGGGGACTGAAACTGCCTATTTTGCAAACTTTGCTCATTTTTCATCAGATTTTGATAGTTTTGCATTTAAAACACATAAAACACTGATTTGTGATATTTTGATCATTTTGATGTGTTTCTGAGCATTTTTAGACGTTTTGCAGTTCAGATAGACCCAAAAATGATGAGTATTTACACACTCATCAGTGGGTATCTCCCAGAACAGGGTTAAGACAATCAATGACAGTAGCAATACCACTAGGTGGTTACCGGATATCACTTGGAATCGTGTGATCACTTTCCAAAGTAAACTATTCGACCCTAATGCCTGGGTATCACGAATATCTACTTTGGATAAGACCAAATGCAGTTAGAGAATTAGGCACAATTCTATAACTCTTTCGCTAATAAGTGTTTACGTTTTCTGTGTGTCCTTCATGCATTATCAGATCTCCTATTTATAGGAGGTTACTCTTGAGCTATTCCAATGGAATTATGAGTATTAATCGGCCCATTAATAGCCTCATAAGTATCCCCATTATAGCCGTTAGTGGTTACATGACCAATTAAACGTGGTCATAATGCAGTTGTAACTGCCATTTAGCAGTACTTTCCATAAGCAGTACTTTCCACTTAGTAGTACTTTCACTTGCAGTGGAAATACATATCGTGGAAGCACTGCTTATCAGTACTTTCATAGCACTAGCAGTGGATACACCACTTCAGTGGAAACACTGCCTATCAGTGGAAACACTGCTTATCAGTGAAAGTCACAACCAGTACTTTCCTCAAGCAGTACTTTCACCAGCAGTACTTTCTACTAGCACTACCAATACAAACCACTATTAGAGTCAGGGTGTTCATGGACCTTATGGGTGTACACTCCGTACCTCCTAACCCATTTCAAGGTGTGAACTAATCCCACAAGTGCACTAAATTTTCCAACAGATTTGTGGTAGATATATGAGCATAATGGATAGATTGGGCATGCTTCGATATGTTTAAAAGCGGTATTTGACTCTAGTATATCACCTATGATACAACAGTTCCAATGATTGCTTATTGTTAGTATATCACCTGTGATACAACAGTTGCAATGATTGCTTATGTGTAGTGTATCACCTGTGATACAACAGTTGTAATGAGTGCTTGTTGGTAGTATATCATCTATGATATTTGATGAGGTATACTTATTCAGTTTATATATCACGTATGATATTAAAAAACAATGAACTGTTCATACACTAACATGGTATTTATTTTATGCAGATTTGAATATAAAATTGAGAACTATCAAGAAGCAAAAAAGCAGGGGTTGAATGTGAAAGGTAAAAGGCCTTCACGAAAAACAACCAAGTCAAACTGAAGAAGTGAACAAAGAAACAACATCGTCCCCGACAACACTAACAATACCAAGCAAATTAACAAAATCCGCTGCTAGACATTTAAGCTTAGAAAACACGAAGAACAAAACCAGAAACATATACACCACCAACAAATACTGAAAGAAACATCTGTGATATCACCTGTGATATAACATGATCTACAACCACCAACACCACAAACAATAACTATTGAACTGACAACAGAGACTGCATGTAAGAAAGCAAAGACAGTTGCAGAAAAATAAGAAGAGGAATGAAGAAGAAGAAGCTGCAAACCAAAAAGAATGAAGTGAGAAAGAAGACAAAAAGTGGGGATGCTCATAAAGCTGGCAAGAAGAAAGATGTAGAAAATAAAAAAAACAAAAGCATCAATTAGTAATTTTTTTTGCTACTTAAATTGTAATTTTCTCTTGCTACTTAAATTGTAAACAATGGTAATTTCTATTAAGTTTTAAACAATGCTTTTGGTTTATCTGAATATAACCTTCTTTTGGAAAAATAAGAAGAGGAATGAAGAAGAAGAAGAAGCTGCAAACCAAAAAGAATGAAGCGGGAAAGAAGACAAAAGGTGGGGATGCTCATAAAGCTAGCAAGAAGAAAGATGTAGAAAATAAAAAAAACAAAAGCATCAATTAGTAATTTTCTTTTGCTACTTAAATTGTAATTTTCTCTTGCTACTTAAATTGTAAACAATGATAATTTCTATTCAGTTTTAAACAATGCTTTTGGTTTATCTGAATATAACCTTCTTTTGGTAATTTTATTAGAGTATCACAAGTGATATTAATGAAAAGTCAGTTAAAAATACCGTTGACTTCATGAAGAAAACTATGAAAATAAAAACATGACATATTCTAAAAATCAAACAAGAATAGGATTAATTAAAATTGCTTTTGAGTAACATAACGATTAGACAAAAAAAAGGTCAACATATATATCAATTAAAGAATAATATCACAAGTGATACATGTCAGAAACAAGTAAACACATAAATTATGTAAACATTTCATCATTTTCTTGCTTTATCACAAGTGATAAAATGACAAAAATATTTCATAAACTCACAAAGACCTCGTAAAAATTAATTCCAACTATTTATCATAAGAGATACATAACTTCTAATTTATGACAAAGACGAGGCTTGAAACCAGGAAGCTCAGCTGCAATTGCTTTTCGCATAACACCATCTTGACTACTTATAATGATATTCGGATAACACACAAAAGATTTTTTGAATGCTTGGAGTAACCATACATAAGATTCAGTAGTTTCGTTCTTAAGCAGACCAGAACCAACATTAACACATCTCCTGTGATTGTCAATTGCAGTAAAAGACAAAAAAACCATCATGTACCTAAAAAGAAAAATATCTCAGATGATAATATATACAAAATGTACAAAAAACAATGAAATCTCACAGGAGATATTACAAATTAAAAAATATACTTGTTTGTTTTGTATATGGCATAAAAAGAGATGATATCACCAGACTATTTGTGATTGCGATTTGCAAAAAACGGCTCCATCAAACGAAAGAATCAACAACAACTGCAACTGTGGTTCAAAAAAGCACAACAGCTTAACAAAACAAATTGAAGAAGCTCAAACAACTTTGATATCGCTTGTGATATCATAAGATCCTCCATTACCACAACTGATTCAACAAAATAAAAGAAAGCTAACACACCTGTGATATCAAATGTGATATCACATTTGATATCACTGTGATACAACTGAGAAACTAACAATACAGAAAAGCAAAAAGTAGAAAAGCGTAACCTCAAGTACAACACACTGTGTTTTCTTATCTTCTGCAATTAACCGAATTACATGATTTCAAACAGGGTTTAAGCTGTAATCAACAACCTTTCTATTGAACTTTTCAAGTGACCGAATATATGCAATCACATAAGGATCAGACTTCCCAGTCATTTCCATGTTTTTCAAATTATTTGCCTTCACGATTGTTAAGGTAAGCAGTCCTTGTGGCTTAAGCTCTAGGTCACTGCGCAATTATCAAACAGTACATCAAATTTGCATCACCTCAGATATAAAGTGATGGAGAAAGCAAAATACAAAACGCACTAAAATAATTCAAAAGGACGCCATTCAAAAAAATGAAAATAAGCATCAACTAATACAACATATGATATGATTACTCATTTACAATAACTACAGTTCCGTTTGATTAATTCCCTAAAGCTTGTTTATTCAAATAAATATTTTTGATATGGTTATATATGAAATGATGGACAAACAGGAACATGCGATTGCTTCTCAACTTATGCATCCCTCTCTTAGGAATTTTGCCAAAAACCTTCCATGCATCAAATTTCCATCAATTCACCTATCACAAAATGATATCATACTAAAACCTAATGCTACACAATCTTAAACATAAACTAAAAGTATCTAAACACAAGTGATAATACAAAATGCACTAGTGATAATACACATATACAGTTCAACTTCAAATACCACTGGCGATACTACACGTACGATACATACTAGATTCAAAACAACAATAAGACATAAAAACAACATTCAAATGCAGTTAAAAACAAAAATTCAACTAACAGCTTAATTAATAAGCAGAATACATGAGCATATAACAAGATTATCAAACATTTTTCACTCACACATTTCATCAAACACTTGGTGTGCAACTTAATAAGAAGGAATGTTAACAACTTGATCCACATAATTAACAACTGATCAACAACATTATCAACCGCAACAACATCAATCAAATCAGCTTCTGAAACAAATGGTTCATTCAAATCAAAAGAATACATAAAAAAGGATGATATAATCGAGAGGTGATGATGAGATGATGATCAGAATGGTGATGGTGATTGGAATGGTGATGGTGATGGTGATCCAACTGGTGATGATCAAACGGTAATAATTGATTGGAATAACTACTTTTTGGAGGGAAATGATGGAGTTGGGAGCAAAACACACAGTAACTGTGTGAAAAAAATAAGCGAATGACAAAAAAGAAGAAAAAAAGGCTTTATATAATTGGGGGAATTAAGGTTAAGTATATTAAATCTTAGGTTAATCCCCACCATTAGATCAAAATAGATGAATGGTGGGAATTTGTCCATTGATACGCATCAAAATAAAGGTAAGCAAATGAAAATTTCTCTACTAATAAAATCATTAATTCATTAATTTAATACTTTTTTGCAAACATAAGTTTTTGTCTTATGATACTGTAATAAACTACAAGGTGGCAACCAGTACTAAGAGGATGTTTGCTTTGGGGTTTGGTATTATGGAATGGCCGAATAGAAATACATAGCGCATAACATGTTTGTTTTGCAGGAATGGAATGATAAAAACCCATAGGCGAAACTAGAAAGAGAGTAACCATTCAAAACAATTTCTTGGTTTCCATAGAAAAACACGTCTAATAAATATCACTTGCTTTTATTTCACGCCTCTTAAATTTACTCATTTTTTAAAGAATGCAACGATTCATCATTTCATAACTTTATCAAATCAATGGTCCACTCTTTTTCATATCCAAGTTGAGCCCCATGTCTGTGTGTTTTCACATCGAGAATTATTTGTAGATGAAGAGGTGTCAACTGCCAGATCATGAATTGGTAATTGCATACAATTTTTAACAAAATCCCAATTGCCAATTCATTTTTAAAAACCAAATGACACATAAATAGTCTAATGCCATGTCACTCGGACTTTCTAGCAAGATGTTAAGTTTGAAACCTTACTGGTTACATATTTTAAAAATCGTATTGGACCGTACCGACTAAATGGATCTCTCTATGTAGTGGTCGGCCTTCTAGAAGCTTCGTCAGAAGCGACTAGTTGCTTCTCGAATACCCCTTTCATTTGCTACTAGGAGAGTCGCTAGCTTGCTTGCATTCTAGAAACGGTAGTTTCCGCGCCCTTCCTGCCTACTGAAATAGATGTGAATGATCGTGACAGCTCTGCGGTCTCTAAGCAGGATTTTTAGTCATCTATTCTTTATCTTTCCCTAGCGAGTGAAGAAAGAGTGGATGTTTTGAACGAGTGTTGAGCGAGTTAAGTGCCCCATAAGCTATAAGGGCGAGCTATATGTATCAATTCCGTGATCATCGATTGAACTGAATGTAAAAAGTGCATCCAACAAGAATCGAACCTACGAATTTGCCCGGTTGGGCGTTTTAACCATTCAGCCATGGATGCAAAGAGACTCAGCGAATGAACTAGGTTATGGTATTCCTTCTTGAGCTTCAATTTCTTCTGTTAAAGGAGATTCGATAAAATACCGTGAATCACCTTCTCTATGTGATCCTTGCTACTTAATGCTTATGCTTATTTGTTATTTCAATGCATCTGGGAATCAAAAAGAACTAGATCGAATCGATAACCGATTTGGCCTAAAAGATTGGACCGAAAATGGTGGGTTATTGTCCGGGTCTGTCCAGTCCGGTCCACCAAAACATAATAGCTGGTTTTGTGTAAGACTGAATCGGATCAGACCAAAGTCACAAAATGAGGAAAAGGACGGACTAAGGACGAGACCAAAATATGTGTGGTCCGCCGGTCTAGTTTAGTACGATTTTTTGATCCGGTTAGAGGGTTCGAGGCGCGGCCCATTACGGCCAACTCTAATTAGACCGTGTCCATTTGAATTAAAAAATGACCGCTCCTCATTGGTCATTTACGAGTAGACAAAACAGGTGTTAGGAATCGAGCACGTGGGGCATGATTTGGTCATTTACGACAGTTTAAAACTTAAAATATAAACCTCAGATAATGTGTCATGAATTATTAAAAGTAAATAATCACATGTAATCCAATATTATATGAAAATCTCTCTTTTCACCTCCTTTATTTTTAAAAAGAGGAAGAAAAACATTGATTCAGTATTCATATATTTTTTTTTCCATTTTTGGGTTTGATAATATTTAGATAAAAAGCAATGGAAGGTGGTGGTTCAAGCAGCAGTATGTTTAAGAAAGTCTGTGTTTTTTGTGGAAGTAATCCTGGTCACCGTGAAGTGTTTAAAGTTGCTGCTGTTCAACTGGGAGATGAAATGGTTTGTTCAGTAACTGTTTGATGAAATGTCTGTTGGAATTTGGTTTCATATGATGTTTTGTTGGTTGAGTTGATTATTACGTATTTAGAGGGTGTTTAGAATTGTGTAAGGGGTGTTTGTTTCGTCTTATATAGCTGGCTTACGGCTTATTTGGTTTTGGGCTTATGTTTTATAAGCTTGCTTTTTGTGGCTTATCTTGAAACTTTTCAGCAAGCCGAAAAGTTTCAACTTTCGAGATAAGCCACAAAAAGCGAGCTTATGAAACGTAAGCCCAAAACCAAATAAGCCGTAAGCTGGCTATATAAGCCGAAACAAACACCCCCTTGGATTTTTTATGTTTTTGCTTATAAACAAGTACTTATAAAGCAAAACGACGAGGTTTTTCCTATTGAGAGCGAGTTTTTGAGTCACATGATGTACGTAGCCTAACCGCGTGACCAGATTATATCCCTGGCTACCCCTAAGATGTTTGTTTACATAGGGAGGTTCGAACAGGAGACCTCTTGTGAGGAGACACCTTGGTGGTGGTTAAACAAGTAGTACTTATAAAGCTGTTTAAAAATAAGCACTTCAGGAAATAGTACTTGGATTTGTAGTTGTCTTTAAATAATGTAATACTGTTTGATGAAAAGACTAATATGTTGGAAAACTCAATCATATTCATTTATTAGAAGGTTTTAGGTAAGGAGCTCCCTACCCGTTTATTTAAAAACGGCTTTAAGATGAGAAGATAAGCGGAAAAAATAAGCAATCTTAAACGCCCCATTGGACGCGATTTGAATAGGATATGTGGTCGTTGTTTTGGTTGGTGCACTATGTCTGTGATGATTTTTTATAAAATCTGTTTTTGTTTAAGAACATTGGTGGTTGATTTTCACATCATAAGGTAATGTAATTCTGATTAAATTTTGTAGTTATTTTGCTTCTTGTTGTAATTACAAAAGTGATTTTAACCGGATATGTGATTGTAGTTGGTGGTGGTGCACTACCGGTATGTTATGAGGCCTCATCCGAATTTGGTTTCTTGTTACAAATCAGTATTTAATTTTATGTACAAGTGAGCAATAGTTTCTTGATTGACATTTGTAATAATTTTGTTAATTACAGGTTAATAGGAAGGTTGACTTGGTATATGGTGGTGGAAGTGTTGGTCTAATGGGTATGATATCTCAGAGGGTATTTGATGGAGGCTGCCATGTTCTTGGGTAATTTTAGTATCTCGAACTTGTCTACAAATTTATTGTTGGTTTTAACAAAACCGTTGTTGCTTGCTTACTTGCAGGGTTATTCCTAAAGCTCTTGTGCCACTTGAGGTATTAACCCTTTGATGTCTTAAGTTTTGTTAGTTTGTTTTAGTCATCTGTGTATCTTTTCGAGCCAAATGGTTCAGTTTATTAGTTCAATTATGGTCAGTGGATACAAATTAATATAATATTCTAGAAGTCAAGTTGACTTGATCAGCCTCGGATTGAAGATGTCAAGATGACTTTTTTCTAGTAGACAATATAGTTCTTGTAAGAAATTCAATGTAAAATGAGCTTAAAAAGTCAAACAATCATATTATAACTACAAATGACTAGTATGGATGAGGTTTTTCCCTATTCAGATTGCCTGGGGAGGGTGAGTCTTTGACTTAGATGTACACGGCCTAATCGAGGTATCCCCATAACCGTTTCCGAACCCTTTCCCTGGCCACCCCCAAGATTTGAACATGAGACCTCTTCTGAGGACATCAGACATTAGAGTGCCTGACCACTAGGCCACCTTGGTGGTGGTTATAACTACAAATGTCTAGTGTTTAATTTTAATTGTTCTGTGTCAGCAAGGCCATTGTCCATTATGTTGACATGGGCTAATGTGTGTTCAAACTGGTATGGTTTAAATGTGTTTAAGTTGAACATATTTAGCGAATGATAGTTCCAATCCACTTAATTTGATAGATATCTGGTGAACCTGTTGGAGAGGTACGGATCGTTTCAGATATGCATGAAAGAAAGGCTGAAATGGCTCGACAAGCTGACGCCTTTATTGCACTTCCTGGTATCTTTCAAAGTGCCTCTACTCTTCTTGATATTTCTGCATTGAATTTATATTCATGGTGTCGGTACTTTCAGGAGGTTATGGAACCATGGAGGAAGTATTAGAGATGATCACATGGTCCCAGCTTGGAATTCATAAAAAACCTGTGAGTTGTTTCTTTTTTTTTTTTTTTATATTCTCGACCACACGAGTTTTTCTTCCGTAACTCTTTACATTTATCAATTCAGGTTGGTCTCCTTAATGTTGACGGGTATTACGACAGTTTGCTTGCATTATTTGATAATGGAGTGAAGGAAGGCTTTATTAAGGCAAGTGCTAGAGACATCGTTTTATCAGCCTCAAATGCACAAGAATTGTTGACAAAGATGGAGGTACGCGGCTTTTACTAAATATTTTCTTCTTGGGAATATGATTTTGTTAGACATCCATTTTTAAGTGTCTTGGACTCTTGGTAAAGACTTTTATACTTTTTATTCCGTATACTCAAATTATTTTCGGTGTACAGCAATTCAAGCCTGAGCATGAACATGTTGCACCACACGAGAGTTGGCAGATGGAGCAACTGGGAAACTATCCAAAAAATTAACAAAATTCAAATGGATATTGTTCCCTTATAGGATACAAGTCGCCCATTTATCAAATTTACATTCGAAGATTGAATTTGTGTGTTGAGATTCAGTTTTATGTGCTTTTGCCGTCTAGTGTGGTTTTGCTTGTATGAGTGGTGCTAGAAACAGCCAACTACTCTAGACACATTGTTAAGTACTTAGGTTTGCTTTTTTGTCTTTTGAAACAACCAAAAAAAGATCAAAAGAAAATGAGGTTTAATAGTGTTGGGTCTCTTGGTGAACAAATTTCAGCAAGGATCAGATATTGTGCAATATAGGGATTCCAATGTTGATGACTTTGTTATGTTTTGTTATTTTTTACTTGTTTTCTTTACTTCTGTTGCCTGAGCCCTTCTTTGGTTCGATTTAAGGAAACTAGTATACAGTATCCACACAGGGGTTAGTGTTTTAGTTAAAAACTTACTTTTCGTAAAGCGAGGTGATCAGTGGTTAGTTAGACATTGGCTTTATATGATTGGTGATTAGTCATGACCATTTTTTGGTGTGTAAGGATGAGCAACAAACTTAATTAGGCTCGACTCAAACTTTTGGGCTATTGGAGAAGCATATATAATTTAGAGTAAATTGCAAAATTCTTCCCTCTGGTTTGGTCAAATTGCAGGTTTCGTCTATAACTTTTCGAAAGTGCAAGCACTGTCACTGTGGGAAACTTTGGGTTGCAGTTTTTGACAAGGGCATTTTAGTCATTTTACTTTGGACAAGGACAGAAACTGCAACCCGAAGTTCTTTACAAGGACAGTGCCTGCACTTTTGAAAAGTTATAAACGAACCTGCAATTTGGCCAAACCACAAAGACGATTTTTGCAATTTACTCTATAATTTATTACTTGTTTGTCTAAATGGCTAAATGCTAGCTCAGCCGATGGTCACTCTTTTATCGTAAAATGTTTAATTAACCGATTAAAGAATACTTTGGAGAAAATGTCTAAATGTCAATTTAAATATGTGCTTATTGTTTGAGACTATGTCATTGAGAAAAAAACATCTAAGAAACATACATGAGAAGGGGATTTCCTGTCAATTTAAACACCTGGTAATAAAAACTTTTGTTATATTCTCGTACTTTGTATTTCTACTTATCTATCTACCTACAAAAAATATCTATATCTATACTATTTATAAAGCATTAAGCACCCTCTCTCCTAAATTTTTTTAAGATGTCATTTTGTATTTTTTAAGCATTACAATTTTTAATGCATAATGTACACAATACATAGCTTTTACTACTTTATCTTTCACAACATTTTAATGCTCAATTTATTATTTATTTTTGAATTAGTTTAGTTTTAATGCAAAAATGCACATATAAATGAATATAATTTTAAAATGCATGCAAAACTACAAAGTTCCAAAACTATTATTATAAAGAGTGTTTCGAGAACAAATCTAAATAAATTTTGAATTATTTTAAATAAAATTAGCCACAAAAGTAAAAAACGATTTTTTGCAAAAGTCGGGACAATTATTTTTAAGACAAATGATGCAAAGATGTAAATCACAAGTGATAATTTATTTGATTTTATACATATTACACATATCTATACTACTTATAAAGCATTTAGCACCCTCTCTCCTAAATTTTTTTAAGACGTCATTAATGTATTTTTTAAGCATTACAATTTTTAATGCATAATGTACACAATACATAGCTTTTACTAATTTATCTTCCACAACATTTTAATGCTTCTTTTAATATTTCTTTTTGAATTAGTTTAGCTTTAATGCAAAAATGCACATATAAATGAATATGATTTTAAAATGCATGCAAAACTACAAAGTTCCAAAACTATTATTATATCGTAAGAGTGTTTCGAGAACCAATCTAAATAAATTTTGAATTATTTTAAATAAAATTAGCCACAAAAGTAAAAAACGGTTTTTTGTAAAAGTCGGGACAATTTTTTTAAGACAAATGATGCAAAGATGTAAATTCACAAGTGATAATTTATTTGATTTTATACATATTACACATATCTATACTACTTATAAAGCATTTAACACCATCTCTCCTAATTTTTTTTAAGATGTCATTAATGTATTTTTTAACCATTACAATTTTTAATGCATAATGTACACAATACACAGCGTTTGCTAATTTATATTCCACAACATTTTAATGCTTTATTTATTATTTCTTTTTTAATTAGTTTAGTTTTAATGCAAAAATGCACATATAAATGAATATGATTTTAAAATGCATGCAAAACTACAAAGTTTCAAAACTATTATTATATCGTAAGAGTGTTTCGAGAACCGATCTAAATAAATTTTGAATTATTTTAAATAAAATTAACCACAAAAGTAAAAAATGGTTTTTTTGTAAAAGTCGGGACAATTTCCTTAAGACAAATGATGCAAATGTGCAAAGAGCTAAGTGCTAATTCAATGATTAATATATTAGTATATTAATTATTATACTTTTCATGGATAACTTTAAATGATTGATTAAACATGTAAGTTTTCTTTACATTATAAGCATTGTTTTATTTATATCTTCTATATATATATATATGAGACAAGTGTTATAAACAATATTAATGATTCAAATATTTTCATAAATATATACTTTACAAAATGTATACATTATAAGCACTATTTTATTTATATTTTTTTTTATCTATATGAGACAAGTGTAATAAACAATATTAATGATACAAACATATTCAAAAATATATTTTATTTACTTATTACGAGTTGTTAATTATTACATATATATTTTATAAAAAAAATGTTTCTACTTACTTGTGACTACGGACCACTATAAACTAATTTGACCATAACCCCATAATATTATTGACTACCGCAACGCAAAATCACGCCACTTTTAATTGTTTTTATATGAATTAGTTTGATATCATCCATCACTTTTTTTAAAGTTACTCAAACTCATTATGTTTTCGCTATTGGTAAAGTTATTGTAAGAGAAAACATAAAATTGAAAACATTTTTTGCCGAAAACTTTATTACTTGATACCCGCCGTCGCGACGCGCGGGTAACCTACTGTAATATTCTAAAGAGTTGAAATATACGACATGAAACTTTTGGCATCCGCAAATTTATCGTCACATAAAACGTTTTAGATTATAGAGCATGGTTCATTGAAAATTTTTATTTTAGGGTACTCGCTACCGCATCACGCGGGTACCCTGCTAGTAAGATTTTATACTTATATTCTATCTACACAAAAATGTAACATTTTATACTTATCATTCTACGATTTATAACGTGTCACAATCTTCTGTTGGTGTGTAATCTCCCAGAACAGGGTTAAGATAATCAAGGTCAGCAGAAACAGATATCGAATCAGCAGAAACAAATACCACTAGGTGGTTACCGGATATCACTTGGAATCGTGTGATCACTTTCCGAAGTAAACTATTCGACCCTAATGCCTGGGTTACACGAATATCTACTTGGGATAAGACCAAATGCAGTTATAAAATTAGGCACAATTCAATAACCCTTTTGCTTATAAGTGTTATTTGTTTTCTGTGTGTTTCTCATGCATAATCATATCTCCTATTTATAGGAGATTACTCTTAGCTAGTCAAATGGAATTATGAGTATTAATCGGCCCATTAATAGCCTCATAATTATCCCCATTATAGCCGTTAGTGGTTACATGACCAATTAAACGTGGTCATTATGCAGTTGTAACTGCCACTTGAATAGGTCAAACCCCATTACAAGCAGTACTTACATCAGTTCTTTTATAGCACCAGCAGTGGATACACTACTTCAGTGGAAACACTGCTTCAGTGGAAACCACAACTTCAGTGAAAACCACAAGAAGTACTTTCCACTAGCACTACCAATACAAACCACTTTAGAGTCAGGGTGTTCATGGACCTTATGGGTGCACACTCCGTACCTCCTAACCCATAGCCAGGTGTGAACTAATCCCACAAGTGCACTAAATTTTCCAACAATCATCCCCAAATTTAGTTCACTTCATTTGTATGAAAAACAAACATCAAGCAAAACATGTGCATAAACGAAAATGTCCTGAGGATTGAATTTCCATCTTAGTAAATTACACGTTCAAATATTCGAGAATCAGGGTGTTCTAAGAATTGAACTGTCACACCCCCAAATTACCTGTTTTGCAGCGGAATGGAATTCCTGGGGGTTGACTGTCATAGCATCACAATCACAGTTATATTGAACGACCTAAAGTGTCGTTTGGAAAACACATCGTTTGATTTAATAAAACAATCAGAGTTTACAAAGTATTGGTCCCAAAAGATTTCCAAAGTACCAGAAATGAGTTTGTTACAATCAAACGATAGTTAAGTGCATAAAATATATGTGAGACGCGTCAACTCAGCGACTCCATGCAAGCCATGATGATATGCTAATACCTGAGATAAAACATGCTTAAAACAGTCAACACAAAGGTTGAGTGAAATCCATAGGTTTAATTAATTCGTTTGAACACAATATTCGTAGTGTGAGTTACGTTGTTTCACACTCATCGTTGAAAACAAAACAACATTTATTTCACTAAGTTCATGACAACCAAAGCGTAAACCTCGTACCAATAGAAATTGGTAAAATCGTTTCATCGCAGCCCTAGTAGGTAAACTTGCCAATTTACCTTATTGATTCGAATATAGTGCGTTCGATTTCCCCTAACTGGGTCAATAAGAACGGGTGTGTTAATTCCAATAGGCCTATTCACAATATTCGCGCTCACTCGCAAGTGACTAATGGTGCATGATGTAGGGACTTCAAACATGGCAATAGAATACTTAGTGACAATAAAACATTTCGATATAACGTACAGTTCAAAGTATTTGTGTTCGATTAAAAATATAGCATGTATCTCCCCCAAGAGTTTGTAAAACAATTAAGTAATAGAAAGTGAGGCTATGAACTCACGGTAATCCTTAAAAATTTAGAGTACTTATGAAAGTAAATGAAAATAGTTGAGCATGTATCTCCCCCAAAAGTAATTCAAAACGTATAAAAGTAGGGGTTATGAAACTCACAGTAATCCGTAAAAGTTTAGAGTACTTGTGAAAGTAAATGAAAATATTTGAGCATGTATCTCCCCCAAAAGTAATTCAAAACATATAAAAGTAGGGGCTATGAAACTCACCTTAAATGCCGTTCAAAACAATAAGGACCAAATAGACCAAACCACTTCGTCGGAAACCCGTACACTCGTCGGAAGAACGAACCAATTTGGTGAAAGAACGTAAAAGAACTCGTCGAAAATAATGGAGCGAACCCTCGAAACGCTACGGTTGGTTTTATCCCATGATCACTTTTGAACGTTACAAAGTTTTCTTTTCTTTTTCTTTTTACACGAGATCACAAAAAAAATGGGTGAATCTTCTATTTATAATTACGTAACATTAGCATGAGTGATTTTTAGAGTCCCACGTATAGCTTTAGTCATTGGTCAAACATTCACGTGGCTTTCCTTATAATTGTTAGTCATCTCATTTGTTTGATAAAATAAGTAGACAACTTAAGAACTAAGAAATCAAGGATATTAGATAAAGTAGTTAAAAAAAAATTAAATACAAGGTATATGTAGTATTTCATGCGTGGCATGTAGGAGGAATTCAAAAATTTGCATGTAAATTTCATTTAAATATAGTTGCCTTGCTATAACGGGGTGTAGTTTGATCCCAGTAATTAGTAACGTTAATCTCTTAAGTTACGAAACTTAAAACCGGGTAACATAAAAATGTAATACTTATAAAAATGTCTAAACTTATCAATATACTTCATATTAGTTTTGATATGAAGATGCCAACGTAAACACGTAAGGTTTTTAAGTTTGGGTGACACTAACTATTTTAAAATAGTTTGAGCATATCATTGAAATTTATTTGACGTTAAATAAAATTGTAGGTCGATGGTACATTTATAACACGAGAGTGCCTAAAGGATGTGAACAAAATAAAATATATCGAATTCATAAAAATTATAAAAACGCATTCCTCGCAAGTATTGGGTGAATAAATAATTATCGAATCGAAATCACGTAAATCGTCGTAAATATATATATAACAATATGTGTACTAAATAAATTCAAAACATCGAGTAAACTAATAATATAATTTTTATAGCATTAAATGAGTATAAAAATATATTAGGACAATTTGTCAGAAGTGTCGGATCAAATATTCAAAATAAGTGATCGTGCGATAGCGTTTATTTAATAAGTAAATATACGTTAAATGAAACTCGCAAATCCATGCATGAACTAATATGATGATGATGTTACTAATGATATGTAGACTAAATCTAGTCTATATGAAATGTCCTCAATGTTTTTTTTCATGAATTCGCAGCTAAACCCTTACGGTTACGCGAATTTGATACTCGTAAACCTAATTTACGAAAAATGATGAACAGTGAATCATGAATAGTGATTTTTCTCCAAGAATGAATAGTGTTTCGTGAATAGTAAAATTTTGAAATACGTTCTCAGAATATCAAATCGACTCCGAAAACGATGAATAGTAAAACGATGAATAGTAAAACGATGAATAGTAACCGATGAATAGTAATTTCCCGAGATGAATAGTAAATTTGAGAAATGACCTGAAATTACGAGTTGTCACATTCGCCCACCGAAAAAGGAATTCAGTCCCTGAATTCAGTTTGTGTTAGTATATCGATTTTTTTTTTAGTTTGTGGTGAATAACGAGAAGAGAAGACATGAGGATGTGTCGTTACGGTTATCGATGACTGAGAGCGTACAAAACATCATAGTAGAGAAAATATTGGGAGAATATCTCCGATGAGTATCACTTTGAATTTTTATGAATATGTGAAATTCCTGCTTGCACTAAGATTTATAAATAACTGCTCCCAACATAACATGATCCCTCCAGAATTAGACATAGTTAGCTAGGCTATGTATAATTAGGGAACGATAATGTGACGTTCGGTTTAGTTGTTATAACTCTCAATGTTTACAGAGATCTAAACCTTGTAAGTGATAACGAATCAGAAGGAAAAGAAAGTACGATAGATGAGAATATTTTACAACAAGTGGTTTATCAAACAGTAATACATCTTAAGTTATAAAGATCCGGATACGATGGAAGACATATACTTAGTATGACATAGTACATAAGGAAAATAAGACTGTTAGTTTCCGAACTTCTTCAGTCTTCCGCGTTGTTGAAATCCTGTTGAGCTTCTCCTCCTTCTAACATGTATGCTTTCCCAAGAGCACCTTCAACTTGTTGACCTTGGTTTTGGGGACATTGGTTCCGATAGTGTCCTTGCTCCCCACATCCGAAACATGTGACTATGGCTTTACCTCTACAATCCCTGGCGAGGTGTCCCAATTTTTGACACTTGTGGCACTTGGCCGGGCAAGGACCCGAGTGATGAAACTTACATCGATTACATAGTGGGTGTGCTCCAGCATAACCTCTGCCTTCTATTGGTGCAACAACATAAACCATTGCAGCTTCTTGCCTTCTATTCTGTTGTTGATGATGGTTAGTGTTACGGTTTTGGTTGTTGTTATTATAACCTCCTTGGTCATTTTCCCATTTCCTTTTGTTGTTGTTGATTTGGTTATCGTCGTTGTTGTTGTTGTTGTTTCGGTTATTGTTGTAGTTGGTGCGGTTGTTGGTATTGTTGTTACGGTTGGTGTTGGTAATGTTTTCTCCCTTCAATACTTGTGCCATGAGCTTTTGAGACACTCGAATAGATTCCTCAATCGTTTGCGGGTCAAAAGAAATTACGTCTCCTTGAATAATCTGGGGAAGTCCCCCAATGAAAGCCTCCAGTAGCTTCTCGTTGTCCGAAACCATAGATGGGCATAACGCGGCCAATTCTTGAAACCTTCGAATGTAAGTATCAATGTCATACCCAACAGTTACTAGTTCGTAAAATTCGGTCTCCAACTTTTTCACTTCCGTACGCGGACAATACTTCTTTGTTAACAAACCCTTGAATTGCTCCCAAGTGAGCTTGAAAGCATTTTCCATTCCCATTGGCTAAGCATACGAGTTCCACCACGACATTGCCCCATCTAGTAGTGTACTCGTAGCAAACTTAACCTTGCTATCCTCAGGGCAATTACATAACAGAAACACAGACTCCATTTTCTCGAACCATCGAACCATGGCAGTGGCCCCTTCAGTGCCCTTGAACTTAGTAGGATCTCCGCTTTTAAAATCCTTATATGAACAACTTCTAACCCCGGACCCTCCTGCAATTCCTGCAGCAGCAGCAAGTCTAGCGGCTTCAGCTTCCGCCGCAATTCTAGTAGCTTCAGCAGTTGCCGCAGCCGCTGCGACATTAGCTAGCCTGGCAACTTCAGCATTAGCTGCAGCCTCAGCGGCAGTGGCGAGTCTAGCGGCTTCAGCAGTGGCTGCAGCCTCGGTAGCATTGGCAAGTCTAGCGGCTTCGGCAATAGCAGCAGCCGCCGTTGTTGCCCTTTCAGTCCTTAATGCATTGGCTATACTATCCCTCACAAACTTTTGCATAGCCGCTTGTGTCAATTCAGGTGTGGCTTTCTTTGGCGCCATTACTTCTTCAAAATAAGAGGAAAGGTGAGATGTAGCAAAGTCCCATGTTAAAAATAAGCGCTCTAAAGAGATGTGATATGAGATAATAAATTTGAGGTTATTTTACAAAATAATTGACGAATTCCTAAGAGATGGGTTATGAGGTGTTGTAAGTGCTTCAAATGTATGATGGTTTAGTGACATAATGTGTGAATAACATGTAACTCGACATGTTGGTGGTGAAACAGAGGAGTGAGAGCGACTTCACCCTCCTTGAAGATTTTGTCTCGGCATTCGATGTTATCGGTGATGAGTCAACTGGTGTTAAAAATTTGATAGGGAATGATAAGGCATTCTCCACATTGGAGTCTAAAGGAAGGATAATGGAATGGGTATTTGAAGGCATCTCTGTGACAATCGATGTGAAATGAAAGTAAATAACTCGAATAAAGTGCGTATGAACCTGCATGTAAAGTGAATATGCACTTACGATGAAATGATGAGGTGCTATGATGATGTAGTTATAGTCTAGGGTCAATGATGCAACCTAGTTCTCTATAACCGAAGCTCTGATGCCAATCTGTCACACCCCCAAATTACCTGTTTTGCAGCGGAATGGAATTCCTGGGGGTTGACTGTCATAGCATCACAATCACAGTTATATTGAACGACCTAAAGTGTCGTTTGGAAAACACATCGTTTGATTTAATAAAACAATCAGAGTTTACAAAGTATTGGTCCCAAAAGATTTCCAAAGTACCAGAAATGAGTTTGTTACAATCAAACGATAGTTAAGTGCATAAAATATATGTGAGACACGTCAACTCAGCGACTCCATGCAAGCCATGATGATATGCTAATACCATATGAAATGAAAATGAAAGATGTAAAATGAGATAAAACATGCTTAAAACAGTCAACACAAAGGTTGAGTGAAATCCATATGTTTAATTAATTCGTTTGAACACAATATTCGTAGTGTGAGTTACGTTGTTTCACACTCATCGTTGAAAACAAAACAACATTTATTTCACTAAGTTCATGACAACCAAAGCGTAAACCTCGTACCAATAGAAATTGGTAAAATCGTTTCATCGCAACCCTAGTAGGTAAACTTGCCAATTTACCTTATTGATTCGAATATAGTGCGTTCGATTTCCCCTAACTGGGTCAATAAGAACGGGTGTGTTAATTCCAATAGGCCTATTCACAATATTCGCGCTCACTCTCAAGTGACTAATGGTGCATGATGTAGGGACTTCAAACATGGCAATAGAATACTTAGTGACAATAAAACATTTCGATATAACGTACAGTTCAAAGTATTTGTGTTCGATTAAAAATATAGCATGTATCTCTCCCAAGAGTTTGTAAAACAATTAAGTAATAGAAAGTGAGGCTATGAACTCACGGTAATCCTTAAAAATTTAGAGTACTTATGAAAGTAAATGAAAATAGTTGAGCATGTATCTCCCCCAAAAGTAATTCAAAACGTATAAAAGTAGGGGCTATGAAACTCACAGTAATCCGTAAAAGTTTAGAGTACTTGTGAAAGTAAATGAAAATATTTGAGCATGTATCTCCTCCAAAAGTAATTCAAAACATATAAAAGTAGGGGCTATGAAACTCACCTTAAATGCCGTTCAAAACAATAAGGACCAAATAGACCAAACCACTTCGTCGGAAACCCGTACACTCGTCGGAAGAACGAACCAATTTGGTGAAAGAACGTAAAAGAACTCGTCGAAAATAATGGAGCGAACCCTCGAAACGCTACGGTTGGTTTTATCCCATGATCACTTTTGAACGTTACAAAGTTTTATTTTCTTTTTCTTTTTACACGAGATCACAAAAAAATGGGTGAATCTTCTATTTATAATTACGTAACATTAGCATGAGTGATTTTTAGAGTCCCACGTATAGCTTTAGTCATTGGTCAAACATTCACGTGGCTTTCCTTATAATTGTTAGTCATCTCATTTGTTTGATAAAATAAGTAGACAACTTAAGAACTAAGAAATCAAGGATATTAGATAAAGTAGTTAAAAAAAAATTAAATACAAGGTATATGTAGTATTTCATGCGTGGCATGTAGGAGGAATTCAAAAATTTGCATGTAAATTTCATTTAAATATAGTTGCCTTGCTATAACGGGGTGTAGTTTGATCCCAGTAATTAGTAACGTTAATCTCTTAAGTTACGAAACTTAAAACCGGGTAACATAAAAATGTAATACTTATAAAAATGTCTAAACTTATCAATATACTTCATATTAGTTTTGATATGAAGATGCCAACGTAAACACGTAAGGTTTTTAAGTTTGGGTGACACTAACTATTTTAAAATAGTTTGAGCATATCATTGAAATTTATTTGACGTTAAATAAAATTGTAGGTCGATGGTACATTTATAACACGAGAGTGCCTAAAGGATGTGAACAAAATAAAATATATCGAATTCATAAAAATTATAAAAACGCATTCCTCGCAAGTATTGGGTGAATAAATAATTATCGAATCGAAATCACGTAAATCGTCGTAAATATATATATAACAATATGTGTACTAAATAAATTCAAAACATCGAGTAAACTAATAATATAATTTTATAGCATTAAATGAGTATAAAAATATATTAGGACAATTTGTCAGAAGTGTCGGATCAAATATTCAAAATAAGTGATCGTGCGATAGCGTTTATTTAATAAGTAAATATACGTTAAATGAAACTCGCAAATCCATGCATGAACTAATATGATGATGATGTTACTAATGATATGTAGACTAAATCTAGTCTATATGAAATGTCCTCAATGTTTTTTTTCATGAATTCGCAGCTAAACCCTTACGGTTACGCGAATTTGATACTCGTAAACCTAATTTACGAAAAATGATGAACAGTGAATCATGAATAGTGATTTTTCTCCAAGAATGAATAGTGTTTCGTGAATAGTAAAATTTTGAAATACGTTCTCAGAATATCAAATCGACTCCGAAAATGATGAATAGTAATCGATGAATAGTAATTTCCCGAGATGAATAGTAAATTTGAGAAATGACCTGAAATTACGAGTTGTCACATGAACCCTTCAACCCATTTGAATACCTGAAGATAAAATACACACAAGTTTTCAAACACTTATCAGCTCCTGACACTATACAAGCCATGTGTCCATATCCAAATTCATAAATGTTGTAGAAACTAAAGTCCAAAAGCTCCCAAGCGGCAAAACTTCAACATTTACATAGGTGGTTCCTCTTTATTCATGCTCCTGCCAAGCACTTTTTCAAAGAAAAATAACCATTAAGAAGTAAAGACTTCATCCTCCTTTCAGCAGGTTCTGAGCACAACCTAGGGATGTAAATAAAACATGTGCTCCAGTCCGCTGAATGTTCAGCTTTCCACATTGAACTCAGCTCCCAAGTTTCCTCAGGAGGGAGTTGGGTGTCCTAGCATTCAGTGACTAAGTTGGACTTAAACACCCATCCCCTTAGCAGACTTTATAACCAAGTCTCTAGCCAAACCCTTCGTCAAGTGATCAGCTAAATTTTGTTGAGATCTAACAAACTCTATAGATACCACCCCATTCATGATAAGCTCACGAATCATGCTATGTCTGACACCTAAGTGTCTAGACTTACCATTGTACATCTGGCTATAAGCCTTAGCCAATGTAGCTGCACTATCACAACGGATAGAAATAGGTGCTATAGGTTTAGGCCACAATGGAATCTCAAGAAGCAAGTTTTTCAACCATTCAGCTTCTTTACCAGCAGCTGCTAAAGCCACAAATTCAGATTCCATTGTTGAACTGGTGATGCAAGTTTGCTTCTTGGATGCCCAAGAAATTGCACCTCCACCAAGTAGGAATACCCAGCCACTGGTAGACGAATTATCTTCAGTGTTACTGATCCAACTTGCATCAGTGTATCCTTCCAACACAACAACAACAACAACAACAACAACAACAAACCCAATCCCGCCTAGGCAGGGTATGGGGGAGGTAAGATGTAGACAGATCCTACCCCCTACACCAGGGTAAACCCGAGTGTAGAGAGACTGCTTCCAATGAGACCTCCGGCAAGTGCATGTGTGCTAGTGCGAAAGTATAGAGACAAAAACAATAGGCAAAAGCGAAGTAAAGGGAAGCAAGCAAACAAGCAAACAGGGCATACAGAAAAAAGAGCCACGCACAAGCACACCTTAAATAAGCCAATAGCAAAGCGCAACATAAATAAAACCAAAATCCCAGGCACACCAAAAGCAGTCAACAAAAGGGGGCAACACAGAGAAAAGTAAAGTAGCACACTAGGCATAGAGCTAAAGCAAAAAACACGTAGCACCAAAAAAACCATACGCAGGGAGCAAGACAAAACAGGCAAAACCTGAGGGAGCAACAACAGAGCAACGCAAACCACGCACGGGGCCTAAGACTACGGCGAAGCAAAAAGAGGCCACAAAACAAAACACGCAAGGAGGCAAAAGGGGACACCTAAAAGCCAGGCACCTAGCACCACTACCCGCAAATCCTAATTCTATCCCTCCACCCCTTCCTATCTGAGATCATGTCCTCGGTCAAACTAAGCTCCATCAGTGTATCCTTCCAACACTGATGGGTAACCAGTATATGAGAGACTATAATCCATAGTTCTCTTCAAATACTTCAGTACCCTTCGAACTGCTTGCCAGTGATGAGCACTAGGATTACTAGTATACCTGCTTAATTTTCCCACTGCAAAACCAATATCAGGTCTTGTACAAGTCATGGCATACATCAGGCAGCCAATCACCCTAGAATACTCAAGTTGAGATACAACTTTGCCATTATTAGGCATTAGCTTCTCACAAGTATCCATAGGTGTACTCACTGGAGTACAATCAAAGTAATTGAATTTCCTCAACACCTTCTCAATGTAATGAGACTGAGAGATAGAAATTCTTTTACTTTTATGTTTAATCCTTATACCAAGGATAACATCAGCCTCCCCCATATCTTTCATGGAGAACCTTGATGATAAAAATTCCTTTGTCAAGTCAACCTGATTTTGGTCAGTGCCAAAGATCAACATGTCATCAACATATAGACAAATGATGACTCCTTTACCAGATTCATCAAATTTGCTATGCACACATTTGTCAGCTTGGTTAAGAACATAACCACTAGACAAAACCACTTCATCAAAATTTTGATGCCATTGCTTAGGTGCCTGCTTAAGTCCATAAAGAGACTTAATCAGTTTACACACCTTGTTTTCATTGCCACGGAAGATGAAGCCCTGAGGTTGGTTCATATAAACCTCCTCTTCCAATTCACCATTCAAGAAAGCTGTCTTCACATCCATCTGATGAATAATCAGATTGTGAATAGATGCCATAGCAATCAGCAGTCTTATGGTACTGATACGAGCCACAGGGGCATAAGTATCAAAATAGTCTATCCTTGACTTTTGTTTAAAGACCTGAATGACTAGTCTAGCCTTGAGCTTTTCAATAGTTCCATCTACCTTCATTTTCCTTTTGAAAATCCATTTGCAACCCAAAGGTTTGCAACCAGGTGGTAGATCAACCAACACCCAAGGGTTGTTGCCCATGATGGAATCCATCTCATCATTGATTGCTTCTTTCCAGAAAGCAATGTCCTGGGACTTCATTGCTTCTTCAAATGTTTTGGGGTCATCCTCAACAATGAAGCAATAAGAGTATTGGTCTGAGACCTCATCCCTGGTTCCTTCAACTAAGTATAGTTGAAACTCAGGTCCAAATGACTTTGGAGACCTGATCCTTTTGCTCTTCCTGAGCACAGGTTTAGGTTGTTGAACCACAACCTCATCAGGGACCACTGATGGTTCATCATCAGGGACCTCTGATACACCAGTGTCATGAGTTCCATTAGGAATCCTCTGACTTGGTCTAGGGACTGATGAGAATCTATTCTCATCAAAGTTTGCATCCCTTGATTAAATTATAGAGTTAATTGAAACATATTCATTAGGTTCAATAACATAGAACCTAAAAGCCTTGGAATGCTCAGCATATCCAACAAAGATGCAGTCAATGCCTCTTTCACCCAAAGTTTTCAACTTTGGATCAGGGAGTCTTACAACAGCCCTACAACCCCAGACCCTGAGATAGTTCAGGTTGGGTTTCCTTTTAGTCCAGAGTTCATAAGGGGTAACCTTGTTCCTTTTGTTGGGAACCCTATTGAATAAATAGAAAGCTGTTAACATAGCTTCACCCCAGAACCCTTGACTCATCCGAATAGGACAACATGGAATTAACCATCTCCTTCAGCACCTGTTTTTCCTTTCGAAATGCCATTTTCTGAGGAGTATAAGGGGCAGTCGTTTCATGGATTATACCAACAGACTGAAAATACAGAGTATCCATGTACTCAGCTCCCCTATCAGTCCTTAATCTTTTGATCAGGGACCCAAGTTGTAATTCAACTTCAGTTTTTAACACTTTGAATTTATCTAATGCTTCATCCTTGGTAAGTAACAGATAGACATAACAAAACCTAGAAGCATCATCAATAAATGTCGCAAAGTACTTCTTATTCCCCAAAGATGGAGTGACATGCAAATCACACAGGTTACTATGTATAAGTTCCAAGAGCTTAGTCTCACGACTAACACCCTGAAAAGGTTTCTTGGTAATCTTGGTCAACATGCAAGTTTTACACTTTTCAGTGTCCATGTCAAAAGCTGGGATTAACCCTTTTATAATGAACATGGCCAAGTCTAGCATGCCATAAGGTAGAGTCAGTCAGGTCAAAGGTGGTCACAAATGCTGAATTAACAGTATCAGTGGAAATAAATACACTATCAGTGGCAATATTAAGCCTGAACATTTGATTACATAAATAACCAAAACCAATAAAAACACCATTCTTAGAAAGAACAAATTTATCAGATTCAATAACTTGTTTATATCCATGATTATTCAAAACACTACTTGAAACCAAGTTCTTCCTTATATTAGGAACATGAATAACATTAAACAAAGTTACAATCTTTCCATAACTAAACCTAAGATCTACACAACCATGACCATGCACCAAGGCTGTTGACTCATTTCCCATGTGAAGAATAGAACCATCATTCAGTGACTCATAAGTCTTGAACCAACTTCTATCTTTACACACATGAACTGTTGCACCCGAGTCAACCCACCACGCAACATCATCATCCTGCACATAATAAGATTCAGATACATATGTAACATAATAAATCTGAAAAGACTTATTAAACATATTTTGACCTTTCAGTGAGTTGGTTGAACCACCACTCCCTGAACCATTAGTGCCTAATCCATTGGCTTTACCACCAACTTTAACACCCTTACAGTCCCTTTTGATGTGACCAATTTTGCCACATTTCCAACAAGTAGGTGTAGCCTTCTTGTTAGGATCTGCCCTTGTGTTGTCATGATATTTGCGTTTGCCTTTATTGTCATTGTACCTGGTGGAGTTGTTATGCTCCACCATATTGACAACAGATGCACCAGCAGCATTGCTACTATTTGGCTTGTCATTATCCTGCACCTTGAGAGATTCCTCAATGCGCAGATGACTGCTCAACTCAACCAGAGTTAATTCCTCCTTTTTTATGTTTCAAGGTATGCTTGAAATCTTTCCAAGAAGGAGGGAGTATATCAATAACACAAGAGACTGAAATAGCCTCATCCATGTGCATATTGTGTTGTGTAAACCTTCCAAGTATTCAAAGAAGTTCATTGTATTGTTTCATAACTGGTCTTGAATCAGTCATTTTGTAATTTGTGAAATTACTAACAAGGAACTTCTTACTTGATGCATCCTCAGCCATATATTTGGCATCCAAGGAATCCCACAGTTCTTTGGAAGATTCAAAGTTCTGATAAATATCAAACAAAGAATCAGACATACCATTCAGAATAAGACCTCTGCAGATGTAGTCATCATTCTCCCATTTGCTCCTTCTCCTGATCTGCTCCACTATAACATCATCCCCATCATCAGGAATAGGAGTGGTTAGCACATAAACCACACTCATGCTTGACAGCAAGAAGTGCATCTTCTTCTGCCACCTCCTAAAGTCCACCCCTTCAAACTTATCAAGCTTGGCAAAGTTTGAAGCCATGTGTTTCATTGCAGCAGCAGCCATTGATTATCACAAATAGTTTACTTTGATTGTTGGTGTGTAATCTCCCAGAACAGGGTTAAGATAATCAAGGTCAGCAGAAACAGATATCGAATCAGCAGAAACAAATACCACTAGGTGGTTACCGGATATCACTTGGAATCGTGTGATCACTTTCCAAAGTAAACTATTCGACCCTAATGCCTGGGTTACACGAATATCTACTTGGGATAAGACCAAATGCAGTTATAAAATTAGGCACAATTCAATAACCCTTTTGCTTATAAGTGTTATTTGTTTTCTGTGTGTTTCTCATACATAATCATATCTCCTATTTATAGGAGATTACTCTTAGCTAGTCAAATGGAATTATGAGTATTAATCGGCCCATTAATAGCCTCATAGTTATCCCCATTATAGCCTTTAGTGGTTAGATGACCAATTAAACGTGGTCATTATGCAGTTGTAACTGCCACTTGAATAGGTCAAACCCCATTACAAGCGTACCCATCAGTTCTTTTATAGCACCAGTGATGGATACACTACTTCAGTGGAAACACTGCTTCAGTGGAAACCACAACTTCAGTGGAAACCACAAGAAGTACTTTCCACTAGCACTACCAATACAAACCACTTTAGAGTCAGGGTGTTCATGGACCTTATGGGTGCACACTCCGTACCTCCTAACCCATAGCCAGGTGTGAACTAATCCCACAAGTGCACTAAATTTT
The DNA here is from genome assembly GCA_910596185.1 of Chrysanthemum makinoi. NCBI lineage: Eukaryota > Viridiplantae > Streptophyta > Magnoliopsida > Asterales > Asteraceae > Chrysanthemum > Chrysanthemum makinoi. The sequence continues at coordinate 224,080,169 of OU343219.1, read as the reverse complement.
CCAACATCTTCTAAGTAGAAGGATGAGTTAGAAATTAGAGTAAATTACATGGATGGTCCTTATGGTTTAGTGAAAATTGCATCTCCCGTCCTTGAGAGTTTCAAGTTGCATTTTTTGTCCTTATCTTTGCAAAAAATTACACCCTTAGTCCTTTTTATAACCGACCATTTTTTTTGCCGTTAAGCTCACCTACATGCATTTCACATGAGGGCAAAATCATCATTTTACCTATGAGTGTTTGTTTTTTTTTTTCAGAACTTGTGTTATAGTTGGAGTTGATTTTAATGATATTTTGTTATGTTTGTTATTGATGAAGATGATTGATAATGAATCTTGGTTTAGGGTTTAAGTGAGGTTTGTTGTGAGGTGATGATGATGATGATAAATAAGAAATACGAAGACCACAAAAAGCATGAATTTGACCATTTTGTCGATGTTGCAGATTAGTCGTGGTAAGAAATTGATGGTGATGGTGATGGTTAAATCACTGCTGGGTGAGGAATAATCAATTTCTAACCATGAATAAAACTAATGATAAGAAATTTATGAAAGAGAGTGTGGAAAGAGATGAGAAGGAAAACTAATGATGGTGTAACTAATCAATTTATTTTAATTCATAGGTTAGAGAGGCCCTCTTTAATACATTAAGAAAAGATGTTCACAAGGGCCAGAAAGACTCGGTCATAGGAACTTAGACCACCTACACGCTGGTGAAAAACACCTCAACCGGATCAGAGTAAACAACAATGTCAAATCAGACCGCCCCTTGCCTTGAAAGAATTCACACGCGGCCACCAGCTTTCCCAAAATAAGGAGGATTCTGCTGCTTACTGCTTACGACATCCGACCTATACTATAATTCGTCCGCCTATTTTTCTGATCTCCTTTCTTTCTATTAATCATATTTTTGGCTTTGACTCATTCAAGCTGAAAAATGGGGTTGATGGTGTTGGCTAAAAAAGAGGGAGAGAGGAGAGCCTCGGGGTACGCTCACTTCTGCATTTTTGTTTAAGGTTCTCGAGATTCTCAATCGCTCTTTTTTTAGTGGTGAGGAATAGTGCGCGAATGAAGATTCTCAGATGAGGGAATCGTTCCTCTCTTAATAAAAAGAAGCTAGTTCTATTGATAGAGCTTCTACGTCTGCGCATAGAATACTTTTTTTTCCCTTCCATTCCGTTCTTACCATATCATGGCGTGGGTTGGAATCCGTGTGATTGTTCGAAAGTGCTTTCAAATATTCTTCGCATCCCCAGAGAGATACATTGTTTCCATTGTGACTTGGTCGTCAAAAGGGGCATTACTAGTGTTGTGTACTTTTCATTGGAGCACAACTTTCGCTATGGATTCGCCGATTGACGAATCAGATCTTGGCTCGTTGTCCCATCGACGAACCAGTCTAGAAGTCGAAAAGGGAAGTCAATAGAAAGGGGTCTCCATCTCTGTGTCTTCTTCTCGCCGCTTTTCTCGTCCATCCTACCCTGCGCCTGGATTCAGTTGCAAGTATCTAAGCATCCATTAGTTAAGGGGGTTGGGGCGCGAAGCGCAAACGCTCTTTCGATGCCCCGGTGAGTTGGACTGGAAGAGACATAGGGGGTTATCTATGAAGCATTTGAATTGTCCCTTTCTTTTGGAATAGTTGAAACTTAGCCGATGGACGAGTGAACTAGTGTGAAGCTTTAGTTTCGTTGCCGGCCAAAGCTTCTAACCGACGACTGACTATCCCTTTCGAGCTCAGCTGACCCCTTCTTGATTCCGTTCCATTTGTCGATATGCCACTGCCTGTTTACTAAGATCATCATAGATTATTAATGCGTGCATTCCATTATCGCAGAAATATTCCCCCATGGCAGTATGGCACAACCAAAATATGGGGCAATAAATTGCAGAGGAGCAGAATCCGAAGCAGTGGCTGCAGAAAGACTGACCTCTGCTAACTATGTTTTATATAGACTGGAAGCTAGAGAGAGACTAAGGTATAGTGCCGCTATAACAAGAGAAAACAAGATAGAAAAGTACTAAAAGACCATTATAACCTTGCACATGAGGGTATTTAATGAACTAAATTAACGAAAGTTAAGATCAAGGACTACGGTGTAATTCTTTGTAAAGATAAGGATGGAAAATGCAGCTTGAAACTCTCAGGGATGATAGATGCAATTCTCGCCAAACCACATGGACCATTAATGTAACTTACTCTAGAAATTAAAAGTTTGGTAAAAATCGAGTGTAGTTTCTCTAGAACTAACAACGTATACCCAAAATTTCCCAATGATTTCAAAAGATATTGTTTTTAGTCAAAACATAGAAATAAATACCCCAAATTAATTCAACCCATTTAATACTAATTACACATTCACACACATAACTGCAATCAATTCATAATCACCCATCATCTTCTACTTTTAAGTAATTGCTTATCTTGTTAAAATTTTATAAAAAAAACAAAAAAATCTTGAGTATGTTATCATTTCTGTTACTAGTTTCTTGTTTCTTGATGATTATTTATAGGGTTTATCATTTAATATGCTTTTATGCCTGTTAATTACTACATTTCTTTATGAACCCATCTTTAATTAGTAGGGTTAGATTAGATTACTGTCTTTATGAATGTTTAATGTATCAGTTATTGAATAAAAATATGTTCTTGTAGACTATTTGCTTATAGTTTAGGAAAGTTTATGTTTCTTGATTATAAACCCCGTGGATTAGTCGGGTCAAAAGGTCGGAAATGATGGTTATTTAATAAAAATGTCTTCTTTTAGGAAATTTATGTCTTTTTATTGCGGGGTTTATGATATGTTGTGTAAATTACATTTCTTGATGAATCTTTAATACCAATTATTAAATAAAAATATGTTCTTGTAGACTAGTATGTGTTTCTAAGATTGTGACTTTTTTGCTTGTGACAGGAACAACTTTACCAGTGAATGATTGTTGTGTATAAATATTGTTTTTGAGTCCTGAAATTTAGAGACTTGTAATGAGGAGGTCAAGAAAGTCCTCGCTTAATAAGTGTGGCCAGGCGAGTGGTAGTGGTGGAGGGTTAGGCGTTCGGGCGGTCGCTGATGAGGGGTTAACGGAGATTGGAGTAGCTACGAATCTTAAGTCAAAACCTCATCGGTATTTTAGCCGAGTGATGCCTGGGAAATCAGAAGGAGTGCGTGTTTCGCCAGTTAAAATGTTGGCGGGTAGGGAATGTAATTACTCTGGGAGAAGTAGATTCTCGTCTGCTGATCGGTGTCATGTGTCGAGTAGATATTTACCGGTTAATGGTCCTTCTGTGATCGATAGGATGAATAGTTGTGCATATGTTTCACAGTTTTCGGCTGATGGTACTCTTTTCGTTGCGGGATTTCAGGTACAATGAGCAATCAACTTTTTATGTGATGTTTATAACAACATATGCTAATTGTAGTCATTATTATTTTCTACACAGGACAGTGATATTAAGATATATAGTGTTGATAATGATTGGCAAGTTAAAAAAAACATTCGTGCCAGAAGCTTGCGGTGGACAATAACGGATACATCTCTTTCACCTGACCAACGTTTTCTTGTATGTCTGCACACTATGTTTTTTGGTGTTTATTTCTTCCTATATATTTTATGTGTTATAAATCATGAAATGCAGTGTTTAGAATAATTTTAAGTACATATTCAATGTTTATGTTTCATTCTTGTTGTTTTTATCATAATTGTAGGTTTATTCCAGTATGTCCCCTATTGTTCATATTGTGAACATTGCATCAGCTATGACCGAGTCTGTTGCAAACGTCACGGTACGTATTTGTGGTACGATACTATAGATAGTTTGTTGAGGATTATGTAGTTTCAATGTGGTTGAATCAAATTGTTTTGTTTTTATGCAGGAGATACACGAAGGGCTGGATTTTTCAGGGTATGCCAACGATGATGATGATAGTGATGATGATGCTCATTTTGGGATTTTTTCAGTTAAATTTTCAACCGATGGTCGAGAGATTGTAGCTGCAAGTAGTGATGAGTCAATATATGTATATGATCTTGCAGCCAACAAGATAAATGTTCGCATACCAGCTCACAGTGTACGTAATAACGCAAACCGTTTCTGTCTATTTATTTAAATTATGTGTAATTGATTTAGAGTATGGTTAAGGGTGTCCAAACTGAATTTACCAACCTTGGTTAAAGTTTTACATTACAGGCTGATGTTAATACTGTTTGTTTTGCCGATGAAGCTGGTCACGTGTTATATTCTGGGAGTGATGATCACCTTTGTAAGGTAAACTTTACAATGTTGTTTTTATCTATTAGTAGCATATATATTTAACTAGTTATTTACTTTAGGTATGGGATAGGCGATGCCTTAGTACGAGAGGGAAAGAGTCTGGGGTCCTCACTGGACATCTTGAAGGCATTACATTCATTGATAGTCATGGTGACGGAAAATACTTGATATCAAATGGAAAAGATCAGACGATCAAACTGTGGGATATCAGGAAAATGTCCTCAAATGCTCGCGGGTATGCACCCTTTTTAATATTAAACTAGCATTTTTAGTAGCATAAAATGTATAATTAGCATAAAGCTGTAACTTTATAATTCATTTGATGCAGTAATACAGTAGACAGATATGCTGACTGGGATTATAGATGGATGGAATATCCGTCACATTTAAGAAACAGAAGACATCCAAACGATCAATCAGTGTCTACATATAGAGGTCATAGAGTCTTGCGCACACTCATCAGATGTTACTTTTCCCCATCATATAGGTATATCTCGTGATTACAGTCAAGTTTTTATTATTTATTAGTATTTGCAAACTGATCCCATGATCGATTTTTGCAGCACTGGGCAGAAGTACATATATACTGGATCAGCTGACGCCAAGATTTATATCTTTGATTTGGTAAATTTCAGCCTCTGCTTCAACTTTCATGTAAACAAGTTGGTTAAAATTTTCATTAATATATTTTATAAATCTTATCAGGTGACAGGAGCTCGGGTTGCAAGGCTAAATTACCATAAACAGATCGTAAGAGATTGCAGTTGGCATCCTTTTAACCCTATGCTCGGCAGCTCGTCATGGGATGGAGTCATTGCTAATTGGGAATTAGTCAACCCCAGTGCAGGTGAAACGGAATAGAAACTGATGGTTTAATTTTGTTTTTTTCAATGTTTCTTGTTAATGAAAATAAAGCAATAAAGCGTCTTCTGTGCATATGTATAGTGTAAACATATTTTGACATTTCGTATGTTGTATTTCTAGATTGGTGTATCCTTTTTTTCGTATGCGTGTAGTAGAGTTGCTGCTGCTATTGAAGTTTTGTGATGTTTATATCAGTTGTGCATTAGTAGAAGTATATGTTGTTATGTGTATGCTATGTTGCCATATTCTACAGACCGACTTATGAGCGATGACACCTCATACATGTATAGGTTTTTGGGGTTGCAAAACTCGTTATCCAAAGTTTTTGAATTGTTCAACAAAATTGATTTTGATTATGACAAAATTGTTTGATAACTGGAAGAGATGGTATAGTTTATAAACATCCAATGGTCAACTGATCAAGACTTCAACAACCTGTATTATCGTACTTGTAACTTTAGTTCCTGTAATCATGACCCATAAATCAATCTAGTAAAAAGAAAAAGTAAAAGGTGAAAATTATAGTAATGTGTTTGTTTAGAGACTATATAGCATTTACCTAGGTTTTTTTTAGGGTGTATTAAGCTGTAGTCGAAGATATTAACTTGAAATGTTAGTGATGAAGAAAAGTTCTATTCGTGATCGTTTTATAACATCAGAATGATTTGTTTGCTTTCTCGGTTTGTTCTATATTTTGTCTAGATTCCCAGTGTTAAGTTTGGTCACAGTGCTGACTGCTTTCTGTTCAAGTTGGTTGCAGTAGATGAAGTTGTGAAATTTAAGTTAAAATCCCGAAGTTGTAAAGCTAATTATGGTGTGTCTTGAAAATCCACTAAGAAACCAAGCTTTAGAAATGTTGGGTCTGAATTGATATTACCAAAGGAACAAGACATATTGGCCGGGGGTCATTGGTTCGAGTTACAGAAAGAAAACCCACAAAGTTTTTCTTTCACAATCCTTGATGCAATGTCACTCTATGACCGGGCGTAGACTCGTGTCACTATGTTATCGGGCATATTTACGTGTCACTTCATTATTGGCAAAGCAACGCGCCACTCTCTCATCGGCGAAACAACGCACCACTACTATTGGCATAGCCATGTGTCACTCTATTATCGGTCACATCAACGTGACAACGTGTCACGCTATTGTTGGACATAGCAACGTGTCACGCTATGATTGGGCAAATATCAACGTGTCATTCAATTATTGGACATTGCAATGTATCACTTTATGAATAGCGAATTTCAACGTGTCACTTTATGATTGGGCGAATAGCAACGTATCACTCTATGATTAGGCGAATAAATGTGTCGGATTGTGAGTGGGTGAAAAAACGTGTCACTCTACGATTGGTTGAATAGCAACGTGTCAATCTATGATTGCGCGCGATGAGTTGGAAAAGGACTTTAAATGATTTTGTTTCGTGTATAAACCAGAGACATGGTATCCTAATGATATAGAGAGGATGAGTGTAGAGTAACACATAGAGGCGGAAATACCATGACTCTTCGCTTTCATAGATCGAAGAGTTTGTGAAATTGCAACCTTTCATTAGGAAAGATCGATAAAAGGTTAAGGGAAAAAAAAAATAGTTTAAATGCAGGAAATGTGGTTACAGCATGAAGCCATAAAAAGAAGGTTACATTTTAGTTTCAGTATTTGTCGATAGTTGCTATAAAGAAGGTTATCCTTGCCTTCTATCGCTGCACTTTAGGGCGACTTCTTATCAGAGACACGCATCCCTTCAGGTACCTTGTTTATAACAACATTAATTAAAGGTGCATCAGTTTGACTCGATTTTTGTTTCTTTGATCATCTACCTTTCTTAGCATCACTCTCAGGTTGGGATGGATGTTGACAAAGGTAGACGATCAAAGAAATGGAACTCGTGTTGAACCGATGTACCTTTAATTTGGTGTTGTTTTGACCAAGGTACTTGAAGGGATGAGTGTCTCCGATATCAGGTCTACAAAACGTGCACAGAAAGACAAGAAGGGTCACAATGGTGGCGGATAAACCATTGGAGACTGCGACTTCAGCAAATATCGAATAAGAAAGTAAATACCGTTGACTCAGGGTCAAAGCCGACATATACTCTTCCTGTAGTTCTTATGTGTGTTAAATTGAACAGCATCATCAAGAAATCCATGTAATATATATGGGAAACAAGCGGATCAAACTCGTGTGCTAGTTACAAAGGTACTGTAGAACAGTTGGTTCCCAAAATATGTATGATTTTAACATAACGTCTTCTGTTATCTTCAGTTAATTACTGGCCATATTTATGATTAACTTCTGTGTACATCAGGTGGCTGAGACTCAGTCTGCGAGGCTCAAATTCCATGACCGAATTGTAAGACCACAGTGGGAAATTGAGCTAACAAACATCATGTCGGCTGTGAAATGAAACAAAGACCAAAGACTGGTGGTAAAAAAAGAGTCTCATGTGCATATGCTATTAGTGTTGCTGTATCTTAGACAATTCGTGTACTATTTGTAATTAAGCATTACGTGGGTCCTTTTCTGTACGCATGTTTTAGTGTTGTTGCCGTCTAGCTTGGTAGTACTGAATGTTTCTTGCTTTGAAGTTAAGAGTATCAAATATCATGGCTCAATCGAATGCAAAACTAAGGTGATGCTGGAACGTGTTGCAGAACTATGTTTCTTTTAGTGGTTTGAATTGACAAATAAATGAAAATGCTCAATCGTTAAAACAAAAGCTTAATCTGTAATTGCTTCTAAAAGTTGTGTTCCAAACATCCGAAACCTCCAATAAGAGAAGAAATCATTAAGTCTGATACCACAATGAGATCAACCCGCACTTTGTGATTCTTTTAATGGTCATGCTAGAAACAAAACTGAGAAAAATACGGATATTTTGGTTTATAATCAATAAGTAATCTAAAGCGAGGATGCAAATGCATCATCCCAAACTTACAGCCAACAAAAGGAAACTAATTAACATTTTTATAACTCTGCAGGCAGTATAAAAGGTCTTGATGGATGCTATAAGATGATAGGTGGAGTTAGTAGAGCTCTGCACCAAACAATGTCGTAGATGTTGTCCTGACGTTTTACAATTTCTATTGTTACAGTTGAATGGGTCTCTGATGTACTTTTTTATCAAATGCAGCAATACTATCCATAAAAATGTTGAAAATAAACCACTTAAGGTTGGCCTAGTGGCAAAAGGGCTTGTGACTATCACTCTAAAATGTGTGAGGTCTCAAGTTCGATTCCTACTAGGTGCAAACAACCTTAAGTGGCCACGCCAGCCTCTTGAAAAGGGAGGGCTTTACCTGGTTTGAGTATGTGCGGCGGGTTCAAACCCCGTGAATTAGTCTCCATTTGGTCGGAAATCATGGTTACCAAAAAAAAATAAAAAAATAAATAAAGTTGAAAATACCACAACGATGTACTAAAAACTCTTGTTTGATTTCATATTTTAGGATTTAAGAACTGGAAACTTTTGAGTGCTCTATTTAAGATACTAACAGTAATGTTTTTGATGATGTGTAGTTCCATTAGCTGAACATGTATAGGATCATTTTATAACATCAATGTAACACCCTCAAAGCCGAAAGCAATTAGCTACTCAGGTATCCTTCTGGGGTTCAACTAAAAACCATGATGGAAGAATATTAGTAGGCCACAACTTCAAGCTTGGATGGGGCTCAAATGTCTTATCTCCTAACGATGTTGGACGGGTTGTTACATTCAAAATGCCGTGTTTGCTGTCAAGTAATGTTTTATTTTTATTTTTTTGGATCTACACGGTATCAAATTTACTCACTGTGATTGTTTCCTGTTCAATTTGTTTCAGTAGCTTTGCTATTTTGGTTGCTGAATGATGGCTTGATGATATGTGATGGAGGTTTAGCTATGTATGGTGATTATAAGATATTATAAATCAATGCAATGTTGTTAATAAGAAACTTATATTATATGCATCCAATTGTGAAGCCAAATATGGTTGTATAAAAGTTATGGTGAAATCTATATAAACCAAGTTTGTGATATCCATAGTTTGTTTTGATACAAGACTAGAGGAACTAGTCATTGTGGCCGGAGATTATTGGTGCAACGTGTGTCACTCTATTATTGAATGCACCAACGTGTTATTCTATGCATTACTCTATTCTTTAACATAGCAACATGTTTCTCTACAATTGGACATAGGCACGCGTCACTCTAATATTGGGCCTTGCTACGCATCACTCTATGCTATGGGCATATACACGTGTCACTCTGTTATTAGCCATAGCAACGTGTCAATTCACTATGGGGCATAGCAACTTGTCACTCTATTAGCAACGTATCACTCTATTATTGGCCATAGCACGTGTCACTCTATTAATGTAGAAACGTGTCACGCTATGATTGGGCGAATAGCAACGTGTCACTCTATGATAGGGCCCGTGAGTTGGCCATAATAAAGAGAATCAAGGTGAAAAAGGATTTTCCATTATTTTTTTGGCTATAAAACGTGACACACATAGGAGAGTATTGAGTAAAAGTTATAAGTTCTCTATGTACTAAATTTATAACTTATTAAGTTTTCTCTACTTAAAAAAAAAAAAAAAAAAACTCGTTATGCTTCACCTTTAGGGGTAATTTGGCAATTTCTTCCAACTTCTTCTTCTACATATTCTAACTCTAGTCAAACACCATTAATTCCGGCAAAAAACAATAGCACTTGTGGGAAAATGTTTGTGTATATGTTGTTTGTCGGTCAATATATAGGATCTTTACTCATAAAATAGTTATTAGTTGAAAAAATCCATTTAAAATCTCTTGTTGAGTCAACCTAAAAATATCAAAAATAAAATAAAAATATACTGAAGGAACATGGGTTGAATTTAAAAGTTCAAACTATCTTAGGTTACCTGCAAGCTTCTTATGTGCTTTCTTGATAATGGTTCTCTTTTGTCTTTGTAAGTAGTCAATGTTGGAAAATTTAGTACACTTGTGGGATTAGTTCACACCTTGTAATGGGGTTAGGAGGTACGGAGTGTACACCCATAAGGTCCATGAACACCCTGACTCTTATAGTGGTTTGTATTGGTAGTGCTTGTGGAAAGTACTGCTTGTGGAAAGTACTGCTTGTGGATTTCACTGATAAGCAGTGTTTCCACTGATAAGCAGTGTTTCCACTATAGCAGTGTTTCCACTATAGCAGTGTTTCCACTGATAAGCAGTGTTTCTACTGAAACAGTGTATCCACTGATAGCGCTATGAAAGTAATGCTTGTAACGGCTTTGACCTATTCAAGTGGCAGTTTCAACTGCTTAATGACCACGTTTAATTGGTCATGTAACCACTAACGGCTATAATGGGGATAATTATGAGGCTATTAATGGTCCGATTAATACTCATAATTCCATTTGACTAGCTAAGAGTAACCTCCTATATATAGGAGATCTGATTATGCATGAAAGATACCGAAAAACCATTAACACTTATTAGCGCAAGGGTTATAGAATTGTGCCTAATTCCATAACTGCATTTGGTCTTATCCCAAGTAGATATTCATGCAACCCAGGCATTAGGGTCGAATAGTTTACTTTGGAAAGTGATCACACGATTCCAAGTGATATCCGGTAACCACCTAGTGGTATTTGTTTCTGCTGACTTGTTGCTTGTTTCTGCTGAATTGATTATCTTACCCTGTTCTGGGACATAAACCCCAACAATCAAAGTAAACTATTTTGTGATAATCAATGGCAACTGATGCAATGAAACACATGGCTTCAAACTTTGCTAAGCTGGATAAGTTTGAAGGGGTGGACTTTAGGAGGTGGTAGAAGAAGATGCACTTCTTGCTGTCAAGCATGAGTGTGGTTTATGTGCTTTGACTACTCCAATTCCGATGATGGGGATGATGCTACGGTTGAGCGGTCGGAAGGAGAAGCAAGTGGGAGAATGATGACTACATATGCAGAGGTCTTATTCGAATGGTATGTCGATTCTCTGTTTGATATTTATCAGAACTTTGAATCTTCCAAAGAACTGTGGGATTCATTGGATGCCAAATATATGGCTGAGGATGCATCAAGTAAGAAGTTTCTTGTAAGTAATTTCACAAATTACAAAAATGATTGATTCAAGACTAGTCATGGAACAATACAATGAACTTCTTGGAATACTTGGAAGGTTTACACAACACAATATGAACATGGATGAGGCTATTCAAGTCTCTTGTGTTATTGATAAACTTCCTCCTTCTTGGAAAGATTTCAAGCATACCTTGAAACATAAGAAAGAGGAATTAACTCTGGTTGAGTTGGGCAGTCATCTGCGCATTGAGGAATCTCTCAAGGTGGAGGATAATGACAAGCCAAAGGGTAGCAATGCTGCTGGACCATCTGTTGTCAATATGGTAGAGCATAACAACTCCACCAGGTATAATGACAACAAAGGCAAACGAAAATATCATGACAACACAAGGGTAGATCCTAACAAGAAGGCAACACCTACTTGTTGGAAATGTGGCAAAACTAGCCACATAAAAAGGGCTTGCAAGGGTGTTAAAGTTGGTGGTAAAGCCAATGGATCAGGCACTAATGGTTCAGGGAGTGGTGGTTCTTCCAACTCACTGAAAGGTCAGAATATGGTTAATAAGTCTTTTCAGATTTATTATGTTACATATGTATCTGAATCTCATTATGTGCAGGATGATGATGTTGCGTGGTGGGTTGACTCTTGTGCAACAGTTCATGTGTGCAAAGATAGAAGCTGGTTCAAGACTTATGAGTCACTGAATGATGGTTCTATTCTTCACATGGGAAATGAGTCAACAGCCTTGGTACATGGTCGTGGTTGTGTAGACCTTAGGTTTAGTTCTGGAAAGATTGTAACTTTGTTTAATGTTATTCATGTTCCTGATATAAGGAAAAACTTGGTTTCAAGTAGTGTTTTGAATAATCATGGATATAAACAAGTTATTGAGTCTGATAAATTTGTGCTTTCTAAGCATGGTGTTTTTATTGGTTTTGGTTATTTATGTAATCAAATGTTCAGGCTTAATATTTCTACTGATAGTGTTAATTCAGCATTTGTGACCACCACTGACCTGACTGACTCTACCCTATGGCATGCAAGACTTGGCCATGTACACTATAAAAGGATGCAAGATATGTCTAGGGATGGTTTAATCCCAACATTTGACATGGACACTGAAAAGTGTAAAACTTGCATGTTGACCAAGATAACCAAGAAACCTTTTCAGGGTGTTAGTCGTGAGACTAAGTTCTTGGAACTAATACACAGTGACCTGTGTGATTTGCATGCCACTCCTTCTTTGGGGAATAAGAAGTACTTTGTGACTTTTATTGATGATGCTTCTAGATTTTGTTATGTCTATCTGTTACATACCAAGGATGAAGCATTAGATAAATTCAAAGTGTTTAAAACTGAAGTTGAATTACAACTTGGATCTTTGATCAAAAGATTAAGGACTGATAGGGGAGGTGAGTACATGGATACTCTGTATTTTCAGTCTGTTGGTATAATCCAAGAAATGAATGCCCCTTATACTCCTCAGCAAAATGGTATTTCTGAAAGGAAAAATAGGGTGCTGAAGGAGATGGTTAATTCCATGTTGTCCTATTCAGGACTGAGTCAAGGTTTCTGGGGTGAAGCTATGTTAACAGCTTGCTATTTATTAAATAGGGTTCCAAACAAAAGGAACAAGGTTACCCCTTATGAACTCTGGACTAAAAGGAAACCCAACCTGAACTATCTCAAGGTTTGGGGTTGTAGGGATGTTGTAAGACTCCCTGATCCAAAGATGAAAACTTTGGGTGAAAGAGGCATTGATTGCATCTTTGTTGGATATGCTGAGCATTCCAAGGCTTTTAGGTTCTATGTTATTGAACCTAATGAATATATTTCAATTAACTCAATAATTGAATCAAGGGATGCAGACTTTGATGAGAATAGATTCTCATCAGTCCCTAGACCAAGTTAGAGGATTCCTAATGGAACTCATGACACTGGTGTATCAGAGGTCCCTGATGTTGAACCATCAGTGGTCCCTGATTTGGTTGTGGTGCAACAACCTGAACCTGTGCTTAGGAAAAGCAAAAGGGTCAGGACTCCAAAGTCATTTGGACCTGAGTTTCAACTATATTTAGTTGAAGGAACAAGGGATGAGGTCTCAGACCAATACTCCTATTGCTTCATTGTTGAGGATGATCCCAAGACATTTGAAGAAGCAATGAAGTCCCAGGATATTGCTTTCTGGGAAGAAGCAATCAATGATGAGATGGATTCCATCATGGGCAACAACACTTGGGTGTTGATTGATCTACCACCAGTTGCAAACCTCGGGTTGCAAATGGATTTTCAAAAGAAAATGAAGGTAGATGGAACTATTGAAAAGTTCAAGGCTAGACTAGTCATTCAGGGCTTTAAACAAAAGTTAGGGATAGACTATTTTGATACTTATGCCCCTGTGGCTCGTATTAGTACCATAAGACTGCTGATTGCTTTGGCATCTATTCACAATCTAGTTATTCATCAGATGGATGTGAAGACAGCTTTCTTGAATGGTGAATTGGATGAGGAGGTTTACATGAACCAACCTCAGGGATTCATCATGCCTGGCAATGAAAACAAGGTGTGTAAACTGATTAAGTCTCTCTATGGACTTAAGCAGGCACCTAAGCAATGGCATCAAAAATTTGATGAAGTGGTTTTGTCTAGTGGTTATGTTCTTAACCAAGCTGACAAATGTGTATATAGCAAATTTGATGAATCTGGTAAAGGAGTCATCATTTGTCTATATGTTGATGACATGTTGATCTTTGGCACTGACCAAAATCAGGTTGACATGACAAAGGAGTTTTTGTCATCAAGGTTCTCCATGAAGGACGTGGGGGAGGCTGATGTTATCCTTGGTATAAGGATTAAACATGAAAGTAAAAGAATTTCTATCTCTCAGTCTCATTATATTGTGAAGGTACTGAGGAAATTCAATTACTTTGACTGTACTCCAGTGAGTACACCTATGGATACTTGTGAGAAGCTGATGCCTAATAATGGCAAGGCTGTATCTCAACTTGAGTATTCTAGGGTAATTGGCTGCCTAATGTATGCCATGACTTGTACAAGGCCTGATATTGGTTTTGCTGTGGGAAAATTGAGCAGGTATACTAGTAATCCTAGTGCTCATCAATGGCAAGCAGTTCAAAGGGTACTGAAGTATTTGAAGAGAACTATGGATTATAGTCTCTCATATACTGGTTACCCATCAGTGTTGGAAGGTTACACTAATGCAAGTTGGATCAGTAACACTGAAGACAATTTGTCTACCAGTGGCTGGGTATTCCTACTTGGTGGAGGTGCAATTTCTTGGGCATCCAAGAAGCAAACTTGTATCACTAGTTAAACAATGGAATCTGAATTTGTGGTTTTAGCAGCTGCTAGTAAAGAAGCTGAATGGTTGAAAAACTTGCTTCTTGAGATTCCATTGTGGCCTAAACCTATAGCACCTATTTCTATCCGGTGTGATAGTGCAGCTACATTGGCTAAGGCTTATAGCCAGATGTACAATAGTAAGTCTAGACACTTAGGTGTCAGACATAGCATGATTCGTGAGCTTATCATGAATGGGGTGGTATCTATAGAGTTTGTGAGATCTCAACAGAACTTAGCTGATCACTTGACGAAGGGTCTGGCTAGAGACTTGGTTATAAAGTCTGCTAAAGGGATGGGTTTAAGTCCAACTTAGTCACTGAATGCTAGGACACCCAACTCCCTCCCAAGGAAACTTGGGAGCTGAGTTCAATGTGGAAAGCTGAACATTCAGTGGACTAGAGCACATGTTTTATTTACATCCCAAGGTTGTGCTCAGAACCTGCTGAAAGGAGGATGAAGTTTTTACTTCTCAATGGTTAATTTTCTTTGAAAAATTGCTTGGCAGGAGCATGAATAAAGAGGAACCACCTATGTAAATGTTGAAGTTTTGCCGCTTCAGGAAGCTTTGGACTTTTAGCTTTTACAACATTTATGAATTTGGATATGGACACATGGCTTGTATAGTGTCAGGAGCTTTTAAGTGTTTGAAAACTTGTGTGTATTTTATCTTCAGGTATTCAAATGGGTTGAAGGGTTCAATTCTTAGAACACCCTGATTCTCGAATATTTGAACGTGTAATTTACTAAGATGGAAATTCAATCCTCAGGACATTTTCGTTTATGCACATGTTTTGCTTGATATTTATTTTTCATGCAAAGGAAGTGAACTAAATTTGGGGAGGATTGTTGGAAAATTTAGTGCACTTGTGAGATTAGTTCACACCTTGTAATGGGTTAGGAGGTACGGAGTGTACACCCATAAGGTCCATGAACACCCTGACTCTTATAGTGGTTTGTATTGGTAGTGCTTGTGGAATGTACTGCTTGTGGAAAGTACTGCTTGTGGATTTCACTGATAAGCAGTGTTTCCACTGAAGCAGTGTTTCCACTGATAAGCAGTGTTTCCACTGAAATAGTGTATCCACTGATAGCGCTATGAAAGTACTGATGAAAGTACTGCTTGTAACGGCTTTGACCTATTCAAGTGGCAGTTTCAACTGCTTAATGACCACGTTTAATTGGTCATGTAACCACTAACGGCTATAATGGGGATAATTATGAGGCTATTAATGGGCCGATTAATACTCATAATTCCATTTGACTAGCTAAGAGTAACCTCCTATATATAGGAGATCTGATTATGCATGAAAGATACACAGAAAACCATTAACACTTATTAGCGCAAGGGTTATAGAATTGTGCCTAATTCCATAACTGCATTTGGTCTTATGCCAAGTAGATATTCCTGCAACCCAGGCATTAGGGTCGAATAGTTTACTTTGGAAAGTGATCACACGATTTCAAGTGATATCCGGTAACCACCTAGTGGTATTTGTTTCTGCTGACTTGTTGCTTGTTTCTGCTGAATTGATTATCTTACCCTGTTCTGGGACATAAACCCCAACAGTCAAAATGATAAGTATAGATGTAACTCTAAATGAGAAATAGGATTAACTTTAGGAAAAGTCGAAAAGTATCATTGCTAGTTTTCGAATTTTCCTAAATTTAATCATATTTTTCATTTAGAGTTATATCTATACCTATTATTTTGACCACTTAGGGGGTTGGCAATGGTTTCATTCCATACCTCACAACCCACCAATAATTTCATTCCACCTAATCTCATACCTCACCATAGTTTTTTAGTGGCAATGGTCATTCAATACCTCACTCATTTTTTTTAATTCATAGTTATATTAAACAATTAAATAAAAACATAATATTTCATTAATAATAAAAAAATGCATAATACGTAAAAAAAAAATTACATCACCGTTGAAATAAAAAGAAAATTAAACTAGTCATCGAGGTATGCTAAGTCTAGAGCCGCCAAATGCTCCGTAAGATCAAATCGTAGACTATTATGGATATCTTCGTCTAGTAACTCCTGTAGTGCACTGTCATCGTAAACTGGCGCTACCGGCTGATCCATTATATGAACCGGTGATATTGCCATCCCATCGTCTTTTAAAATCATATTGCATAGTATAATACACGCATAAACGAGGAGTCGATTCTTTTCGACCGACATAGCCCGTAGAGGACGACTAAGAATCATCCACTTTCCCTTCAGACGCCCAAAAGCTCGTTCGACATCCTTTCTTGCAGACTCTTGTAGCTTTTTGAATCTCTTTTCCTTCGGGTCAGTGGGAAACTTATATGCTTTAACCAACGTTGAATATGTAGGATAGATTCCATCGGTAAGATAATATCCACGTTTGTAAAGCCGTCCATTTACAGTAAATGAACTGTTTGGCGCCGTTCCATTTCGCTCAGTAAGATACAACGAAGATTGATTCAAAACATTGATATCGTTATTCGCACCTGGAGGTCCAAAAAACGAATGCCAAAACCACAAATCATTTGAAGTGATGGCTTCAAGCATAATATTCGGGTATTGGTGATCACCTCTTTTATATTGGCCTCTCAAATGCCTAGGACAATTTCGCCAAACGAAATGTGTACAATCAATGCTACCAAGCATTCCAGGAATGTGATGTTTTTCTTGATGTGCCTCGAATATCCGTGCAACGTCATGGCTTGTCGGCCTACGTAAGTACTCTCGACCGTATAAAGCAATTACCGCATGGCAAAAATGATCAAGACAATCTCCTACAAAATATTAAAAAATATATATACGAAAAAAAAACGAATTTATATATATTAAAAAAAATACGAATCAACTAAAAAAAATACCGGACGTTCTTCGTGACATGTTTAGATAGTCATCAAATCTATCCGGAGGTTCACCCGTTGCGAGTTGCCGAATGGCCGATGTGCATTTTTGTAACGCCGTGAAACTTTTTTTCTTCCTCGCGTCTCGGCCCTCTTTAAACCATTCAAATGTCGCTTCAACATCGCCAACAATTCTTAAAAACAAGCTTTTGCTCATTCGAAATCTTTCACGAAAAACACGGTGGGGAAACTTTGGTCGTTCGACGAAATAGTCATTCATTAAAGTTTCTAATGCTTTATCACGAAGGGAATCGCGCATAGCGAAATAGGTTTCTAGAGTACTACCGGTGGACAAAATGAGTTCGGACGACTTTTCGGGAAAAATTAATTCGTCATCGGACGAAGAAGAGGATGATGAAGACATTTTTTTTGAATGTTATAATTGATTTGTGTGTGTAAAAATAATGTGATTTGGAATGTGTTGTGAGGAGTATTATTTATAAAGGGAAGGGGATTTTTTATTTATTTTTTATTTTATTTTATTTTATTTTATGTTAAATGAATGCAACGGTACAAAAATTCAAAAAAATATCACACGCTCCTCCTTTTCTCCTCCATGCCGCTGCGGTTTGTGAACCCGCTGTGCATGCCGATTTGGCCATACCGCTTTTGTGGCAATGGAATGCCGCACCATGCCTATGCATACCGAATCCATACCTCACAGTGTTGCCACCCCCTTACAATAACAAAAGATAGCCATTATCAAGAAAGCACATCAGAAGCTTACAAGTAACCTAAGATAGTTGGAACTTTTAAGTTTAACCCACGTTCATTATGTATTTTTTGTTTTCATGGATTTTTTTTAGGTTGACCCAACAAAGGATTTTAAATGGATTTTTTAAACTAATAACTATTTTATGAGCAAAGATCCTACATATTGACTGACAAACAATATATTGTTACATACACAAACACAAACATTTTCCACAAATATTATTGTTTTTGGCTGAAAAATGGGTTATTTGGCCGGAATTAATGGTGTTTGACTGGAGTTAGAAGATGTAGAAGATGAAGTTGGAAGAAACTACAAAATTACTCCTAAATGTGAAGTATGATGAGTTTTTTTTGATATAGAGAAAGCGTAATGAGTTATAAATGTTAGTACACAAAGCACTTATAACTTTTATCAAATAAAGAAGGTTTATCTTTGCTTTATATTTTCCTTTTTTTTTCCAAATTTTGGGGATAATTCTTGGAAAATATGGTTAGATCCAAAGAAACTCCTTTAATGTGAATATGACTATAGTTTGTATCGTACTCGATTTAATACTTTTTTTTTATTTTTAGGTATCAATGAGGCATTATATAAAAAAAATCACACAACTAAGGATGACTTGTTCTTGCCTAATTCTTTCATATTTTACCGACGTTTTTTCCCCACTACTTTGACATTGAGTAAATCGAATCCACTTACTTCTTTTGATTATTCGTAAAGTTCACCATCTCAACCACTAGTAAATTTACCATCTTTTTAGTCTCCAAGATTATCTGAAGGTTAATTATACACTTTTGCAGTGGGTGTCTTCTTTCTTGCAATGGCACATATATTGGTGGTGAGCGTGATACACCGATAACCAAGGGGGCTCTCCAGGTTAAAAATGGTAGACAGTAGGGTGTAAGATTTAGTGGCAGCATAGCGACTGACCGATAACCAAGGCTTTTTACCCTATGTCAAGAAAACTTTGTGTCCGGGCAAATCACACAAAAACGTATGTTACATAAATCAGCTGAACAAACTTAATGCTTGGAATATTAGTTTGGGTAGCAGGACTTGGTAGGCGTGCCCGACTCTTAGGAAGAAGGTAGGGGAAAATCGATAGCCAAGTGACTTCCTACACATTCGAATTCACCAAAGCACACTAGATGAACATTGCACTAGAACTATATCATTAATGAATTAAGGGATTAGCAAGGCAAGCATGCTTTTATCTCTTGATCTTTTCTTTACCAGAACCACGCGCATAGTATCTAATTTATTTTATCTATTTTATTTTCTGTCATTTAGATTAACTAATACTAAAAACTTAATCGATGGATTTAAAACGTACGTGACAACTCTTAAAAATTACTAGACATTTAGGATCTCTCGCTCCCCGCGAACGACCCGGTCTTGTCGACAAACTATATTACATTGATCGAGTACACTGCTCGTAAGTGTTTGTGATAGTATAAAGGATTCGGTAAACAATATAAATTTAAAACTTGTATCGCAAACAACACATCAATGTTCCCTACTGGTTCTTCAGGAACATTTTGAATCGAGTGCCCATCATTTTGAAATGTTTCGCGATGGGACATGCTACCAATCCTCAATAAATTCACTACTTTGCTTATTTTCTGATGATTATACAATAATTCGTATGACCAGGTCTTCGATGGTGATTGAAGGATATGAGGGTTGATATGCTTGCGCCAAACTTATAGCCAATCTGCAATAAGAAATAATAGACACTTCGTTAAGTGATTGCGCAGGGGTTGGGCCCTGCGAACCACCTCTGGCGTGAGAGTAAGTATGTGATATGTGTTGTAAATAATATGGAGTATGTGAAATACTGTGTTGAGTGAACATACCATTGAAATGACTCATTCAACCTATTTATAGGTGAATAAATAAGCTTGGAGAGTGTTAGCACACGTTTCGGAGATCATGGGGGCGTCCCATGATTTGTGGTAACCGCTAGGGCTTCATCCCCACTCTCTCTGTCTTGGCGGGGAAGCTAAGGAGATAGTGGGAACGTGGGGGAAGACCAAGTCAAGGTTCTCCTTTGTCTTGGTGTCTTCAAGAGAAGACTCCGAAGGGCATAGGCCTTCGGCTGGAGAATTCCCAACTGGTAACCATATCAAGGATGAATGATTTTACGCCACCAATGACTTATGAAGAAAGACTTGGGTCTTCGTAATGAAAATTCAATTGAGGTCAAAGGGGTGTCCTTCGACCTGATCGGAGGGTACGTCATCAAGCCCCCCAGTCGAAAGTGATATGTACGAACAAAAAATATTGCTTACGACTCAAAAATAGATACGAAACTTCCCCTTCGTCACAAAAATGAACGAAGATGAAAAGTCTAGCAACTATTGACCCATAATTAATGCATGTACTTATCCTAACCACCCTTTCCTCGGTAAAATCAAAACATCTCTTCAAAATTTAAAAAAGATTTTAAATCCGGAGGTTAGGGGGTATCTTAGGACACGTGTAGGGCCGAGATTTAACATGTGTGAGGGTATTTAAAATCGAAAATAGTAAAACCCTAACACAATTTTATCTCACGCCCAAATTTTCACCTACTAAATCTCCTTCCAAGCAAGCTTTCGAGAAACCAGGTAAAGTATTCCTTCGTATCTGCTACATTTTCAATACTTTTTTGTCGATTTAGAAGAATCATGTCTACCAATAAAAAATTTGTAATCAAACAACAAGGTTGCACCTTGACTAGGGAGGAGCTTAAAGCGTTCCTCACTGATTATCCGATTCACAAAGAATACAAAATCATGTTACCTGGCAAAAATCAAGGTATTTTTGATGCCCCAGAGAACTATGTAGGCTTATACACCCATGCATTCACCACCTCTAACCTTAGGATACCCTTGCACCCTTTGATTTTAGAACTCCTTCAGTACTACAAAGTACACATATCTAGGTTTAAACCTTTTGGCCTAGCCAAGCTCACACCATACATCGTAATGTGTAAAGCCTATGGGTATGAACAGTCATTGACTGTGCTTAGGGGATTTTTGAACTTGTACCCTGGAGGAGATTGGCTGACATTGGCAAAAAGGGGTGAAAGGGATGTGCCCATTCTCATAGATAGGCCTTTTACAAACATCAGGAATTGGAAAGGAAAGTTCTTTTACATCCAAAATACTATTGTTCCTCCAAATTTCCCTGCGTTGCTAAACCCAGAATTTCAATATGATGAAAAGAGGTTTAATGATCCCTTGCCCTATACTGTGAGGAGGAATCCTTTGTTTCAGCGTTTAGCTCGTCATCCAGCTGATTGTCAAACATTCCCTGAGCCAATCCTATTTATGGCTGGTCTTGATGAAAGCTGGGAGGGGTCTCCATTGCATCTTGAGATTATGTGTTGTGGAGAAAGTATGTAAATTTTTAATTAAAATAAGAGATAGGAACTTATCTTTTTGATATTTATCTTTTTTCTTCCTTTTTGCAAAGATGTCGTTTAGGAATTTTGTTGTTGCTGGTGGTGTAATGGAAGTAAGCTTCATCCCGAAGGATCCCCAAGAGGTTAGCTATGGTGTGGGCTCTCCTTCAGTGTCTGTGAACAACAATGATGTTGATGCTCAGCCCATCGAACCTGTGTCATCTGCTCCTCCTTCAAAAGAGCCGATAGATGTTGAAGACCAACTAGTGGAGAATGTTGTAGACTCTGATGAACCTGTCTCAGAGGGACAGTTAGATATCGTAGGACCCTCCGGCATTGGTGAGAGAGTCCGAAGTAGGAAGGGGGTACAAGCGCGAAGGCTGCTAAATCTGCATCAAAGAGGAATCTTATCCTACCCACTCCACCCTCTTGAACTACCCGGTAGAAGAGTGCCCAGGGTAAGGCTGTCGTGTTTCCAGCCATCGAAGGGCCCAACACAGATGATATCCATGGTAAGGTTTCTTTCCTGTTACAAAGGATTAGATGCAAGTAATAATATATTAACAAATTAATTTATGCTGCAGGACTTCCTGATACGAAGGAGCTTCCGTCCCCCTAGCTTGTCATTTGCTTGTGGAGCGTGTGACCCCATCCAGTTTGAAGGGGGTGATGGACAATATGTCCATGGAAAGGTTATGTGATCTTCATGACAAGAGCTATGTCAGACAGTGTATGCTGATTAACCAGCTCAACACCAGGACAAGGGAGCTTCTTCGTGCCGTCACCAAGGCTAGAGAAGAGATGGATGTCATGCTTGCCAGGGAGAAGGCTAGGGACCAGAAGTATGCAGACCTGCAGAGAAAGTGTGAAGAAGCAATGGAGGACTTCGACAAAAATCCCTTGGTTCAAGATCTCAGAGCTGATGTAGAAAAGCTCAAAGGTCAGTTAGCAGCAAGCCAAGCTGAATGCAACAAGCTATCTCTCGAAGGTGCGAAGGTCATAGGCTACAAAGAGCAAATATCCGTTCTTACATCCAAGTGTGGAGGCCTTGAAAAAGAGAGGGCTAAGCTAGCGGACCAAGAGATCAAGCTCAGAGAAAAGGTTGATGGGTTAAAACTTCGTTTGAAAGTGCTCAAGAAGGATAGGGTGGATTTGGTAACCAAAGTCATCCCCTACATCGCCATGGAACTGTACCATAGTGATGATGTGGGTATCGTGGTTGGGAATTTGGTTAACGCAACCATATTTCATGGTAAGTGTACCACCTTGGAGGAGATAGCTAAGACAGGGGAACTAGTGAAGCTGGAAAATTTTCCATACTACAGGGGAACTCATGAGCAGGAATATGATGCTGCAGGTAATGCCTTAACTGCTTCAGAGTTCTCCTTCCTTGCCAAAACGACGAAGGAGCCAGCGGCCTCTATTGAGGACCTGCTAGCCAAGAAGCCAAGGAAAGTCCAGCCTATCTCCCCTTCGAAGAAGACACCATCTCCCAAGGTTCCATCTCGAGGTTCTGCTGATCCGAACCATTCCAAAGTTTGATGAAGGCTACTATGTGGTAGTAATTTGATCCCTTAGGGTGGTATGTACCCTGTTTTCAAACAATTTATATGTGTCTCTTTCTAGGACTATATGCCTGATGAAACAATTTACATTTGATGTGTGTGGCAAAGGCTTTGGCCTAAGACAATAGTTTGTTTGTTTGATTGTTAAGGCTACTGCCTGTTTGGACTAGTTAAACTAGTCATAAATGAATATCTACATCAAGGCCACTGGGGCTTGTATTTTGCTATGTGTGATTCTTCTCTTTACGTATCATTTGCACGTAAAATTTTTACAACCCAAGGCGTATGGTAGATGCATAGCCTCATTGTGTGTAATTACTTCAACAAGAATATAGCAATCGTATAATTTAATTGCTGATAGAGGGTTGCAACCCACTCCATATTGATCCTTTGGGCATCGAAAGGTTTGAAATACCTTAAGGCCATATAGGAAAGTTAATGTGAAGTTGAGATGGATGTTATGCATTTGAGCAAGACGTATTGTTAATCTTTGTACATCCCTTCGACATTGAAACTTATAAAAGCAACTTGGTGGACAAATCTTTGTTTTATTCAATGAAACAAGAGATTTGAGGGAAATGCGTTATATCATTAAGTGGGTTGGGAGGATTACATCATTTTAAGAAATGAATACTAGACGCCTACCATTAATGCTTCTTTCCCCAAGTGAGAAGAATGCAAATACATTGATTGAAAGCAAATTAAAAAATGTCCTTGGACATTGTAAGTTTCATACGTAAAACTTACGAAGGGTAGTGCCATTCCAAGTTTTATCAATAGCGTCTCCGTCCAGGGTTTCCAGCTTGTAGGCTCCATTGCCATATGCTTCCTTAACAATGTAGGGTCCTTCCCATGTAGGCCCTAGTTTACCCTGGTACTCAGCTTTACTTGCACTGTTGAGTTAGAGGACGTATTCTCCTGGCTTGAAGGTCGAAGGCCGAACCCTGCTGTTGTAGTACTTTTCAATCTTTTGTTTATGAATAGCCTCCCTGATAGAGGCTATTTCCCTTTGTTCCTCGAGTAGGTCTAGGTTGCTATGGAGTCTTTCTTCGTTGTCTGCTGCTTCAAAGTTCATGACCCTTTCTGTTTCGACACTTACTTCTGAAGGGATGACAGCTTCTGTGCCATATGTCAAGCTAAAAGGTGTCTCCCCATGACTTGACTTTGTGTGCGTTCTGTGAGCCCAGAGTACTTGAGGTAGCTCATCTACCCAACCGTGGTGACTGTATCCCAGCCTTCGTTCTATGCCTTGGATGATGTCCCTGTTAGTAACCTCCACTTGCCCGTTACCTTGAGGATGGTAGACGGATGTGAAAGATTGCTTTATGTTCAGGCCTCTGCAAAACACTGGAAATACTCCTTCGGCAAACTGCTTCCCATTATCTGAGATGATGATATGGGGTACTCCGAACCGACAAATAATGTGTTCCCACACAAACTTTTCCATGTGTCTTCCTGTGATGGATGCTAGAGGCTTAGCTTCCACCCATTTCGTGAAGTAATCGATGGCTACGACCAAGAACTTTACTCCTCCTGGAGTAATTGGTAGAGGGCCTACGATATCTATCCCCTATTGGCTGAAAGGCCATGCGGATGTCACGGAGGTCATATCTTGTTTTGGTAGCCTTGGCACTCTTGAGTGGACTTGACAGGCTTCACACTTCTGGATAAGTTCTATTGCGTCCCTGTGCATCGAAGGCCAATAATATCCTATCCTCATGATCTTAGAAACAACGGAGCGGGTTCCTGCGTGTAGTTTGCAAGATCCTTCGTGCACTTCTTGAATGATGTTGGCAGCTTGCCTAGGTCCTACACAACGAAGCCATGGAGACAAGAAGGACCTTCGATATAGGTAGTTCCCCATGATTCTGTATTGTGGTGCTTTGATGCGAACCTTTCGAGCTAGCTTCTGATCCTCCGGCAGTATACCACTTATTAGATACTCTCTAATCGGAGTCATCCAATTTGAATCTTCCTCCAGTATTACGTCAGACACCTCCTTTCGGACGATGGACCTATCTGCCAACACTTCGACCAGAACCTCCTTAGTTAAATGAGCAAATGCCATTGATGCCAGTTTGCTAAGTGCATCCGCTTTTTTGTTTTGGTTTCTTCGAACGTGCTCTATGTTGTAGGATGTGAACCCTTCGAGCATCTCCTTGGCCTTATCCAAATATTGCTTGATCACAGGTTGTCTTGCTTCGTAGGAGCCCTTTATCTGATTGGCCACCAGTTGTGAATCAACAAAAATAGCTAAGTCTTCTACCTCCATGTCCTTACCCAGTCAGAGGCCTGCTAGCAAGGCTTCGTACTCCGCTTCATTGTTAGTAGCATCGAATTCGAAACGGAGCGCATAAGTATACTCCTTCCCTTCAGGATCAAAAAAGCATTAGACCTGCGCCAGAACTGTCGGAGCTGGAGGCTCCATCGGTGTAAAGTTTCCACCCTTCGACCGTTTTATCCGTGCGTCCTTTGAGTGTCTTGAAGAATGGCAAAGATCTATCTGCACCCTTCGATAAGAATATGCTGAGGGCTGCTAGCTTTCCGTTTAGACTTTGCACATCCTTGAGGGATTTAGGAGGCTGCAAGTCTGTGATGGCCTTAACCTTCGAAGGATTGGCCTTAATACCCTGCTTGGTGATCAGATGTCCCAAAAATTTTCCTTCTTCCACGCCGAAGGAACACTTCTTGGGATTTAACTTCATGTTGATGGAGCGAAGCTGGTCGAAGGTTTCCTTTATGTCGGAGAGCATGTCTCCTCTTTTCTACTCTTGATAACCATATCATCTACGTATGCTTCAAACCTATCTGCTTGTGGAAGGCTTTGTCCACTAGCCGTTGGTAGGTAGCACCTGCATTTTTCAGACCGAAAGGCATCTTCTTGTAGCAATACACGCCCTTTCCTGTAAAAAAGGCTATTTTTTCATCCTCTTCCGCCATCTGTATCTGATGGTAACCCTTGTAAGCGTCCAAGAAACATTTCAGTCGAAACCCTGATAAGGATTCCACTTTCCAATCGATTTCTGGTAGAGGATAGCAGTCCTTCGGACAGGCTTTGTTAATATCTGTGAAGTCTACACACATCCGCTACCCTCCGTCAAGTTTTTTAACCATCACCGGATTGGCTACCCAGGTTTGATACTTCACCTCCCTGAGTATTCCTGCTGCTACGAGCTCATCCACTTCCTTGCATGCTGCGGCATTCCTTTCAGGTGCAAGGCTTCGACGCTTTTGCTTGATAGGTTCAATGTGCTTGAACTCATTAAGCTTTTGCTCTGTGCTGAAGGGCTTTCCATCTATGATGAGAGTTCTAGGGACCCCCGTCATGTCAGAGTAAGTCCATGCGAAGACATCTGCATTAGCCCTTAGTAACTTTTCCAATTCAGCCTTAAAGGAGGTAGGGAGCTGCTTTCCAATTACCACCGTCTGATCAGGGTAGAGATCGTTTACTACGATGCGCTCTTCGGCATCACTGCAGCTGAGAACATCTTTCGAAGGCTCCTCCAGAATTTATTTGGAATTTGATTGCAGCATGTATGGAATTTGATTGCGGCATCAGTGCAGCTGAGAACAACTTCCGTAGGCTTCTTCATGTTGTAACTGGAGAAAACCGTTCCAATATCGAATGGTGTTTGGAATTTGATTACGGCATGTATGGTGGAGACAACGATGCCCATTTTATGCATTGCGGTTCTCTCTATTAACAGGTTATAGGGAGATTCAGACCTTACGATCGCGAAAACTAGGGTTTCTGTTCTTTTTAGCCTTCTTTCTCCAATCGTAACCTTTAGGGGGACTTCTCCGAGGGGCCATGATTGTTCCCCTGAAAATCCCACCAAGGGCACCTTCAAATCTACTCTCTTCGACCTTATCGAAGGCTTGAGCTTTAGAAAACAATGTTCGTAGATCACTTCGCAAGAGCTACCACAGTCTAAGTAAGCTCTGTTTACTTCTCTGTTGGAGATCAGGACTTTGATGACCACTGGGTCATTCGAGAGAACCTTGCCTGTGATCAAAGGAAAAGTAACGTCTCCTACTCCGCATAATGCTTCCTCCGCTGCTTTTCTTTTTAAACCAGAATCACCCCTGTACACCATGAGGATGGGTGCTTCGACAGGTGTGGTGTCTTTCCCCAACTGTGTGTCGGAGACCTTTTCTTTACCTTTCTTTATTCCCTTCACCAAATGTCCCAATTGGCCGGATTTCACGGCCACTTCTATATGTTTCTTGAGCTCTCTGCAATTGTTGGTGTCGTGTCCGTAATCGTCATGGAAATAGCAGTATTTGGAGGTATCCCTGCTTCTTCCCTTACTTGCCAAATGAGGTGGAGGATCAAAGGCCCTCACAGCCCTTTCTGTAGCAAGTATCTCCCTTGGAGATTTGGACAGATTAGCCAAGAGCCCGTGGTTGATGTTTTTGTGGTGGGGCGTAAACATGTCTCTGCCTTTCTGTTTGTTCTTTGACCCTTCCCAGGAAGGATGCTTCGGGATTTTGCTGTGACTTTCTTTATTTTCGATCGGGGCCCCGTTGGTAGATAGTTATTTGGCCTCGATCCAGGTGTAAGTATTCTCCACTAAGCCCTTGTAGGTTGCGGGAAGGTCAGTGGATAGAAATTCCACCAGACTCCTGTTTCGTAGGCCATGCACGAAACCTGAGATGCGTTGGTCTTCGTGCAGACCCAATATTTGCAAGGTGTCATCAGTATATCTAGTAACGAAAGCCCTGGTGCTCTCGTTTTCCTTCTGCATGATGTTGTGCACTGTTAGGTGCGTTCTTGTAAACTTTTTCTGCTGAATGAAGTGTGATCTAAACTTGGCCTTGAGATCATCCAAATTTACAATGCTACCTGCTTTTTGCCCGTTCCACCATATACGAGCAGAGTCTCACAAGGTATATGTGAACATGTGGCAAGCAACGGGCATAACCTACTTCTGCATTCTGATTGCCCCTTCAAACAGATGTAAGAAATTATCCGGGTCCCCCTTCCCATCATAAGTACCAATATGTGCGGGCATTTTCAACCCATCGGGCAAAGGGTAGTCTTCTATCCACCTTACGAAGGGTGTTGCGGAACCCATGGGCTCCGAATAAAGGCAATTGTAAGGTGGCATGTAAGTGGGGACAACATTGTATGGGTTATGGTTCGGAGGTATTCCGACAGGGTTTTGGTGAACATATTGAGGGTAAGCAGTAGGTATATAAGGTGGGTGACTTCCGACAGGATACGAAGGATATACCATAGGTTGCCCGTAAGGCATGCTTCCGTATGGTTGAGTAAAGCTAGGGTTGCAAGCCTGCCCATTAGGTGGGGGATAAACCCCTTGGGGGTAAGATTGAGCCTGAAAAGGAGGGTACATACCATGAGGAGGAAAATTTCTCCCCCATTCATTTGAGTTGGATTGCCTTCTACGCCGGATTCATGAGAAGGCTGCAACGGAACCCCTGCCTCAGTTCTCCCCAGATGGGCCACCAAGAGTGGTGGCAAGTTGACCTTCGTAGTCTCTCTTCGGTGGCTCCTTCAATTGGAACCTTCCATTGTTCCTTCCCTTCTCGTCGGAGCCCTCTCCGGAACATCTTCAAAACCAACCGACTTTCCACTCGGCCTTCGACTGCTCGGAGACCTTATCCTCAGCACTAAGCGTGTAGCCCCAGAAACCAAGGGCCTAGCCTCCATTTCTAACTCTTCGGCATACTCATCGCTAGAGTATTCCAACTCCCTCCGCATCTCCACATTCCGAGCTTGCCTCTTTCGAGCCCTTAGTAAAGATTCTAGTGCTTCGATATTAGCTTCAACGAACGCATGACTGATTACCGGTTCAGGGTTAGCCGAAGTTGAAGCATGGTTGTTGGGAGTTATTTCATGGTGAGATCGTGTGGTAAAGGTGGACGCGGTTATGTTGGGAAGGTTGTTAAGATCGTTGACTGGGATTGGTGTCAAGGTCGAGAAGCCCGGAGGGGGTGTATCCTCTCTTCCTTGATTCATGCCGTAAAACTAGTGAGTGTGATTGACTGGTTATAAGTTTGGAATAACGAGACCAATTGTTGCTGGTCCCACGGATGGTGCCACTGATTGTACAATAATTCATACGACCAGGCCTTCGATGGTGATCGAAGGATATGAGGGGTGATATGCTTGCGCCAAACTTGTAGCCAATCTACAATAAGAAATAATAGACAGTTTGTTAAGTGATTACGCAGGGGTTGGGCCCTGCGAACCACCTCCGGCGTGAGAGTAAGTATGTGATATGTGTTGTAAATAATATAGAGTATGTGAAATACTATGTTGAGTGAACATACCATTGAAATGACTCATCCAACCTATTTATAGGTGAATAAATAAGCTTGGAGAGTGTTAGCACATGTTTCGGAGATCATGGGGGCGTCCTATGATTTGTGGTAACCGCTAGGTCTTCATCCCCACCCTCTCTGTCTTGGCGGGGAAGCTAAGGAGATAGTGGGAACGTGGGGGAAGACCAAGTCAAGGTTCTCCTTTGTCTTGGTGTCTTCAAGAGAAGACTTCGAATGGCATAGGCCTTTGGCTGGCGAATTCCCAACTGGTAACCATATCAAGGATGAATGATTTTACGCCACCAATGACTTATGAAGAAAGACTTGGGTCTTCGTAATGCAAATTCAACTGAGGTCGAAAGGGTGTCCTTCGACCTGATCGGAGGGTACGTCATCATCTGACTAGCATGACTAAATCATATAGATGTTCCCTACTGGTTCTTGAGGAACATTTTGAATCAAGTGCCCAACATTATTGACCCTGAGTGTGGTATAAAAGATTGTATGTTCGGGAGTCCCTGATGAGGTGCAATTTTATACATTTTTAGGGGGTCATTTAGCCTCTAAATCCGTACATATTTGATCATTTATTATCCTAAGTCGTTTCTATTTGAGTTTTAGGTACATGGAAAGCAATTGCTGGAAAATGGTGAGTTTTAGGCTTGATTGGATGACAAAACAAAGAAAACGACAACATCAGAAAAAATGTCATAGAAAAGGCACTAGGACGGCGTCACAAATACTAAGTTACCGCATCATTTGAAGTTTACGAAGATAATCAAGTATCAGAATTTCCAAGTGACGGTTCAGGCTGTGGAGACCGCCTAAATCTGACGGCGTCATGACCAAGATTATGAAGAGCGACGTCGTCACAATCTATAAGGTGACGCCGTCACAACTAAGGTAGTGCAATTCTCCAAACCCTAATGACGGCGAGCTGACGACGTCAAAATTGCTAAGTGACGCCGTCACAATTGTATTCCTATATATATTTTCGTATGTTTTTCATTAAGAGGGAGACACTTTTGGAGAAACTTTTTTGTTCAATCAAGAGTCTGAATTTTACAGCTTTTGTAGGGTTTTTAGCCACCCATAACTCCATGTTTTATTCAAGATAAGTTATTCAATCCTTAATCATTAAAATATGTCTATGTGTTGTGTGATTACTTGTTTTTCTTCTCTTCGATCTAACATGCTTGGCTAAACTTATTAGCGTTTACTTAGGATTGCGTGAAACCTAGTTATTGATTATTGATTGTCGTCTCTTGTTTAATTAGTTTTGAATTGCTTTAAGAGTAGGAAAACTGGCTAGGTCAAATATATTACTAGCTTGAATAGTTATTTTTAACTTGATGTTCATTGTATTTAATGCGTGAATTATGTTTGCATTGTGTAAATTGAGAGTTAAAAGGGTATTCTTAGGCACCGCTCAATTAGAACATAGTTCATAGAGTTAGAGAATAACCAACCCTCGATTGATATTAAGGAATACAACTCTCTAATTAAACAAGAACGTGACAATTCTACTAATCAATAGGAGATAACTAGGGAGTAATGCGATTCTAATTAAATACACTTTAACTATCATACGCGTTTCTATCAATTTACTTTGCCGCATATTAGTTTTATTTTGTTTTAATTAGTTTAAAAACCAAACTCTTCAAACCCCGAGATTTTACTTGCTTTCTTTAAAATATAAAATTACAAAAATAATCATCCCTCGACCCATAGACTTAATCTGTTATACACTACGAGCTTACCTCACTTTTCCCCTAAAGAACGATCAATCCCCCGTGTCTTACCTATACTACAATACAACGGTTAGATACTCTTCCTAGGAAGATTGTAAAACGTAGTGTGGTTACAATTATCCGTACCAATCCCTTTGGTGGACTGTTCCCTGAGGGTTGTTGTTAACCTCCTCAGAAGCTGTTGTTTCTGCCCTACCTCCCGACCTTAATAAGTGCTTTTGTAAACATCCTAACTAAGTGTCCCTCCTCAGAAGTTTTCTAGATTTAGGGTGGTGTAGGACAAGTGATACCCTGAGGTATGAGTTAAGCAATGATAATAGGGTGTCTCTTTGAGCTGGGCTCATGGTTATGCTAACATCAGAGTTGGTGTGCTCTGACTATTGGTATATATGTTTCCAGAATATAATAAGTAGGTGGCCGTGTGTTTACTTGAGAATTAGCCAACCTCCTTTCTTCTGCCGTTTGTTCCAGGGAAGCCAAAAGAGTCGACGTAACCAGAACTTACTATGGCCTTTCTTCCTATTGTACCTTGGCACCCAACATGTTATTTGAGACCGGTGTTATGAAATCATCCACCTAAGACTGCACCCTGAGAACATCAACATTGCTTTGACTCTTGTGATTTTGAACTAGCCGACTTGAGTAGTTAGCCTGATAACTTGTTGTTTGTCATAAAACCATGTGGGTCCTTCATGGAAAAGTGATGTATGCAAGTTGGCATGGTTGTTCGTTGCATGCACCTCCCTTGATGTTACTATTGTAAGGTTTCTAAATGACTAGTGAACCTCGTTTTCCCGAGTTTGTGGACCCTCCTCAGTGTGAGTGAGGTCATCCATTTGGATAGGTCCGAGATGGTTGTTGGTTATCTCCGATATTTGGGTTTGTAAGAGTTTTTCAACATACATGTTCAGCTAAAAACTTGTTAAGAAGAATAAAAAAAAGTTTTAGAGTTTTTGAGTGAGAAAATGAGGGAAAATAGGTAAAGATTTGCGGCTATTTCGTATCATGTCCCTACAAATGGCACTGTTAGGATTTAGAAAATCTATAGTGAAGAGTCGGTCACCCCAAATATAATCTAGCATAAGTTAGCTCTTAGACATATCGTTATTTATGTTATTTACTAGTTTATTAGTTAGTCATTAGCTTAGTTTAGCATAGAGTAACACCGTGGAGGAAGGACGGGTCTTTACCCACTGTATGCCTGATCCACAGTCCGACAGGAGGACGTATTAGTTGTAACTATAAATACCCCTTCCATTCTTGGAAGGGGTGGAGCTTCTAATATAACCTTTCACATTTTTGTTTTACTTTCTCTCTCAAGAACTCCCTCTCTACTCTTTCACTCTCTAAACATGGCTTACTTGTTATTTTACCATCCTAGACCACCAGAATCATCAAACAACATAATATGTATGATCCTAAAATTTGGTACCAGAGCTCAGGTTGTGTTGTTTTTGATGATTCATACGGTCTTTGAGTGGTTTTTGATGCGGTTTGTACTCTATATCTATGCGGTTTGTGATGTTTGGATGCGGTTTGATTCGTATGGGTTGTGATAACTAAGTTTTTGTGTTGTTTGTTGGTCGACTCTTGTTTTATACTATGTTTGATGTAGTTTTTGAAGTAGTTTGATATGGTTTTGATGATGATTTATGCATATTGATGGCCAAACAGTGTTTTTAAATGTCATAGTATGAGTTTTATGCAGTTTTTATGAAGTATTACTAGTTCTGAATCTGATTTGAAGCTGCTAGTTTTTTTGAAGGTCGTTAATGTTTATCTGGTCTGATTAATTGAATTCTGGTATGCTGCTGTTATGCTCCTGAGTGCGGTTTGATGTTATTCATATATGCGGTTTGATATTAATTAGTCCAGATTCAATGCTCATTATGCGGTTTGACTTACTGATGCGGTTTGTCTCCAAAAGCGGTTTGTTAAGATAAGGATGCGGTTTGTCTCCAAAAACCATTTTGATCTGTTATGCGATTTGACCTTAACTAAGCGGTTTGTCAATGTCCAGATTCCATGTACCTTAAATGCGGTTTGTTACATTCAAAAGGATGCGGTTTGTCACATTCAAAAGGATGCGGTTTGTCAGTTTCATATCTTATGCGGTTTGACTCTTTAGTCAATTGCGGTTTGTCAAGAAAGTCAACTGCGACTTGTTATTTGGTCAACTGTGTCTTAACCCGGTTGTGAGTTTTGATCAAATAATGAAGAGGTTTGTGAAAAACATACGTTTTGACAAGACAAGAAACGTTTTGTTGTTGCAACTGAGGATGCGTTTTGATGACACTTTGGGTCTTAAGCGTTTTTTAAAAAAAAAACAAAAAAAAAAACAAAAGATGGTTTGATGCTTAGATGAGTTATGGGGTGCGTTTTGAAAGGAAAGACCTAAAGCATTTTGACTCGAAGCTAATCACTACATTCTAAAGTCATCAACATCAATCAACTTCATCACAATACATCACCAACACAGATTCACATCAAACTATATCAACCATAAATCAACATACAACCATACATCTTCACATGAATCATTATCACATTCAAACAAACATCAAACAAATCTATATCAACAATATCGAATCCAGATCTATAAGCATAATGTACATCAACAAGTCTCAATCAAGTGGGATATCTAAATGCTCACACTTTCAAAATCACTTGATCTCTGTTAGTTCGTTTTATTTTATGGTACATCAAGACCTCGAGGGTCACTTTAAACACGAAACTATCATCACAGATCCATGAAAACTCATCCAAGACTCGAAATCATTCTCATCACGGATCATATGTTGAAGTTTAACTTCATTTGTTATTCGAACCTTTCAAAAATGGAACAAAACAATCTGTTTCATTCCACTTTTCTGTTCAATTTAAAGATTTTTAAAAATAATCTCAGTTTGTTTCATATTTCGTGTGGTACAACATAATCAAGAGACCTTAAAGATCTTACACCCACGAATTGAATAAATATCATAGATCTATTTCAGAAGTTAAAGCTTCTTGGAAATATACGAAAATTATCATGAAAAACAAAGCCTCTCAGCTTCACTTTTCATGTCTTTCGATTCGTTGGTACAAAGAAATAAAAGAACATCAAATGTAATACGTACCTGTGACCAACAATCGTATATTGAAGCTTGTTTCTTGATACGATTGGTAATGAAAATGGAACACATCATGCTATGGATTGGCTATGATGATTGTATTAAAATTAGCATGATGTGATTTGCTTTCGATCTTGGATAGCAGATTTGAGAATATGATTGGAGGGTTCAGAATTTTTTTGGTTAGAAAGATTAGCAAGGAGGCCGACTGATTTTGGAGGATATTTAGGGTTTGAGATACGTGATTTTAGGATAAGAATGTGAAGTAAGTGTGGTTTTTATACCCGTGCTATTAGGGTATGTAGTAATCGGTTATGGGCTTTTGTTACATACTTTGATATAAGTTCTTGGACCAAATGTAATATTGATGAAGTTGGGATTTCTGTTGGACGCATAAGTGAGTTGAATGGGCCTGAGAATGAGATTCTCGTTGAGCATTAAATCACAAATTGTACTAATCTAGGAACGAGTGACAAATGGTACTAATTTAGGAACAAGTTATGTGGTGATTTTTGGGCCTCGGATTTTAATCATTTGAATCGGATATCCGCAGACTCGTACTCTTAACGGAAATTAATGTTGTGAAATGGGCTTTATAATTCGGATATACTACATGTGTTGGTGCCATGTCTTTGTATTTTAAGAAAACTTGAACTTTAAGAGTAATTAATTCCGGATGGGCTTTTAGTATCGGACGTGCTATTTTTAAAGTGGGATTAAGTTGGATCCAGTGTAAGTTTTGTATGACAATGAGAATTGTGATAATCAGATTCGATAATATGGGCTTTTTAAGAATTGGATTATTTAAGAGTTGGATAAAATGAGATTCGTTGAAGAAATTTGACGATCATGAGATTTGATGATGAGAGTTGATGAGATTCGTTTTGTTATGCGGTCTGATACTTTGGGTTATACATTTTCATGAAGAATATTATGTCACGACTTGAAATGGTTATTGGAAAATGTTGACTACGGGGTTGTTTGAACGGTATTTCTTATTTGGATTTGAAGTGAGGTTTTCTGGGCACATTTACTTACTTCGTCTTCTTTCTTTCTACCCTTTCGCGAAGATGACTTGTTTGGCCATTTATTGAGTGTGATAAATACTTGGCTGTTTAGTTACTTTTGTGATTCTTTCTCATTTAACCCACAAAGTAACTATCACTTCGGTGTCTCACGCAGTTGAGGATACGTCAAGAGGTTTTGTACATTGGGTACACCGTTTCTTTTTCACGAGGATTGGTACAAGATTAAGAAACAAATCTGGAAATTCTACTTCATGATCAAGTTTGGTATATCGGGTTTTCTTCTTCATGTAGTCACAGCAATTGCCGACAGAACTCATGGATGATATGTTTGCCAAAGTGTTTAATGGATGAGATGTGATCAAGAATTCTCAGGGGATATTCCAAGCCACAAAATGTAACTGATGCTTCACAGTCTAACCAAAATCTTTCAAGAATCTTCAATGTCATTCATGATTTTTCAAGATGTTTGCTTATGACAAGAACTTCTCGTGCAAATGGTCGTACACGTTATGATGCTTCTGAAAGTTCGAAACCATCATGGGGGAGAAACGTATACTTTGATGTTTTACGGTCAACCTTAGGGGGAAGTAGTGTATACTAATCGACTTAGTATGGTTTGTGAAGTTGTTTACATATGGGTAAAGAATTGTTGATGATGGATAAGAATCGTTGATGAACCGCTGCATGTTCCCCTAAAACAGATATTCACCGAAACCAATGTGGTCATAACACATTCAAGCTGACATTGTTTATGGTTTTGTCTTGATTTTGTAAAATCCCGCGAAAGAATCTATTTCTCGGTTTAAATCATAGATTTGTAAAATCCCGTGACAATGGAAAGATCCTGGTAATAGTAAAGTTCATTTCCGGATCTATCTTACGGTTTATTCTTGGTTATGTAAAATCCCGCGAAAGAAACTATTTCTCGGTTTAAACCATAGAATTGTAGAATCCCGTAATGATGGAACCATCCTGGAGAAAGGAAATTGTATTTCGGGATCTTATCTGATGCTGGTGCTACGGTTTCTGCTTCGAAGAAGGGATAAAAGGGTGTACTTCATGAATTGGGTGTGTGTTTGGATTGTCTTCATGGCAGTTTGGTAATTACATGGTTTTACAGGGTAATATGTGTTTAACCAAGGTCGGGATGAAACCATTATCAAAGTTCATTTAATATGTCAATGGAGGCTAGAACTGGACTTTTAACCAGAAGATGTGACAACGGCGTTAATTCATTATTATTTATTTGAGGTTGAAGTGAAATTTCACGGGTGAGTGAACTTAGTATCTGAAGGTATCGGGGATGGTTGGATGAAGATTCTTCGAGATCCTTGTTCGAGCTTTTAACATTTTCAAAGACGAAGACTTGGAAATCTAGTTATTTTTAGGTGATTTTTCTTTTTCTTTTTTTTCCACCACAAAATAACTATCACTTTAAGGAGTTACGTTGTAGTGCTCAGTGTCACATTAAATTGTGGATTTTCAAGAGGTGATGTACGTCTTATACTTGATGGTTGGTTTGATGAAGAGTATAGAGTACTTACGGATTCAAAGGGGGATGAAATCTCGACACCGCTATTTGTTACATATGTGCAAGTTTAGGTCACGAGTTCGAGTTATTTTACTTGGGTCAAATTCATCATATTGGGTTTTCTCCATCAGCTGTCACGACAAAGAGCCTACTGAATGATAATGGGGATGATAACAAGTTTGCCAAGAGAGGTAGAAAAGAGAGAGATTATGACGTTTGAACACAATAGTTCAAGCCTCATTCCTCAAAGAAAAGAAAAGTGTACGCTTCAGTGCGCTTTATCTTCTGAAGAAGAGAAATCTTCTTATTAATGACCGTTCTCATCAACATGCTTCATGCTTTTTCCATGCGCTTTCAGTTATCAAGTGAACGGGATTATTCCACTTGCTCAATTTTAATGGCAATGGCGACATCATATGCAAATTTTGCGGGGGAGAAGTGTGAATAGACTATATTATGATGATTTCACTTATTCAGTCAAGAATGGCAACTCCGTATGCAATTCATGAGGAGGAGAAGAAGTGTGAACTTATTGCATGTTGATTGACATCTAAGGATAAATGGTCATACGGCTCCAAACTCATGTAAGAACCGAGCTTCTTCTTATCGGGTTATCTTCACATGGAGTTTTCTCTAAGAGCCGTTGGTTGACATCTTCTCATGGGCTGATATGAGTAATGACAAAGTGCTTCCAGCCATGGGCTGATTTCCTTGATGAATATCTTTCTGTTCTTGTTTGATTGGGAGGGATTTGAGTTAAGGGTATTTGCAATACATAAGTTAACGGGAATGAATTTGGTGAGAAGAAGATGTTAAATTTTTATTCCCCAAATGGACAATCTAGAAGAAGGTCGAGTCTACAGTCTGTTCTACATTTTCTGCTACATGTTAGAAGACTAAAGACGAATTGCATTTAACAATCTAAAGACTTCTTCTTAATTCGGCTGAGAAGATCACTTGAAATCTTTGTCAGTTTAGGGGAGAGCACTAATTGGGGGAGAGTGAAATGTCGAATTTAATCCCTAATTAGATTTGCTCACAAAATTTTTCAGCAAGTTGATTCTCACAGATACATTTGAGCTAATGGTGGTCTTCTCAAAATATTTCTAGTATATGGGCGTTTAATGTGTTGCTGATTCTGAAGTATCAAAACCAGCAAGGGGGAAGGAGACACACATCTAAACGCGAGTTAACTTGATGAACTTAATACTTCTAAGTGATTGAAGATATCCCGGGAAGACAAATGTCATTACCGCAGAGAAACTCAAGGTTTGACTCATGGCGTTTAGTGTTGTTATTCCAACTATGTGGGGGAAGAGATGGAAGAGTCAGTTTTTGGTGATAAAAGAGGTACACAAGTGTGTGATGATTTCGATGATATCACAATCATCAGGGGAGAGAGAGATTGTGTACATTGGGGACGCACAGCTGTTTCAGTTGAGAGCTTAATCGGTGATTCAGTGATAATCACTCATTACGGAGTTGACAGCCGCATAGATAATCAGTGATTCAATCTGCTACTTTGGTGTTATCGTCTATTCTCTCTTCGGGTATATGTGTATTTTGGGTTCGTGAGCTTTATTCTAAGAGACTGAAGACCTCACTTCAACTACTTGAGGGAAATGGTCTCTTGACAACTTTTGGTATTCTTCGCTTCAGACTTCAGTGAAAAAGAAATTTGAGAAGATTCATTCTAACGTGGGATGATACGTTTCTGTTCTTGTTGATGATATAACCTCGAACGAAGAATCACAAAGATCATTCGTAAAAGGAGCAACAAGATCGATGATAATGGTGTGCTTCTTTATGCACCTGGCTAAGACAAACTTGAAATAGAGCTTCGAATCTGCTCAACACAAGGATTTTCGGTTTGGGGGGAAGCTGCCAAAGTCTCGCATTCTTAAAGGCTCAATTTCTTCTTTTCAAGAGCCTCGGAAGCTTTGGTGGTTAAATTTAAGAGATGACTATTTCTATCTTCTACAATGACGTGCTGGACGATATCCTTATCTCGGTACTCGTATCATCATCTTCTTAAACTATATCATCTTATCTGTATAAATATTTATCAGAAAACAAAATAAAAAAATATAAAACCAACAAAATAAAATTAGAAAAATATAAAATCATCTAAAACCCATAAAATCAGAAAATTTTAAAAATATCAAAAATATTGTTTTTCTAAAGACATGTCTTCTGGTATCGCTAACATCTACGGTCTTAGAAATGTCATTCAACAATGGCACGGGACCATAGATGAAGTTCGAGCAGGAGGCATAAATATTCTTTTTCCAAAACATGTCTAAAACTATGGCTTGCAGTTATTTCAGACTGTAACCCGTGCTTAAACCATGGTTTGCTATTATTTCAGAAAGCAACCCGCTCTTCAAGAAGGAAAATGATGCGCTAAAACGATTTTCATAAATTTCGTGCACTTATCCTAAAACAAAATGAGGAAAGCATGTCGACAAAAAGACTGTTGTTCCTACACAAATGTTTTTCTTTCTATAAATTCTTTAGAAAAATATTTTTTGTTTAAAAAATGGTGGAAAAGTGAGTTGCTTGAAAATCAATCAGAATCAGTGTTTTCATAAATTTGCAAAACCCAATCAATGACTTTAGCTTGTTTAAAACGTTTTATTGAAAGAGTCATTGATTGAGGGGGAGAATGTTTTCAAATTTATATCATCTAACGAGCTTATATAAGCATCCTACGTGCTTATCTGAAAAAGATGTTTGCCTAAGTTGAAGGACTAGGAGCATAGGATATGACTGTTAGGATTAGATGATTGTAGTTTGATTAACACATTTTTCCATGACTTTGTATGATCTGATTGATATGTTGAATTGACTTTTATTATTCGATTACTGTTTGGGTGTTGTCGACCACCATATATCTGTATGTATGTCCAATAACATATGCAGATAAGATGGTTTATAAGATGGTTCCCGATCCGGATACCACAAATGAGGATGATTGGATGCCGATAGGAAAGGGCAACTATATCTTGGGTCGACAAAAGAAGAAATGGAGCTTAATTGGATCTCTATGGAGAGTTGGCATGATAGATGCAATGTCAGAGGTCTCACTGCATAAGCAGATGGTTTTTCATCCAGCCCTACAGCAACAACTGAAGCAGCTTGTGTTTTTCTCCACTTAACGTATCTTTGTGCATGACAAATAGTGAATAATACAATTTTTCAACAAATTTGATAAAATTATTGTTTTTGAAAATGGAAAAATATTTGGTTGAAAATTAATTGAACTAAATTTTGGAAATCAACTGGACTTCACTTTTTCAAAACTTAAGTCACTCAATCAATGACTACGGTCATTGATTGAGGGGGAGAGTGATTTCAAATTAAATATTTTCAAACGATATTTCTTCATAAAAGTCCGTTTTTTACAATATAAAGTGGTGATCTAAAGATTTAATTTTATGTCATGGTATGATTTTCTTTAAAACTCAAAGATCTTTCAAAATGAAATTTTTTCTGTTCTTGTTTGATTGTGAAATTGTTTCTTTTACCTAAAGATCTCTTAAAACTTTCATACCTGACACTAACAATCTTTAATGTCTATAATTGGTCCTCATCAATCAATTTCAAAAATTAAATGATGCCACGTCTTTCTCCAAAATTTTCTAAATGATTTAAATCAATTGGGATCACAAATCTCAAGAGGTTTGAAATTTTTGATCGGGGGAGAGATCGTGATTTAAATCTCAAATTTGTTTTAGTCATTTAAAGGCACTCCTGCCTTCATGTGCCAAATGATTTCAATATATATGATGCACATGATTGAGGAGGAGCATTTATCCAAAAACAAGATGAGAATTTAAACCTGGCCACATTTTCTCCCATATTTTCTAAACCTTATTAAATCACTTGGGATCCAAAATCTCAAAGGGCTTGATATTTTTGATCGGGGGAGAATTTGTGATTTAATTATGAAATCTGATAAAAGATGATCATTTGATTCAAAAGTGCAGGCTGCTCTCCCATATGTGCTAAACGCTTTCGAATCTCGAAGCACATATTGAGGGGGAGCATTTCAAAAGAAAATAAACTATAAAGGTACAAAGATTTCTATGTTTCAACATAAAGTACCTTGATTGATTTTCTAATGGTTTTCTGTATGGCAGTGTGATCGTGAAAGTACTTCAAAAACCTCCTTCCTCTATGTGTTAAATTATTTAAAATAACCAACGCACATTTTAAGGGGGAGAATTTACCAAGAAAATCAAATGGCTTTTTCCACAGAAATTGTGATCAAGAATATATTTCAAAGAACTCTTGCCTCCATGTGCTAAACAATTTCAAAATCATATGCACATGTTGAGGGGGAGCTTTTCTAAATGATCAAAACAATTAAGGTACCAAATGTTTTAATTTTATATCACAAGTACCTTGATTGATTTTCCAAATGATTTTTCAATTGGTTTCGAGAAGGAAAGGACAATACCAAAAGACCGACCAATTTATTTTATGCATGGAGATATATGGATGGTTAGGTTAGGTATTCGTTCCCACGATCCCGCCAGAGCCGGAGGTATCTACCCAGGGACAATCTACTAGATAGTGTAGAAGTCTGTAGGTATGATGAAAAAAGGAGAAAAGTGAGAAATGGGAAGAGTGCAGACTGAGAAAGAGCTAGAACTGGAATAAACCCAACAAGGTTCTAGTGATGAAGTCTCGGTAAGCACTGAAGGGGTTGAAGAATAAAAAAGAAATAAATGTGAAAAGGGTAAAAAGAAATAGCTCTCCAATAATTCAACCTTAGGGCAGAAACCGGGTTCAATACATATGTTACTGGTGGTTACTAAGGTAACACTGGTATTGAAGACAAGACGTCATAGACCCAGTGTCGCACTGCACTAAACTTCGCAAGCTACTCAAGTTCCTCTTAAAAGGACTTGTTTCATTCTCACGGGGAACCTACATAATCTATCGACTTTCTCTTAGAGATTGTTGATATTGAAGAAGGAGACCCTCTCCCTAGTCTCCGACATAGGAAACCAAATGTGCACTATTGAGTCTAGAGCCAAGAGATCATCCACAAAATCTCACTAGGACACACAATTAATGAAGACTTGATGTTTCACACAATGTGGAAAGTAAGTATATATTGAGAGTCCTACGCATTATCCTTGTTGTATTGCCAGAACATCCGAGTGATATATATAAATATTCACAATGAAGATGGAAATCCTTCTAGAGCCAACATCTAACAAGATTTTGGTGGGTGACATGTGAGATCTTTCCAAAAGATCAAGCTTGTGACAACTGGAGAGAAACGATGGGGCGATTCATTCTTGAATCAACCTCGGTCCAGGAAATGAATTGACGAATACTTTTAGAAAAACTATTCGAAGTGCAAATCTTCTTTTCTCTAGCACATCGAATGTGTATTCATTTTCAAACACAAAAAGTATTTCTGATTGAAAATTGATTTTTCTTATAAAACCTTCGTCGTATTGCAAAACTCTTTCTTCAAGCAATACGCGATTGTTTTCAAATCATTTTTAATCAATCAGTAAATCTCAATTTGCTGATTCACTCACTGCGTGTTGTCTACTTTGGGACGCTCCGGTTTGAGAACGGCTAGAACAGCTGTGAAACCCTGTCAAGGAGATTCTTCGGAACTCTACCCGATCACAGGCAGTATTTATACTGATCAACGGGGAACCGTAGTTATTGCAATTGTATTCAACGAAAGTGAACAAAGACACTTTCGTGTGTTTTATTGCTAACTGTTGTTTGCAGAAACATTTGGACGGTTGCAGCTGATCAATATTGAGAAGTTAATTCACAACCGCATGCTCACAGCATTCACACTTAATTGAAGAAAATCATGACAATCAATGACATACAACAAAGATGCTTCCGCTACTCTGATGAAAAGATGTCATGATCCAGAAAGTGTGAGCATGTCCGTCCAAAAGTCACAACATCACATGAAGGCAACACAACAAAGGGTGATCCAGAGATTTACTGTGGCTGATGATCTCAAATAAAGCTTGAAGATCATCAAGATGTGGACCAGTTCAAAGACCTCCGCTAAAAGTACAAAGCATTCGGACTTTGAAGTTGCACTGCTAAAGCACAATGATGTGGAAGTTGAAGAATTAAAGTCTACAAGATCAAGACTGAAGATAAAATAGAATGCTAGGATTCAAAATGTAAAACATGGGGTGACCTCCCTTAGGGGGAGATTGTTAGGATTTAGAAAATTCATAGTGAAGAGTCGGTCACCCCAAATATAATCTAGCATAAGTTAGCTCTTAGACATATCGTTATTTATGTTATTTACTAGTTTATTACTTAGTCATTAGCTTAGTTTAGCATAGAGTAACACCGTGGAGGAAGGACGGGTCTTTACCCACTGTATGCCTGATCCACAGTCCGACAGGAGGACGTATTAGTTGTAACTATAAATACCCCTTCCATTCTTGGAAGGGGTGGAGCTTCTAATCTAACCTTTCACATTTTTGTTTTACTTTCTCTCTCAAGAACTCCCTCTCTACTCTTTCACTCTCTAAACATGGCTTACTTGTTATTTCACCATCCTAGACCACCCGAATCATCAAACAACATAATATGTATGATCCTACAGGCACCATGTTTACGTAAGGTATGTAAATCGTGTTTAAGAGTGGATTGAGATGGTTGTGTTTTTTGGTTTCCCGAGTTAAATGATAAGGACTTGGAGAGATGATAAAGATCAAGAGGCTCGGGTAACACTTTGTATATGTGTTACTATGTGAAAAAATATTTTTTCAAGTGTGTAATAAATTGTAGACTAAAATACACCGTTGGTCCCTAAACCTGTTCATGCGCATCGCGATGGGAGAAAGTTGGGCGTTATCATCGCTGGAGGTCCAAAACTTGTGTTTTATACTCTAGACTAGTCCCTTGACCAGGATTGCCATAGTCAACATGAATTTTCTGGCTTTACTTCGAGGGTATAATAGACCATTCACAATTTTAACCCAACCTTCAACCCAGGGACCAAATGTGATTATGCCTACTAGCCGTTTCTTCCCTGATACGCTAGCATTTAAGTTCACGCGAACCAATACACCCACCCAACAAACAACTTTACCAATCATAATAACACCATTATCCAGAAAACGATCAAATGAAAATCAAAATCCGAATCTAAATCCTCATTTCCAGAACTCAAAAGACCAACCCAACTTCCAACAATACCATGTCGATCGATCGTATTAGCAACATGCTAGATATAGTGATCAGTAACATTTTGAATCAGTTGCCTTTGTTAGAAGCGGTGAGAACCTCTAGTTTAGTGCGAAAATGGAGGTCTAAGTGGACTTTGATCACCGATGTCATAGTTGATGAGGATTTCTTTTATTATTTAACATATGAGTTTGATGGGAGGCTTGTTACTAGACTCTTAAATCGGCTTATGGGTCCAATAAGAAAGTTTGTCTTCTCTGTAGGGCCAAGATCAATACTTGGAAGAGACGACTTTCATTATGAAGAGATTTGTGATTGGCTTTTGTTTTGGCTCGGCATGGAATTGAGGAGCTGATTATTACAAACTGGTATGGTGAACGAGTTACGTTCCCAACCCAAC
Source organism: Chrysanthemum makinoi (assembly GCA_910596185.1). Taxonomy (NCBI): domain Eukaryota; kingdom Viridiplantae; phylum Streptophyta; class Magnoliopsida; order Asterales; family Asteraceae; genus Chrysanthemum; species Chrysanthemum makinoi. The sequence continues at coordinate 224,035,744 of OU343219.1, read as the reverse complement.
TTTACTCTCGTAGGGAGTTGATACATCTGGTACTTCATGTTTGTGCTATGGCTACTTTGGAATATTTTCATGGCTTTCCAAATCTATTGAGCTTAGAATTGATTCATGTCACTTTTCTAACCGGTACAGTTTGGGAGTTTATTGCTGGTTGTCCCTCACTTGAGTCTCTTAAAATGAATCGTCCTACTACAAACGAGATGAGACTATGGGATATTGCAAAAGTTAGGAATTTGAAGAAGTTAGATTTGTCATTCGGTCTTTATAATGTTGTGACGACAATCACAACATCCGATATCTTTCACCTGACAAGACTTCAAAATCTTGAGACCCTTACATTGGATTTTGATGATTGCACGGTAAGAACAATTTAAGTTTTACACTTATAATTTTACAATGTTAAAGAAATGTGTAATAGTAATTAAATTTAATATTTAAAACTTGTTGTAGTTGATACATGAAGCTAATTCTAGGATGAATGTGCCCTTTGTATCCCTGATTAACCTTAAGCTGTCCGATGTCGATTTTGGGAATAGTGTTATGGCATCGTTCAACATTGAAATGATTCGTGGATCTCCAAATTTGAAAATGCTAGATACGAGAGTAAGTATAATACTGTAATGCATATGTATCAACTAAACATTCTTAAATTGCCATGTTTGTGTATCTCAACACTATTTGATTTTTCAGGCTGCAAACACGCTTAGTGTTCTACCTTTGGAAAAAATTTCCAATGTTGTAGACAGAAACACAATCAGCCATGGCTAGCTACAGACTGTCGTGTTTCGAGCTTTTCCTAGAACAGAACATGAATTAACTTTAATAAAGTTTATACTTGCGTGTTCCCGGTCGCTAAAGACAATCAATATCAAGCTCAGTGATAGGAGTCATGATGGGAATGAAAATATCAGGAAGAACTGGGAGTTGGCTAGGAAGCTGTTGAAACTCCACCGAGCTTCCCCCACAGCCGTGGTAGATTTCTTTGAGTGGTTGTAGTTTATGTATGGGTTGAATACCCTATGAAAATTCATGTTGCAAAACAGTTTTTGTATTTTGGTACAGTATTTGTTTATATGGTTTGCTTAAAATTAGCTTGTTCATATGTTGTTGTTTATGCGTATTGTAGGTGATGCAAGTTTGACATTCGAAAGTCAAACTTCCATTTAGCATTTCAATTTGATTGTAGAAAGTAAAACTGCATTTCCAGTTTACTTTAGTTAGTCAATACTTGAAAATGGTGAATGACTATTTTGTACTTAGTATTTGCATTTTGACTTTGTAAAGTCAAAATTGCGAAACCATTACTCAATATTTGTTTTGGAGTTTATTGATATGTTTTAGAAGTTTGACTTAACAAAGTCAAACTTCTAATGGTTTTGTGTTGTTTAATCTTCAAGTAAGTTGTAGTATACGTAACTTGGCAACTTGAGGGACCAATTGTGTATTTTAAAGTGAGTATTGGGAGGGAGTTTTAAGTATGACAACGGCAACCAAGACAAATTCAAGGACCGAGTGTGAAAACAAAAGTCACTATTAGACCCTTGACCGTCTCTTATCGGAGACGCTATTTACTTGTGCACACGAACCGATAAACCCATCCACAACTTTTTCCACACACAAACAATTTCCAATGGAAGATTTCCCTATTTTGAATGAACTCATGGAGATTGTTGGTTCATCCAAGTTGAATGATCGTATGGCTGTGTGGTTTGAGGAAGAGGCTGCACAAGAAGGGCTTTTGAAAAAGCTAGTTCGTCAGTGCATTGATCCTCTAAAGAGGGGAATCATGAAGCGTAGGGAGCTGATCGAAGAGAACGAAGCTCTGGGACCTCGGGGAATAGCGCTTGACTGTTTGGATGCGCTGAGGAAAATCCAGGCGAGGCACACACACCAACTTGTTCAATTCATACAGATTCTTAGTCAAACTGATGAAGCTATTCGTTTCAACGAAGGTTTTGATAAGAAAATGGATGAGCATAATGCCTGAATTTTGGGTATTTCACGGGGGTAGATAAATGTGGTCTTTTGGGTGCTAGTTTTGGAAATATAGGTTGGTAAAAAGGGTATGTAAATTGGATCTTTTGTTTGGTTGTTGGTCTTGGTTTGATGTAGTTGTTTCTGATCTTGTAACCGACTATATTAATGATGAAATATCATCTAAGTTTTATATCTCTAATCTGTTCTTGTATTGTGATATTGGGTGTATTTTAGTCTAATTAGTATCAGCAAAACCGAACATCCCCTTGTATCAGCAAAACCAAACATCCCCTTTTATCAGCAAAAGTTGTATCATCAAAACCAAACAGCCCCTTGTATCAGCAAAAGCAAAGGCAGTGGTTTAAAAATATGTGTTGAAAATGAAAATGCGTTAGCACTAAATCATAATGTATTGACAATGGTGTATTGTTTAGGAAGAAATTGGTTTGGTGTTAGTGTTGACAGTGGGACTGAACACGCCCAATGCCTCAAATTGTAACATCTTGACTTTTGACTTACCCAAGTCAAACAAATTTATGAAAGGCAACAAATTGTAACTTACTATTGTAGTATGACTTGGTTAAGTCAAACCTATTAATAAATGCAAAACGATTTCAAGCAGTTACAATGCACAACCAAACACTATTACTTACATAAGAACCTAATTTTTTATTCATCGATTTCATGTTCTCAACAACTACAAGGTTTCCTATCATCTAAACATACACTAAGCTAGACCCACAACTCTCCCTATCATCCTTTTCCTTCATTTCCTTCCTTTCCTTAAGATATTTAAACAAAATTTCCAGATTTGTAATCCTTTCTCCCAAATCGTTAACCTTTGATAACACGATGTCAGTCTCTTCCTTCTCCTTCTTAACACCCAAATCCTTTTCATTTGGGTAGTCTTCTTTCCTCAACGAACTCAACAAAGCCTTCCCCTTATCGTTTTGTGCCATTATAGTTTTTTTTGCTTTGGGTAGAATGTGTGTTGCTTGTATTTTAGGGTTTAATTTTGTGTGTTGCCGGTACTAATATGGTTGAAGGTTGGGTTAGATTTTAACTATGTTGGGTTAAAATTGTGAATGGTCTATTATACCCTCGAAGTAAATCCAGAAAATTCATGTTGACTATGGCAATCCTGGTCAAGGGACTAGTCTAGAGTATAAAACACAAGTTTTGGACCTCCAGCGATGGTAACGCCCAAATTTGTCACATCGCGATGCGCATGAACAAGTTTAGGGACCAACGGTGTATTTTAGTCTAAATTGTATGAACTTTTGTTTATTGTGTGTGATGTCTTCTATTTATAGAGGGACATCTAAGGTTTAGAGATAAACCTTTTGATGGATGATCAACATATGTGAGTAGGTCATGTGTTGATCATTTGCTGGGTAGACAAGGAGGACAAATGACATCCTCTGCTTGGCTCGTACCACTAAGTGCTTGCTTCCTATTTTGTTGGTCGTGTGTCTCCCATTGTCATATGTCAGATTGTACATGTTAACCGTTAGTGACAGTTGTCCTACACGTACGTACCGTACGATGTGAGAAGTATCGCCAGGCCAGGCGTGGCCTGGGATATTTAGACGGGCCTTGTCAAATGATTATTTGTGGGCCTCTTTTAGTGGGCTTGATTCGAGCTTGTGATTAGTGGGCTTGGGCCACTAATATTGATATGCTATTAAATATAATGAATGTTTTATGTAGTATGTATGGGTAATTAAGACAGACTATATTGAGATCGAACGTACACAAGGTCATCTAAATTTCTAATAATGTAAAGTTGTTGAGTTAATGTTTCAAGTGACGAGCTACATAGATTGAATCGTAAATTAGCAATCAATCAAAAATGGTGATTGACTAACTCTAATTGTAGTCGATATAATTAGTTGGCAGGTTTTTGGCGAATTCGGTTCAGTTTTAGCAAGTCCGATTTCGGTTCTTATAGGTATTACTCAATTTGTGAAATATAACTAACAAATGAAATGAAGTCCAAGTACTACATTATTTGAGCCTTTAAGTGTAGCCCAAAACAAAAACAATTCCACCCGCTTTTCTCGCAAGTCTGTCTATCCATCCCGCCCAATTGAAAAATGCGTGTCTATAAATACCCACACTCAGTCACACCAAACACCTCATCAAAACCAAACAAAAAACAAAATGGCGGGTGGTCATGGAAGACTAACTAAGTGTTTAGTCAGACGTTCAAGGGGCGGTGATTACTAAACGTTTAATCGTGGTGAAAACAAGTGCAATGAAGTAATTCCAGTGGAGGCAGTGATTGTAGCATGTTGGAGAGATTTTTCAGGGATGCTGCGAAGGCCAAGAAAATCCACAGGGGGGTGGCTGCGGTGATTTTACTACAATGTTGTGCATGTGGTTCACTCTTTCTTTCCGACAAGCATCTAAAGAATTGAAAGACTGCCTGGAGTATTATTAGTTTTGTTATGTTTTTTAGTTTAAGGGGTTTGGAACTATGAATGTACTAAGTCCTCAGTGTTTAATGTTAAGTTTTTAGTCTAAGGGTTTGGAACCATGAATGTACTAAGTCAGTGTTTAATGGATGAATGAAATGAATTTAGTGTTTTTATTTAGGGAAAAATGTCTAAAAACGCATCGAACTTGCCAACTTTTCCTTTTGTGGGCATCAAACTTTTTTTTTCCTAAAGTAGTCAAAAACTTCCTTGATTTTTCTATTGTAACACTAAATAACACTTTTTGTGTAATTAGCCTACTTAATCACAATTAACCTGTTTTAGGTTAATTATCTCACAATTGGGGATTTTTTTGTGAAAGTTTGGAACTTGAGGGGTTGATTTTACATCTTTTTTACAATTAATTATTTCCCCCCAAATCCTCATCCCCTCATAACCCGTAATATCTAATCAAACCCTAATTTTAAATAGTACACATAATTGATCGTTCTGCTTAGCCAAAATTGATGCGTTTTTTGTTATTTCAGGTATACACTAATTGATTTATTTGATTATGCTCTGTTTTGATCAAAGTTATTACCACGTTATAGACCCTAATTTCTTATTTTTCTCAATTTTGTCACAGAATGATACCATGTACCAATTTGCACCAATTTGATGTACACAATGACATATATTTTGCTCATTTACCTTTAAGGTATGCGGATGGGGTGATTCTTAACATGGCTGCTCCAAGGATGCCCTATTAAGCATTTTCTGAATTCATGGAAGAAAAAGCTGGTAACTACTTTCAAGGTTTGTATTACAAAGTGCCACATGCTGAATTAGAGAAAGGTTTAGTTAGAGTAAGTAATGATAAGGAAATAGAACACATGTTTAATGTTGGTGAGTTGTTTGGTAGGCTTGATCTTTATCTTGATCACATGGATATGAATCTATCAGAGTATTTAGGTCAAGCATATACCACTTTTATGGATGAGTCTATTTCTAAAGCAAAAGGCTGTCCCCAAAAGAGGTATTGCAATGATTTTTCATTAGATGAGATGGTTAATTGGGCTGAGATGGAGGTTGATGATACTAGGAAGGTTAATGAAACAGAGGGTGATAAATCTAGGACTAGTGTAGAGGGTGTTAATACTAGGACTAGTGTAGAGGGTGATGATACTAGGAATAGTGCAGTGGGTGATGATTTGCAGACTAGTGTAGAGGCTGATGATACTAGGTCTAGTTCAGGTGTTGATAAGGGCAAAGGAAAGGCTAGTGCAGTTGAAAACATGCATGCAGAAGATCCAACTGTTGCACATGAAGTGCAATTGCAAGATCCAGTAGTACAAGTTAGATTGTGGAGGCCTAGTACAGAGGGTGATGATACTAGGACTAGTGCAAAAGGTGATGATTTGCAGACTAGCATAGAGGGTGATGATACTAGGTCTAGTTCAGGTGTGGATAAGGGCAAAGGGAAGGTTAGAGAGGATGAACCAGATGGTGAGTTTGATAATGACTTTGATAGTGACAATGACAATGGATATGGTTCAGATAAATCAGTTGACTATCTCAGTCCTGGTGAAGAGGAGGTTATTTAACTTAGAAAAAGAATCAAAGCTAATAGAGGGGAGGAAGGTGAGTCATTGCCAGAAATGAGTGAACCAACTGCAGAAAACACTGTACCTGCTAATAATCATAGAAGTGAGACTATGATGGAACATGATTTGTTCATGAACAATTTGATGAGAAGGCTACAGCCATATGAAGATAGTGTACCTCAAGATCCTTTTATTTGTGTGGAAAAAGCTGTTGACAGGTATCCAGTCTATGATGAAACTAGTCACTGGAGACTGAGGCATCCAAAGGTATGGTCCTACTTTTTTTTTCAACTACTGATATTGTTTCAAAATTTTGGTTATAAACATTTGTTTTGTTTGTAATGCAGGTTGGTGAAAAGTATGCCAGTATTGTTAAGTTTAAAGAGTGTCTAACCTACTATGCATTGGCCAATGGCTTTTATTTGTGGTATGAGAGGAGTAACAGTAAGAAGGTTGTTAGCCTTAATAGTTTATATTAGAAGTGATGGTCATTCACGTTTAGGAACTTTGTAACGTGTGTTAGATATTGTGATAAAATAGTCAACGGGCTCGTGGATTGGGCTAAGCTAATTAGTTAAAAGTTAAGCTATGCTAGACGTGTATAAGCTTATGTATCCAAAGCCCAATCCAAGTCCAAGTCGTGGCCCTTGCCAAGCCCATTAGGGCATATGATACTTGTACTATATAAACCCCTCAAAGTCTCATTTGAGGGGTGTGCTTGAGTGTGTGTGTGTGTGTGTTTTCTTTGGAATATACAACATATTGTTTTCATCTTTCTCTTCTCACATACACGGTTTCATATATTCAAGTCACCATCATCTTAATCTTTCCTTCTTTATTTACGCATATGTTTGTGTTTGTGTTGTTCGAGTTCTACGCATAACGTGTTGGGTTTGTGTTAAGGTTGATATATCTAAGGTCCTACAATTGGTATCAATCGCCTAACAATGGTTTAGGAGTGTTTGTGTTTGTTTTGAAGTTTTGGTACCGTACGCGTAAAGCTCACGTTATACATCTTTGCCACGCTTAAAGCTTTGATTTTTACACTTAAAAATTCAAGATTCTTGTGGTTTAAGGTTTATTTGGTGTTAAAGTTTCAGTTTTTTGCAAAAAGTTCGAAGCTTTACGTGTTTTATATCATTTTTAAACTCGTGTTTGGTTCGTTGTTCATTTCTACGCATAAGCAGAAACAACACTTTGGGTGATAAAGGTCAAAACTTTCATGGTATTTGAGTGTTTTGGAAGCTGTTTGTGCATCAGAAATCGTTTGAATCACTGGAAATTTTTTACGCGTAGGTCAAAACCCTATTCTTACACGTAAGAAAAGTCAAAACCCTTTTCCTACGCATAAGGTTTTATGCATAAGCTTTTGGTGCAGATTCTTCGAGCTTCAACGATTACTCAGTGCTTCCCTCACTTGGATAAGTTTGTGGAACACTTCGACTTTTGGATATCTTTTACACTGTGATAGTGTAAAGGATTTTTGGGCAAAACCCTAGATTTATGCATAAGCTAAATCTTACGCGTATAATTTCTTAAGCATAAGTATTTTCTTACGCCTAAGCTTGTCTTACGCATAAGTAAATCCTACGCATAAGGATTCTACGTTTAAGTTTTTAGTCTACGCATAACTCTATTGTTACGCGTAAGTTGGGTATTATGCATAAGTTCTCCCTACGCCTAAGCACAATCTCTACGCCTAAGCACAATCTCTACGCCTAAGCATCCTACTCGTAACTTCTTCGGTCTACGCCTAAGCTCTTCATCAAAATAAATAAATAAATAAAAAAAATAAAAAATAAATAAAAAATTTGGCGGGAAAACTTGAGTAAAATTTAAATTTTTGAGGAGACTAAACGTTCAATTTTTACGTGAAATTCAAATTTTGGTATAACTTGGAAAATTTTGGTCAAAAATTCAAATTTTTGGACCCAAATTCAAATTTTCGGTCAAATTTGGCGTCAAAATTGTCATAACTCAATTTTTCATACGACCTTAGAATTGATTTTTATAGTGAATTTCAAATTTTGGGAGAAAAATTTTTACGCCTAAGAACCAAGTTCACCAGTACGACTTTCAGAAAAACTTCAAATGGCAATATCTTTTTAAACACAACTCCTTTATCGTTGAATCGATCCTACATCAACTTTATCATAACATACATTCATCAATGGCAACTCAACAAGATATTCATGCAGCCGGTGCCGAAAACCGTCCTCCTATGTTGGAAAAAGGTGGTTATCTTCAATGGACAAGTCGTATGCTTCGTTACATCAAGACCAAACCTAATGGAAAACTCATGATTCAATCCATTACGAATGGACCCTTCAAGCCTCGACAAGTCCAAATCCCTGGAAATCCTGATGCAACACCTCCCGTCCCACCATCTTATCGTGTTCAAAAAGAATCAGAATACTGAAGAGGATCAGAAACAAGTCGATGCAGATGACATGGCAATTCATATTGTCCAACTGGGTTTACCAAGAGACATCTTTGCTGCTGTAGACAGTTGTAGAAATGCTTTCGATATGTGGGAACGTGTTAGACGCCTTTGTCATGGAACATAAATTGGTCAACAAGACATGGAGAACAAGCTGCTAACTGAATGGGAAAAGTTCACTTCAACTCTAGGAGAATCCATTGAATCCTACTATGGAAGGTTTTGCACTTTGATGAATGAGCTTATTAGAAACAAGTTAGCACCCAGAACTATCGTTCAAAACATCAAGTTCCTGAACAATCTTCCCGAAGAATGGGGACGATATGTCACTATTGTCAACCAAACAAAAGACCTTCATCAGGTGAACTTTGATCAACTAAACGATTTTCAAACAAAACCAAGTGAAGTGAATGAAGTCAGGAAAGAAAGATTGGCTAAAAATCATGATCCATTGGCACTAATTGCAAAGACTCAACCCTCAGTGAATACACAACAACAAGCTTCATCATCTTCCACCAACAACAACTTGCATCAATACATTCCACAACCACAAGCTGTCTTCCCTCAACAACAATTCTATCCACCGAACAAAAGTCATTCAACAACAACAACAATATCCACAATACCAGGAACAAGGAATCACTGATCCTAAAACTGAACAAGAAGCTGCTTTGTTACAGGCATTTTCTTTCTTGGGTAAAGCATTCAGAAGTCGCTATTCCACACCAACTAACAACAACCAAAGGATTTCATCAAACACTCGCAACAGGAAAATTGCACAGCCGGGTGTGAATATGGGTAATCAAGGTCAAATGGTTGGAGTTATTGGGAATTAGCAAGGATATGCTACTGGATTTCGCATGGGTAATCAGGCGGTTCCGTATCAGGGTAATCAGTTAGGTCAGAATGATGGAAATCAGATGGGACATAATGTTGGGAATAGAGCATGGGTAATCGAATGGGAATGTTGCAGCTCCAGTCATTGGGAATTATGGAAATGTGAATCAGGGTAATCAGGTTAAGTGTTACAACTGTCAAGGAGTGGGTCACATGGCAAGGAATTGTCCTACTAAGCCAAAAAAGAAGGATCTTGCGTATCTTCAGAAAGCTATCTTGTTGGTACAAAAGGAAAACGCAGGCCTTTAGTTGAGTGCTGAGGAACATGACTTTATGGCTATTATGGATGATTTGGAAGACCTCGAGGAACTCAATGCAAACTGCATCTTCATGGCAAATCTTCAGGAGACAAAGTACGACACTGAATCTGACGCACCTTGTTAGCCTTAATAGTTTTTATTAGAAGTGATGGTCATTCAAGTTTAGGAACTTTGTAACGTGTGTTAGATATCGTGATAGAATAGTCAACGGGCTCGTGGAATGGACTAAGCTAAATGGGTATTAGTTTAGTTAAGCTAGCCTTATATCAATCCATGTCCAATCCAATCCAAACGAGCCCATGTCAAGCCCATTAGGGCATCTTCTACTTGTACTATATAAACCCCTCAAAGTCTCATTTGAGGGGTGTCCTTGAGTGTGTGTGTGTGTGTTTTTCCTTTGAAATAAAACATCTATTGTTTTCATCTTTATCTTCACATATACGATCCATATAACATCAAGTCACCATCTTTCTCATCTTTTCTTTCTTCATCTTATACGCATAACGTGTGTTTGGTTTACGTGGTTATTCTTGTGTTCGTGTTGGGTTTGTGATAAGGTTGATAAAAGTGAGGTCCTACAATTGGTATCAATCGCCTAACAATGGTTTAGGAGTGTTTGTGTTTGTTTGTGTTGATACGCGTAAGCTCTCGGTATCAAACGTGGTCACGCTTAAAGCTTTAATTTTTGCACTTAAAAATTCAAGATTCTTGTGGTTTAAGGTTTATTTGGTGCTAAAATTCAAGATTCAAGATTATTGTTTTTTAGGGCTCAGCTGGAAAGCCAAAAAGGAAAGGTAGTGGAAACTGTGATTACAAAACCATTGACTGAGGAGAAAGCAAATGATCCCAAACCGGTTTCCAAACCAAAAATGTCTGTTTCTATGCCTCCTCCAAAAGTCAATGAGAAAAATGTTTCATCAAAACCAGTCACTCCACCTGCCCTACATATACAAAATGTTGATAAAGGAAAAGCGGTTATCGAGAAACCAAAAGTTTTAGCACCTGGCCTTTTTAAGATGAGTACCACTAATGCGTCTGCCTCCACATCTAAACCATATGGAACAAACGACATAAGTTTAGAAAAGCACTCTAAAGAGACTAGGAAAGCTGAAACCACCTCCCTTCATAAAAATGTGAATCCTAATGCGTGTGCCTTACCTTCTACAGGACTAGAAAGCACCTCTAGGAATAGCAGACTAAAGCCTAAGAGCAATACAAGGAACAATAGAGTCTCGCATGCCTCTAGGAGTAGTAGCTTGAATAAAGAGAAGAAAGTAGAAGAACACCCTAGGAATTTACCGCTTTTGAATAAGAAAGACATTTCATCTGAATGTACTGAACCTATGAAACTTGCTAAGTCTAATGAATGTGTTGAATCTCTTTGTTTAACTTGCAAGAAATCTTTAACTAATGTTCATGATGATTGTGTTTCTAAAAATGAGATTGTTAAGCCTGTTTAGAAGAACGTTCCAAAAAGATCTTACGCTAAACGAGTAGGAAGACTAGTTGCAAAACTTAGGCTTTTCACTACTGATAAGAACCATAATGTTTACTTTAGGGATGACATTTGGAAACCCACAGGTAGAACTTTCACACTCCAGATTGGTAAAATGAGTGATAAACCAGAATACCCAGTTGAAAACTTCTTTGAGTGTGATCCGGATTTTACCTCTAACCCAACGGAACCAAAATCAAAACGGTTTCCAAAATCTTCTTCTTCTGTTATTGGCAGGTTATCGAAATATGTCTTTGGATCATCGACTCGGGTTGCTCCAAGCACATGACCGGGAATCTGAAGCTGCTGATCAATTTCGTCTGGAAATTCATGGCAACCGTACGTTTCGGAAATGATCATGTTGCAGCTATCATGGGTTATGGAGATCTACCTTTTGGAAATTATTTGATCACTCGGGTTTACTATGTCGAAGGGTTGGGACACAATTTGTTTTCAGTCGGGCAGTTCTGTGATGCAGATTTAGAGGTAGCTTTTAGGAAAAATGCTTGCTTCGTTAGAAACTTGGATGGCACTGAACTCCTAACTGGGAATCGGGATACAAACTTGTATGCTATCGACATAAATCAAATGGCCTCTTCATCACCAATATGTCTTATGACACGAGCATCTGGAACACAGTCCTGGTTGTGGCACAAACGGTTATCCCATCTCAATTTCGACACCATCAATAATCTTGCCAAAGACAACATCGTCAACGGACTTCCAAAGTTCAAATACACCAAGGATCACTTATGTCCATCATGCGTACAAGGAAAAAGCAAAAGAGCATCATATAAACCCAAATCCGTACCTAGTTCGGAAGCAAAATTGCATATGTTGCACATGGACTTATGTGGCCCAATGAGAGTTTTGAAACATTAATCAATAACTGAGACTGATGAGGAAACACGTGCTTATTTTGAAACATTAATCAATAATTGTGGCATTGAAATCGAGAAAGTTAAAACGGTCAATCGCGAAGTTAAGGCCGCGAATGCTAAATTGACCGCTGAGCTTGAGAGTTACAAGGAGAACGCAAAAGCTTTTGAATTTCACAAAAACAAAGAGTCAGAATTAGAAATTGGTTATCGAGATTCCGTTTTAAGAGAACAACAATTGCAAATCAAGTATAACACACTTGATGTGAATTTGAACTTGAAAATAAAATCTTTAAACAAGGAAATTTCTGATCTACATGACCAACTTTCTAAACAAAAAGCACTGTTTTCTGATCTTGAAAAAGAGAAGAAACAGTTGATTGTTGATTTTTCAAAACGAGAAGATTCTCTTCTTGATTAAATTCTTGATAAAAATGAGAAGATAAAAAATTTGGAAAATTTGCTTGTTACAACGGGTCATTCAGCCAAATCAACCAATATGCTGATTAATCAAGTTAATCCGTATTATCATACTACTCAAAAAATGGCTCTTGGTAACACACCTCCTTGTTTCCTCAAGAAAGCTCAGAAAGAACGGAATGTGTTGAACAATGGAAAACCTTTGCATGAACCCATAATTGTTTATGATTCTCTTGAAACGTTAGAACTATCTGAGGAGAGTAGATAAAAAATGAAACAAAATCATACGGAAATCAAACCAATTGATTATAACAAATGGAACAAAATTAATGGTATTTCTTTTGTTTCTCAGAAAGAACAATCAAAGTTTTCCATAACACCCAGTGTTTCAAATAGTGTGTCAACACCAGTTTCAAAACTAGTTTCAAAATGAGTTGCAACTCCTGTAGTTGTCTCAAAATCTTTTTCGAAAATCGAACAAATGTCTTCAAACAATCCTTTTAACACAAGTGATGCTAGAAGTATTTTAGACGATGTTAAAACTAGAATTGGGAGACTTCAAGAGACTGTCAAATCTAAAACCAATATTACAACTAACATCTGGTTTTCTAGTTTTGATAATGAAAATAAAAAGTTTTTTGAAACTGAAATTGCCCCTCAGCTGAATAACATCAACTCAAGGGTAACTCATTTTGAACAAGCATTTTTGAAAGAAACAACTGACTTTGCCAAGGACCATAAATCCCTGGTAAAGCAAGCTAATGAAAGTGTTGAACACATCAAAGTTTTGGAAAAATTAAATGATTCTCTCTTCGAAGATGTTCTGACTACTGATATTATGTCCATTATTTTACAAACTTATTCTGTTGAAGATCATGAAAGACTCCAGTCTGAGACCTTCGAAATTGTTTCAAAATATGAAAAAGCTCTTGAAAAACTTGAAAAAGAAAATGTCTCATATTTTAAACAACTTGATCAAAAAACTGAGAAATGCAAGTATGACAAACTGTCGTATGAGCGTGCCTATAATGACATGAAAGCGAAAAATGATCTTTTGAGGGCTCAACTGGAATGTCAAAAAGGAAAGGCAGTGGATACTAAGATTACAAAACCATTGACTGAGGAGAAAGCAAATGTTCCCAAACCGGTTGTCAAACCAAAAATGTCTGTTTCTATGCCTCCTCCAAAAGTCAATGAGAAAAATGTTTTATCAAAACCAGTCACTCCACCTGCCTTGCCTAAACAAAATGTTGACAAAGGAAAAGCGGTTATCGAGAATCCAAAAGTTTTAGCACCTGGCCTTTTTAAGATGAGTACCACTAATGCGTCTGCCTCCACATCTACAACATATGGAACAAACGACATAAGTTTAGAAAAGCACTCTAAAGAGACTAGGAAAGCTGAAACCACTTCTGTAGATAAAAATGTGAATCCTAATGCGTGTGCCTTACCTTCTACAGGACTAGAAAGCACCTCTAGGAGCAGCAGACTAAAGCCTAAGAGCAATACAAGGAACAATAGAGTCTCGCCTGCCTCTACGAGTAGTAGCTTGAATAAAGAGAAGAAAGTAGAAGAACACCCTAGGAATTTACCGCTTTTGAATAAGAAAGACATTTCATCTGAATGTAATGAACCTATGAAATCTGCTAAGTTTAATGAATCTGTTGAATCTGTTTGTTTAACTTGCAAGAAATCTTTAACTAATGTTCATGATGATTGTGTTTCTAAAAATGTGAATGATAAACCTGTTAAGAAGAACGTTCCAAAAAGAACTTAAGCTAAACGAGTAGGAAGACTAGTTGCAAGACTTAGGCTTTACACTACTGATAGGAAGCATACCGTTTACTTTAGGGATGACATTTGGAAACCTACGGGTAGAACTTTCACACTCCAGAATGGTAGAATGAGTGAAGAACCTGCTTTCCCAGTAGATAACTTCTATGAGTGTGATCAGGATTTTACCTCTAACCCAAAGGAACCAAAATCAAAACGGTTTCCAAAATCTTCTTCTTCTGTTATTGGCAGGTTATCAAAATATGTCTTTGGATCGTCGACTCGGGTTGCTCCAAGCAAATAACCGGAAATCTGAAGCTGCTGATCAATTTCGTCTAGAAATTCATGGGAACCGTACGTTTTGGAAATGATCATCTAGCAGCTATCATGGGTTATGGAGATCTACCTTTTGGAAATTATTTGATCACTCGGGTTTACTATGTCGAAGGGTTGGGACACAATTTGTTTTCAGTCGGGCAGTTCTGTGATGCAGATTTAGAGGTTGCTTTTAGGAAAAATGCTTGCTTCGTTAGAAACTTGGATGGCACTAATCTCTTAACTGGGAATCATGATACAAACTTGTATGCTATCGACATAAACCAAATGGCCTCTTCATCACAAATATGTCTTATGACACGGGCATCTGGAACAAAGTCTTGGTTGTGGCATAGACGATTATCCCATCTCAATTTCGACACCATAAACAAACTTGAAAAAGACAACATCGTCAACGGACTTCCAAAGTTCAAATACACCAAGGATTACTTATGTCCATCATGCGAACAAGGAAAAAGCAAAAGAGCATCATATAAACCCAAATCCGTACCTAGTTCGGAAGCAAAGTTGCATATGTTGCACATGGACTTATGTGGCCCAATGAGAGTTGAAAGCATAAATGGGAAAAAGTATATTCTTGTTATCGTCGATGATTATTCAAGATATACATGGGTTAAGTTATCGAGATAAAAACGAAGCACCAGGCATCATCATCACCTTCAAACGTATTCAAGTAATTCTTCAAACTCCAGTAAGGGTTGTAAGAACAGACAACGGCACTGAATTCACTAATCAGGAGTTAAGAGCTTATTTTGAAGATGTTGGAATCACACATCAGACATCAGTTGTTAGAACTCCACAGCAGAATGGGGTAGTTGAAAGAAGAAATCGAACTCTTGTGGAAGCTGCTCGCACAATGCTAATCTATTCTAGTGCTGTGACAACTCGTAATTTCAAGTCATTTTACAAACTTTGAAAATTTTACTATTCATCTCGGGAATTTACTATTCATCGGTTACTATTCATCATTTTTGAAGTCGATTGGATAATCTGAGAACGTATTTCAAAATTTTACTATTCATGAAACACTATTCATTCCTGGAGATAAATCACTATTCATGGTTCACTATTCATCATTTGTCGTAAACTAGGTTTACTAGTATCAAATTCGCGTAACCTTAATGGTTTAGCTGCGAATTCATTAACATATCATCGAGGACATTTCATATAGACTAGATTTAGTCCACATATCATTAGTAACATCATCGTCATATTAGTTCATGCATGGTTTTGCATGTTTCATTAAACGTTTATTTTCCTATTAAATAAACGCTGTCGCATAATCAAATATTTTGAAAATTTATCCGACACTTCCAAAAATAATCCTAATATATTTTTATACTCATTTTAAGACTATAAAAATTATATTATTAGTTTACCCGATGTTTTCAATTTATTCTGTATATAAAATGTTATGTATAAATATTTACGACGGTTTTCGTAAATGCAACTCGATAATTATTATTTCACTCAATTCATGTAAGAAATGTATTTTTATAATTTTTACGACTTCGATATATTTTATTTTGTTCCGTTAAAATTTATTTTTAGCTAACGCTACCCTAAATACTTAATTATACACACAAATTACTTAATATACTTACATTTACATGTCATTGTCAAACAAAATACATCACCCTTGTTTTGTTTTTCCCATTGTCGACATATAGGTTATGACACAACATATTTGAGTACAAATATCAACTAGATACAATGACACATGTAGTTATTTTAATTATATACCAATTATACACACATAGTTACTCATATCTTTAGGTGAAATCAAAATATCACTCTCATTTCCATCTCTCTAGAACCGACCATATCAAGAAACCAAGAGAAACCATGAAATTTTTCTAGATCAAGTATTATCAAGCTCAACTAGTAATCTATTTCAAGGTTTTGAAATAGAAACCTATAGATTAATAAGGTTTTCATCATCTTTTTCACATAATCATTCAAGTTGTGGTTAGAGGTTGCGCCTCATTTCAGTATTGCCATTATATCATCATAAACATTGCACCAGGTGAGTTCCATAGCTCCATTTTCAATTGTTTTAATGCTTTTATTAAACTCTTTGGGGGAGATACATGCTCAACAACTTTTATGACATTCATGTCTATTTGCAAACTATGTGTTTATCTGAACTGAATGTTTAGTCATACGAAGTAACAGTTTTGCCATACTTAGAATTTCTATATCATAAATCATTGGACTAGCGGTCTTGGTATAATCATTGAGCTAGCGGTCTTGGTATAATCATTGAACTAGCGGTCTTGGTATAATCATGGAACTAGCGGTCTTGGTATAATCATTTAACTAGCGGTCTTGGTATAATCATGGAACTAGCGGTCTTGGTATAATCATTGAACTAGCGGTCTTGGTATAATGTTGAACTCGCGGTCTTGGTACAATCATGAACTAATGGTCTTGGAACTATTTGAAACAACACTGATACGTGTTATATTAATTGAATATTGATACATTAAGTTATGTACTATTATGTGAATTCATTTGACATCATGCGCTTGAACATAAACTATACATATTTTGGCAATGGGTTGTAAACACACAGGTTGCAAGTTTTGTATGAGCGGAACTTGGAACTGAGTGGATTTACAATGCCTTTGCTGCATGAACATTTTCTAAAGGTTTTTCATGACAACACAAACTCTATGAACTCACTCAACCTTTGTGTTGACACTTTTAGCATGTTTTATCTCAGGTATCTAAGGCATACACTTCATGGCATGCATGTGGACTTATCATAGAGTCGTGGTGACGACGCGTCTCACATGGGATTTATACACTTTAAAACATCGTTTGGATTGTATCAAACTTATTTCCGCACATGATGATTTTCATTTGGGACCTATACTTTGTAAACTCTGATTGTTTTAATAAATCAAACGATGTGTTTTCCAAACGACACTTTAGGTCATTCAATATAACTGTAACTTTGATGCTATGACAGTCATCCCCCAGGAATTCCATTCCGCTGCAAAACAGGTAATTTGGGGGTGTGACAAGTGCACCGTTATTTCTATGGGCTGATGCTGTTGCCACTGCTTGTTTCACTCAGAACCGATCCCTCATCCATCCAAGATTTAATAAAACCCCATATGAACTAGTGAACAACAGAAAACCTGATATCTCTTACTTTCACATGTTTGGCGCTTTGTGCTATCCGACAAACGACAGAGAAGATCTAGGAAAACTGAAAGCTAAAGGTGATATTGGAATCTTCATTGGATATTCAGATAACTCGAGGGCATTCAGGGTGTATAACAGGAGAAATAGGAGGATCATGGAGACGATGAATGTAAATTTTGATGAACTTTCACAAATGGATTCTGAGAGACTCGCTCTAGAACCCGCACTAAACCCGAAGACTTCTGGACACATCAGTTCAGGACTCGTACCTCAAAGAGCTCCATCAACTTTTGCTGACACACCTCATGAACAAGAATGGGAGAAATTCTTTGAGTTAATGTTCGATGAATACTATGGTGGAACTTCGACAAATACATCATACCATCATTCCGCTGCACCCGTTCAAAATCATCTACTACCACCACCAACAGAAGATGCATCTACAACGGTCGAAACCAATGCACCAACTCCATCAATATCGTTTACATCTACTCCAGCAACTCTAATTCTAGAAACAGTTATACCAGCAGTTGATGAGCAAAACCAAAACATATCATTTCAAGAAGAACCTACTCAAAACCAGAACGATGCAACGTTAGATGACGACTTATTTGAAAACCCGTTTGCTACGGAATCAGCTGAATCATCTTCAAGCTTACGAGAACCATCTAACTCGCACTCGTATAATCTACGGTATCCTTCTACTCTGAAGTAGACTAAAGACCATCCGCTTGAACAAGTTATTGGTGAACCGTCAAGGCCAATTCAGACGAGATGCCAACTTGCCACCGATTGCGACTTATGCATTTACCTTTGCTCAATTAGCAATATAGAGCCAAAGAACATTCGCGAGGCAATGGCAGAACCCGCATGGATAGAAGCAATGCAGGAGGAACTTCTCCAATACCGTCTACATGACTCTTGGGATATGGTTCCAAGACCAATTGACATTCGCGTCATTGATCTCAAATGGTTATGGAAGAACAAAAGGGATGAAGAGATGACTGTCATTCGCAACAAAGCTCGTCTTGTGGCCAAAGGATACAGACAAGAGGAAGGGATAGACTTTGAAGAGTCATTCGCGGCGGTAGCTAGACTTGAAGCAGTCAGGATATTCTTAGCCTATGCAGCTCACAAAAACATCACGGTTTATCAGATGGACATTAAGACCGCGTTCTTGAATGGAACTCTGAAAGAAGAAGTGTACGTGAGTCAGCCAGAAGGCTTCATAGACATGGAACATCCAGACTACGTCTACAAACTAAAAAAGGCAATCTATGGTCTGAAACAAGCTCCAAGAGCGTGGTATGACGAACTGTCCTCTTTCCTTATCCAAAACAATTTCACCAAAGGAACAGTTGATCCTACCTTGTTTACACAAAAATGCAAAAACGACATTTTGATTGTTCAGATTTACGTGGACGACATTATTTTTGGGTCCACTAATCCGAATCTTTCAAAACATTTTGAAAATCTCATGAAAAGCAAATTTGAAATGTCCATGATGGGGGAACTAAAGTTTTTTCTTGGTTTACAAATACGTCAATCCCCTCGTGGAATTTTTATAAATCAAGCTAAATACACAACTGAGATTTTGAAAAATCATGGTATGGATAATTGTGGCTCTATTGGCACACCAATGGTAACTTCACCAAAAATTGGAGACGATTTGTTTGGGAAACCTATCGATCCGAAGAAATATCGGAGCATGATTGGTTCTCTCATGTATCTTACTGCTAGTCGACCCGATATTCATTTTGCTGTTTTCTTATTAGCAAGGGTCTTTGGTATCCGAAGGAATCCGGATTTGATCTAATTGCCTTTTTAGATGCGGACCACGCAGGTGATCAAGTTACAACAAAAAGCACATCAGGAGGAGCACAATTTTTGGGTGAAAAGTTAGTAAGCTGGTCTTCAAAGAAACAAGATTTCACTGCACTTTCAACCACTGAAGCTGAGTATGTGTCTCTATCTGCGTGTTGTGCTCAAGTTCTATAGATGAAAACATAACTCACAGATTATGGCTTTACTTTCGATAAAATACCTATGTATTGTGACTCGAAAAGTGCCATAGCTATATCATGCAATCCTGTTCATCACTCAAAGACTAAGCATATCAGATTCCACTATCACTTCATCAAAGAACATGTGGAAGAAGGTACTGTTGAATTATTTTTCGTGAAGACTAATTACCAACTCGCCGATCTATTTACTAAAGCCCTTCCAAAAGAACGGTTTGACGATTTAGTTCGACGAATTGGAATGCGAAGCCTAATCCCTGAGGAGTTAGAACTTCTTCTCGAATCTTTTTGAAAATGATTTTCCCAAAAGCTTCGCCGTAAATATTTTTGAAAAACAAAATACAAAATTTGAAAAACCAACAAAAGCAAAATATAAAAATATAAAACTTTCAAAAATACAAAAACAATAGAAAATCAAAAATCCAAAAATATTCTTCTCACGACATGTCTCTCGTATAATCGATATTCTGTACGTTTCTAGAAATGACATTCAACAATGATACGGGTATGTACAGATGCTTGAGCGAGAGTTCTTTAAATGTTTTCCAAAACATGTCGTTTCTCAAAATTTCTTAAAATATGGCTTTCGTATACTTCAGAACGAAACCCGGACAAAAATGATGACTTTTGATTATTTCAAATCAAAACTCGTGTTTCTAAAGAAAAAATCAAGTGTACGCTTCAGTGCACTACATTTAAAACAGGTGAGAAATCATCATCATCTTGAGCACCTTTTCAAGATTGTTCAAAAAGATTTTTCAAAATCTTTCAAAACATTTTATGCTCAAGATAACTCCCTCTAAAACCCTTTAATTGATTATGCTTTATTAAAAGGGGAGTATAAAACCAAAATGTTCCAAATTCATGCTTAAATCAAATCCGTTTGTCTCCCCAAAAAGATTCTAAAAATGATGTTTAATCCGTTGATATAAAAAATATCACGAATATGCTATTTTTGAGGGGGAGAAGACGTGATTAAAATGTGATCAAAAAGTTTAATGATCATTGTTTGAATCTCAAAATGAGCTCGACTCAGTCGGAACAAATGAATTGACGGGAATCAAAGTCATTAAATGTACCATCTCGAGAAACTTGTGATAGATATGCACTTTCATGGGTCTAACCTCCTTTTCAAGGAGTGTTTACAACTTCAAGTCAGTTATTAGAGCTAGTTGTCACCTAAAAACTGACAATGGAACTCTTTAACTAGGCAACGTAATCGTGTCTCGTGGGGAATTGTCTATCATGAGCCGATCAATTCAAAACGTGCGAACTCTACCCTCTATGTGCAGATTTCTGTCAAAACTTATAAGCACATGTGAAGGGGGAGTGTTTCTGAAAATATAAAACTCTCAGAGTGTCTCAAACATGTTTTCAATCATAAACACTTTGAGAGATTTTCAAGAAAAATGGTTTTATGGCAACATGGGACAGTCATGGAGTTATAAGGTGACTAAGGATAGGTAAATTCGTCCTATGATCCGCCAGAGCCGGAGGGATCTACCCAAGGACACCACTAATAGTTAGTATTAGAAGTCCTCAGGTATGATTGAAAAAAGGAGTAATGTGAGAAAGGAGAAAGAAGGGGTTGAAGAATTAAAAATAAATATAAAGAAAAAGGGTGAAAAGAAATAGCCCTCCATATTCAACCTTAGGGCAGAAACCGGGTTCAATTCATCTGCTACTGGTTGTCACTTAGATGACGCTGGTATTGAAGACAAAGACGTCATGGACCCAGTGACGCACTGCACTAAACCTTCTAGCTACTCAATTCCTCTTAAAAGGATTTGTTTCATTCTCACTGGGAACCCTACATAATCTATCGACTTTCTCTTAAAGATCGTTGATATTGAAGAAGGAGACCCTCTCCCTAGTCTCCGCTCAGGAAAACCAAAATGCACTATTGAGTCTAGAGCCATGAGATTCATCAAAAGATCTCATAGGAACACTTGACATGACTTTGCTTGTTGTTCATCTACAAGGACACAAGTGATATATTCTAGAGTCCTACGCAGATCTTAGCAATCTGCTAGAACATTTATGAGAAGTTTCACATCTGTGATCTTCAGTGATTGAATGGAAACTCCTGCCAGGGTCAACATCAAGCGGCCCTGACAGCAGGTCACTTCGGTAACTCCCCGTAGATTACGCTTAGTGTGTCTCAAACGGTCTACAGTTGTGGAGTGATGCTTCGGTGTACTTCAGGGACTCATCTGAATTGTAGGTGTACTTCGGTACATTGCGTTATCTCACTTGTGGGACTCCAGTTCAGGAACGGCCTTAGTGAGAATTAGAGACGTGTTTTCACACTATGCTGTTAACACACTCGAAATTCAAACTTGTAAGCGCTGGATTATCTCTAACCCGTGTTTTTATGTTTTCTTCTTATGGAAGCTCCGGAGCGGATTGATCGTACAGACTCTCCACATGCTCATACCAACAACACATGAAAGTTCTCATCAAAACCAAATGCTACTCAAAGTTAAAGATGATTCTTCGTCAATCTCAAAGAATCTACAAAGTTTAAAGACTCGAGAACTACATCATTGGTAACCAAAAGACAAATAGAAGTGTGAGCATGGTGGAGAAAGACGTGGAGACACCAAACCAACGAAGTTGACAACGGCAGACAACCACTTTAATTGATCACAAAGCATGAAGGAACAAAGAATCAAGACTATTCTATATCTACACGCAAAGTTCAAGCTCAAGGAAAGTAAAGATCTTATCAAGTGGAGCATCTTTTGAATGACCACCCCTTAGGGGGAGATTGTTAGCCTTAATAGTTTTTATTTGAAGTGATGGTCATTCACATTTAGGAACTTTGTAGCGTGTGTTAGATATAGTGATAGAATAGTCAACGGGCTCGTGGATTGGGCTAAGCTAAATGGGTATTAGTTTAGTTAAGATAGCCTTGAATAAGTTCATTTAACCCAATCCAATCCAAGCCCATCCATGAGGCCCATGGAAAGCCTTTTAGGGCATCTAGTGCTTGTACTATATAAACCCCTCAAAGTCTCATTTGAGGAGTGTGCTTGAGTGTGTGTGTGTGTGTGTTTTATTTGGAATATACAACATCTTGTGTTCATCTTTCTCTCTACACATACACGGTTTCATTACATCAAGTCACCATCTTTCCATCTTAATCTTTCTTCTTTATTTACGCATAGCTTTGTGTTTGTGTTTCACGTATTCTACGCATAACGTGTTTGTTTAACGTGGTATACGTTTGGTTAGCTTTGGTATAGTGATAAGGTTGATATATTTAAGGTCCTACAATTGTAAACTTACTTTAAGAAAACATAGGAGTATAAATTTCTCAAGTGAGAGAATGAATATGAGACTATTACTAGCGGTGCTCAATTACGGCTAAACACGACCATTTTTACGGGCGATTCCACATACCCAACTTCTATCAAGGAAGCAATTCAACCGTTAGGTTAAATTGAGTTTCTAGTGCAATAAGTTCTCCAGTATTCATTCTCAAGTTAGGAAAATTTATATTCCTACAAAGTCCTATCGAAGAGTAACAATGATGATACTTTGATTCGTTTTTATTAATATTATACTTGAAACCACTAAGGTGACGAAGGTGTCAAAAAAAAATTAAAAGTTGTCCATATGGTGAATAAAAAGATGGTTGGATGAGCTAGTTCAACATATGTTGTTGGAAAGCTCGAGTTTGGACTTTCGGATATGAACAATTATATTTGCGTTGCAAAATAATTTACTTGAGTATATCGGATGAAATAATCAAGTTGTCAATCCTACTATGAAGCTTGGAGAGCGATTATGAAAAGCAAAACGGGAGAGTACATCATCAACACAAGTGTAGGTTATGATCCGATGTACATTCTTGTTGTTTTTAGAAAACGATACAAGAAACTATGAAATCAATAAATCATATAAGCACATAAAACATTTATGTTGCACACATGACAAACTTAATCAAAATGCCATTTAGTGTGTTATATGTTTTAAACATTTTTCAACTTATAAAACTAACATTTTCGACACAACTAGATGTTATCCCAAACACTCCTTCAAGTAGCACATTGATAAGTAGAAAATTACTAACTCGACAAGCAAGAGAATGAATAGCAAGGTAAGGAAACCACATATGTTATTCAATCAAACAAGCACAAAAGCTATTTGAGATAATCAAACAATCAAGTAATGCAAGGAAGACAGTTTATCATTTAGCATAGCATACGAAAGTTCTTTTCATCGCTTTGTGTTAAACATGTATACCAAGCTTGATTAGTTTCTTTTATAAATATGATCAAAACCTTAATTTCAAAAGAGGACACTGATGAGTGTGTAAATACTCATCATTTTTGTTCCTTTTGCACTGCAAAACCAATCAAAAACACTTTAAAAAGTCTCAAAAAGACAGAAAAAATATTTAGACTGTGTTTTATTCAATAATTGTAAAAATCTAGTCCCTGGTTATTCAAAACATGTAATTTTTCATAAAAGGCCCTCAGGAATTTTTAAGTTGTCAAATTTAGCCTTATAAAGTCTAGTTTGCAAAATGACAACTTGAGTCCTTAGAATTTTAAAGATTGACAGAAATTACCCCGGGACATTTTTTATTTGAAAATTATCATTTTTGGTCCTTGGAAAAATTAATCTTGTCATAATTAGTCCTTATGATGAAATTTGGAAAATTTCATTTTTGGTCCTTCAAGTTTGGTCAAATGGCAAATATGGTCCTTGTGTATTACTTCCAAATCAAAACCAGATCAAACACACCCAGTTACTAAACCCAGCACAAATAAAAAAAAACCCTACCCACCTTTTTCCCTCCTCTTTTCTTCTTTCTCTGAAACCTATTGAATGTCAGTCTTCTTTCTGATGATTCTATTCCGAAAATGAAAGCCTTCTGTTTTGATAATATGGGAGAGAAGATTAGTGGCAGTACCACTTCTCATTCTCATAATTCTCTCCCCGATCATGAATCATTTGCTTTTGAGGAGTTCGCTAGTGAACTCACTCATATATATCTCCTTGCCTAGAGTATGATAATTTCTACTTTGATCTAGACACACCCATAATATGTCTTGATCAAGCGAGCTTAACTGATGAGATTCATGAAACTATGAATTCTCCTATTGAGGATGAAGAGTTAGTCATGATTTTTATCATGATTTTCGTTCTTTTCTTCATATATTCTCATTACTTCTCCCGCTCTTTCACTCCTTCGGGGAATGAAGACATTATCTTTGATCCCGCATTTCCATGTACCATTATCTTGAGCCAAGAATATATCTCATCGGTGGTGTGGAACTTTCACGTGCTTCAAATGTTTGTCCAAACATCTTGAATGAAAGTCCGATGGAGATTGTTTCTTCCACTTTGCTTCCCCATGAACCAATGAATGTGGGGATCGAGTCAAGCTAGTTTAATTGAGGAACAAAAACAAGTAGCACACTATATGGGTTTTCACCCATATTTCTTACTTCTTTCTACTTTCTACCACCCTAGTGTGGGGAGTTGCCCCCCGCTGTTGTATATAAGTTTTCATTCAAAAAAAAAAAAAAATTCACAAATAATGGCCGTAATATTTCCCTTTTACGTTCTAAGTTTCGGCATAACAGCCGGTACTTTGAATATTGAGGGCAATATTCATTTCTATGTGTGGGGGGGAATTCTCACGAATTTTATCATGTAATTATTCCACCCAATTCCCCATTTTGGCCAAATTTTTTGGGTAAGTGTTTTGCACTTACTCAGCTTACGGTTATCAATCGCCATGTCTAATAAAACAAAAGGATTGGCTAATCCAGGAGCAAACGGATCTTGGTAAAGATATCTCAAATCCGTTGACGGCTTGCAATTTGCCCAAAATTGTATGGTGTTCATCTCACCATATCTTTAATTAGTGAAGAGTTGGCTAGCCCGCAAGTTTATGGCTTGTGGTAAAGGCAGTTGGGAAACCATAATTGGTAATCGACTCACCAAAGATATTTTATCTAAGAGTTGGCTAGTCCAGAAGCAAACGGCTTCTGGTAAAGACAAATCAAAACCGTTGAAAGTTGGTGGTTTGCTCAAAATCATTTGGTTATCGATGTACCAAGGTTCTTACTTGAACTAAACAATTGGCTACTCCGTAAGTAATGGCTTTTGTAAAGAGACTTAAATCCATTAAGTTTTACAAAAAGATTGCTAGGACTAGCAATAGTTTAGTGTGGGGGATTGATGAGTGTGTAAATACTCATCATTTTTTCCATTCGCGACTGCAAAACCAGTCAAAAACACTTTAAAAAGTCTCAAAAAAAGAGAAAAAATATTTAGACCGTGTTTTATTCAATAATTGTAAAAATCTAGTCCCTGGTTATTCAAAACATGTAATTTTTCATAAAAGGCCCTCAGGAATTTTTAAGTTGTCAAATTTAGCCTTATAAAGTCTAGTTTGCAAAATGACAACTTGAGTTCTTAGAATTTTAAAGATTGACAGAAATTACCCCGGGACATTTTTTATTTGAAAATTATCATTTTTGGTCCTTGGAAAAATTAATCTTGTCATAATTAGTACTTATGATGAAATTTGGAAAATTTCATTTTTGGTCCTTCAAGTTTGGTCAAATGGCAAATATGGTCCTTGTGTATTACTTCTAAATCAAAACCGGATCAAACACACCCAGTTACTAAACCCAGCACAAATAAAAAAAAAAACCCTACCCACTTTTCCCCTCCTTTTTCTTCTTTCTCTGAAACACTCAACCTCCATCCCTCCTACTACCCTGTCATCACCAAACCCACTTACCCAATCTTTCCCTCTTTCCCAAGGCAGCCAAGTTGGCAATCCAAGCATAAAAGACCCCAGTGGATGGCTCAGATTATCTCCATTTGGTACCTACTAATTGGATGGAGGAGATTGGCACAAAAGAAACACAAGACAAGGATAGAGAGAAGAAGACACTTATTTTTATTTTCCTTGTATAAATAGCAGTAGAAAGTTAGTGTAAAAGAGTAGTCTAGACTCCTTAGTTCTAGCTCCATTTAAATTTTCATTGTAATCTTTAATTTTGAATGCAAGTTATTTTCAGTTGTTAATCCCATTTTATTAAGTTTATTCAGTTTTTAAATTGTTTTATGTTCTTAAAATCTGTCTCACTTGAAGTCTAATTGGAAAAGTTGTTACAAGCTTGTAAAAGCTAATTTGATTCCTGTGTTTAAGTTTGCAGAACAGTTTTTTTTTTACAGTTTCATTGTTTTGAAGTCAGAAATCTGCCTTGAAGGGGTGTTTGGTAATCGCTTGTAAACAGGTCAAAACCCACTTTTTAGCCGTTTGACTTTTTAAGTCAGACTCAACTTTAGCTTATAAATCAGTTTTACATGTTTCAATTTTGTTTGAAATGGTTTTATAGGAATCAAGTAGAAGTTCCAAAACTGTTTTTCTGTCTTTTGGATGCTGCACAGGACAGCAGCAAGGTGCTGATTTTGTGAGCTCTTTGTGGCTTAATTGATGTCTAAATTGTGTAAAACTTGTCTTTATCAAATCCTTGTAAGCCAATGTCAGCTTAGTTTCAGTTTTGTACCTTAGAATTACTTTTAGAATTGTCAAAGTCAAGTTGAAAACTGTTTGTTGTGAGAACATATTAACTGGATCAGTTGAAGAAAGTGGCAAAAGGCACTGTCTCAGCTTATTTTTAAGCTGTGCAGAGGCCTGTAGCTTATCTCCAGTTAATCTATTTTGCATCCCCACTATGCTTATTTCTATTTTGTAGCTTTTCCATCCTTGGAATCTCTCTGTGGAGCTTATCAATAAGCTGCAGAAAAGTCACTCCAGGCTGCTGTTTTACACCTGCAGCAGGTCAGTAGGCTATCCTTAGCTTATTTTTAACTTATCTTTAGTCTCTTTAGGTCACTTTAATGCTACTAATTGCTTTAGGATAGATTGTTTAAGACTTAGCTTATTTAGTTTTCTTTTGGCTCATTAGTATGTTTAGGATAGGATAGTTTAAGTTTGGTAGAGTAATGCTAATTTGTAGTTTTTAGATTACTTAATTCCATGTTTTAGCTTTAGGATTCCCCTAGTTTAGTTCTTGATACCAACTGCTTTCCCTTTTGTTTCAGCTCTTTCTTAGCTTATCATTGAATGTATTAGCTTAATTGTTATTACAGTTTGCTTGTTTACTACTTTTCTTGTTTACCTTGTGCTTGAAACATGTAAAGGGGTGTTTGGTCAGCTTCTGTCACCTACTGTGAACAATAAGCTGTTCCTGTAGCTTATTTAGAGCTTTTCAAAAGCCAAGTTTTTACAAAAGTTGTTGATTTCGATTGTGTCTTTAATCTCCAACAAGAAAATTCTCCAAAGAAAAAAATAGAAAGCAAAAAAGGTGGGGAGGTAGATTCGAACATGTGACCTCCTGCACAAAGTCCACGCACACAGCACAGACCTCAACACCAACTGCCCTTGGGTCTTTCTTGTGAATTTCCTTGCACTATTTATTCCTTAACCACCTTTAGTAGTTTTTACTTTAAGCCCTTATTAGCTTATTTCGTGGCTTATTTCTAAAGCAACCACAAGATTTTTTATTTTTCTTAAGTTTAGCATGCACCAAAGTACTTTTTGTGATTCTTTCAGATTTTTCAAAAATAGTTTAGTATTTTTAATTAATTAATTAGATTAAATTAGTTTTTAATTCGTAATAATAATTTTAATAGTCATAAAAATAATTTTATTTTTCCAATAATTTTCTTGCATCATTAGGATTGTAAAAATGTATTTTCCATATCCGTAGGTATTATACTTCTTTATTTTCACATTTTATTTCGTACGTTCACGTCATTTTATTTAAACGTACGTTTTAGGTTTTAAACGTTAATCGATTTTAAATATAGAATTAAAATGACTTCAAAGTCTTTATTAGATTTAATTTCCTTAGTTTAATCGCTCACTCACTCATATTCCTTTTTCTGTCCAAATCACCCGATCACAAATCGTGTTTTGAGTACCATTACAGCCTCGTTGGGAAGAACGACCCAGGTTTGCAGTTTCTTCTGCAATACTTTGGAACACACACTATACTACATTTGATTAGACGCCCCTCAAAAAGGCGGCTGTCAGACACATTGTTATACAAAGACGAAAACATCCGTCTCCAATTAGATCAAAAGTTTGTGCAAAAGTTATGATCGAAAAATGACTTTCTATTATAAATCAATGATTCTGTAAATTTTTGTTTTGAATCAGTTTATGAAATCATTTTTAAATGAAAGTAGACTCAAATACCTTTAAAATGATAGGTGGCACGACTTCTAACGACTTACGGTTAATTAGTTATGAATTTTTGAAATTCAGACAAAAACTGCCTTCTGTACCAACGATCCCACGGATCCCTTGCTTGAGGGATCCGTCCAGTGTAACCTGAGGGATCCGCGGATCTGACACAGAATTACAAAATTGCATGTTTTGACCCGACGAAAAGGTTTAACCTTTGTAGACTTTTTAGTGAAGTTATTTTACCCATTTTTACATTTATTCAAGCTTGATTAACAAGATATCTAACAACAAAACTTTAAAAAAAATCAACAAAACACTTTTCATATTATGCTTGACTTCACCAAAAATTTGATACAAGGACCTTACTCGTTTTGAAAACCATTTGTTTTAAAAATTAGAGCCAACCCGCTCTGATACCAATTGTGAAAACATAGAGGGGGGGGGGGGTCAATACGTTTCCGTTTCAAACTTAAAACTTTTGTATCAAAAATAGTATAAACCATTGCATTTGCTAATCTCGACGCGAGGATGCATTCAACGCATTACAGCATGTAAGGCCAACCCCTTAATTTCACATAAGATTCCGCAAGATTAATGGTTCATTATAAATCAAGTTTCACCATTATTAGTCCTGCTGTTTTTCTTGATCAAGCGTGTCATAATATGTAAAGTGTTAAATATAGTTTATGACTATATGAAAGACCAAGTATGTATCACAAACATAGACATCAACCACATAGAAAATAAACAATGTAATGCAAGAATAAAAGTAAAGCGATAAGTAAAAGGATAGACAAACCAACACGAGGATTTATAGTGGTTCGGCTACAAGGACATCTTCCTTGTCCTACTCCACTCTCCGAGTCACCTACTCGAGAGTTGCTTCACTACACGACACCAACTCCTTATGGCTGAGAAGCCTTCACAACGTCGCTTACATTTTTTCCGGTACTAAGCTAGACACCGAGTTCTTCCACGAGGTAGAACCAAACCTATCACAACGTCGCCTACCCTTTATCTGGTACTAGGCTAGATACCGAGTTCAAAGGAGGAACTACTACCCAACACTACACCAATAACTAACCCCAAAGGAGATCTACTCCTTATGACAATATCCTTGTGACCCAATACTAATCTATCTTGTACATCGAATCACACCATATCGAATGTACACCTTAGGCACCATTCACTAATGCCTTTGACTCGATCTCTAGGCACCCTTCACTAATGCCTTGTGACTTGACTTCTAGGCACCCGTTATGTTTTGTGGCCCAACATAACAAACCTTGTGTTTTATGGTACAAACACATAAACCATCTAGTCTAGTCATAGATGTACGACACATCTATGATACACGTTATGTTTTGTGGCCCAACATAACAAACCTTGTGTTTTATGGCACAAACACATAAACCATCTAGTCTAGTCATAGATACAAGAATATGATACTAGACAATATCCAAGACAATGTGTCTAATGGATATGAAGTCCTAAACTAAACATCAAGAACACAAAGCATGATGTAGTTAGTCTTCTATGAATGAAGATGACAAGTTTCCCAAGCTTGTTTTAGAAGATCTTCATGTGCTTGTATGCTTGTGATGGGTGATCACTTCAGTAGGTAAAGATGCAAGATCTCTAAGCTTGCTTTGGAGGATCACTTCGGGAGTATGCTTACAACAAATGAAAGTTAGAAGAATTATGATCATATGAGATGAGGGTGGTTTACATGTTTCCTAATGATCTAAATATCCTAGAAATGGGGGAGAGAAACTATGTGTGAAGGTGTGAAGAAATGGTAAGAAGTGGCTTGCTATTTATAGGCAAAAAGGCCAAAACCATGTTCTGCCCCAAGGATCCCTCCTGGAGGGATCCGACCCTTGTAATTCCAAGGGATCCGTGGGACATTTGAAGGATCCATGCACGCTCCTCTTTACCCATAGTTTATGGGTTAAACCATGGGCTATGGGTCATGGTTTTGAGTGCCCACCAAGGTACAATGTATCTAGACATTGGGTATGGGTCTTGGGTCATGGGTCTTGGGTCATGGGTCATGGGTTTTACCCAACACATTTACTTATGTTTATGTATTTTATAAAGTGTTTAACTAAACATGTTTAATGGTTTGTTAGGGGTTTGATCATAACGCAACATAACAAACATGTACAAACCTGTGTTGTAGCATACAAGGACTTAAGTCGTCGAGAGGTGTTGAGAGTATATTGAGATAAAATATAATTACAAGTAACTTATACATTTTATGTTATGTATTACAAGTTACATGTTTGTCATCAACAAAACAAATGAGAATGTGTAGATTAAATATCGTAATATTTGCACTAACAGAGTTGATTCTAACAATGATCGTTGAATAGAAGCCACACAAGCACAAAATTTATCAAATCCATCCAACTTTACACCCGTCTCTTTTTAGATATCTCTAAGATCACTCACAAATTCATTAGAACAATAAACAGCAATCCAATCTGTGAAATTCAATTGTTCCTCATTTGTTAATAATTCAAATGCAACTTTACTTGCCATAGCAACAAATGAAGAGGGTTTTACGAACAAAAACACAAAGAAGGGGATAGACTACAAGGAAGCTAAAAATGAGAAAAAAAATTCTTACTTGATAGGAATCAAGCAAGGGAACCTAAATGAGATAAAAATCTAACTAGCTATTCTATTCCCCGGCAGCAGCGCCAAAAACTTGATGTGCGTATAAGGCGTTCGGGGTCAAAGGAACTTTCTTTTTGTCGAGCAAGTTTTTCAACACCCTAGGCAGTGAACCTAATCGTTGTAGTGTAGTATTGGGTAAGCCTCGGGTATTGATATCATTCTCTAGGGGAATAGGAATGCTAGTAAGAGATGTACTACGCTAAGGTTTGAGGTTGAGGAAGATTATTTTTTTATCTTTAATTTTTATATTTTTTATAAAGCTAAGGGTAAAATCTCGGGGTTTGGATTTGGGGGTTGGTACTTCTAGCGATTACTCAACTTATCTAATTATCTAAACTAAGGGGTAGTCTATGTCTATTTGATGTGTGCTCGTATGATGATTAAAAATGTGTCTACCTAGATACTATTACTCCCTAGTTATCTTTTATTGGTGGTTGAATTGTCACGTCCTTATTCTTAACGCGTTGTGTCTTCTAAAGTCGTAGGGTATGCTTTTATCCCTAACTCTTTGAGAATACCTTAAGGTTATTGCCTACAAGATCTCTAGGATTCATAAACTAACACTAAGGTTATCTTTGGATATTTAGTCTACGATTCCGCTAAGTGACTATAAACTAAGGATCACAAAGATTACTCAAGCATTAAAAACACAACGATAGCCTAGTGCAATCCTAAGCCAACTACAATTAAGATAAGAGACAACCAATCAATAATTTAATAACTAGGTTTCATAGATCTAAGCAAACACACAAGAAATTTAGCCGGACATGTTAAACATGCAAGCATACACACATACAATCGAAGACATAATGAAATCAATGAAGTAAATTACTTATCTTGATGTAAAATAGGGTATGAGAACCCCAAAATACTGTCCAAACCGGACCAAAATTGTTTTAGGTTTTTACTCCACAAGTCTACCTCTCAAATTATAAAAATTCAATTTCTATATATAATTTTACATATGCGACGCCGTCAGTCTTCAGTAGTGACGTCGTCTGAATCTGGATCTAGGCCGTCTGAGAAGAAAAGTCTTCGTGACGCCCTTACTCTTCAAAGCTTGACGCCGTCAGGTGTAAAATAGCAAATTCGCTCCTGTGTCGTCACAAAATAGGGACGGTGTCGCCCTCTGTTTGGGACGCCGTCAGGTGTAATTCCAGCAGCTTGAGTATCTTGATCTTGACTTAGCCATTTTCTTCATATATTCACTCTTTTTCCTCAAAAAATGCATCATTCCAAAGAATTTGCTTCCAAGAGACCTAAAAAGTGAAAAGGAACGAAATTAAGCAGTAACGGATATAAAAGTGGGCGATTAAGGGCTTAAATCACCCCTTAAAAGTGTACGTTTTAAATCCTTATCAACCATCATACAATAGCCCATTTTGTAAATCCTTTGAGGGCAGTAAAAGATGGTCATTGTTAAACTACTGTGATTAATGAAATATGCAGTTTCTAAATATATTTTGTTATTATTTTAAAATTTTGTACATCTTTGCAGTCAATGCAGTTTTCATTGTTTACATATTTGCCTTTGTAGATTAGGCAGTCAATGCCTTTTCCTTTGCAGATTGCCTTTATGCAGTCAATGCATCAGTAGCATTGCAGTCAATGCATTTGCCTTTATGCAGTCAATGCATTTGTAGATTATGCATTCAATGCATTTGTAGCTTTGCATACAATAGCCCATGTGTAACTAATTGAGAATCTTGGCAGTAACATAGGTAAGAATCTATACTATTTGAGAATCTCCACTGTATTTGTAACTAGTTATAAAGCCAAATCAACCATGACCATATCCCACACATCTTCTTTCTCATATCTATATATCTAAACATACTTTTGAAAAGATGAGTTCAAGCAAGAACATTGGTTCCAGCCATACACCAGGTATCCAACAACTTAATAAGTCATACCTTTTTATCTTGATTTCTCATATCTATTTTTTTTCCAGAAATAATAAGCATTTCCAGCACAGAAGAGACTGTTGACACCACAACTAAAGAAGTTTCATGGTCCAATTATTTTCCACCATTGCAGACCATTGAGGAGCCACTAGCTCTTGATTGGAAAGTTGGTTCCAGCTCAAGGCATGTTGCATCTGATGACGATGAGGAGCCACTAACCTCGAAGCAGCTTGCCAAGCTTGCTTTTGATTCTAGGGTCAAAGTTCTGGGATTGCCAAACAAGGAAACTTGTGGCAAACTAGGTATCAAAGAGTTTGTTGTGAAACCTACCAACCATGCAGCTGAGACTCCTAAGGGGAAGGGGAAGGGGAATGGGAAGGGGAGGAAATGAGTGGTTTGGAACCACTTGAAGTTAGTAATGGTTGTGGTTGTAGTTTACCTGGTGCATGGCTTTAGTCCCCTAGAATAATCCTATGTAATCCTATGGCTTTAGTAAGCCCTTTTATGAATGGTATGTTACTTGGTTACAACTTATTGTGCAAACCATCTACTCATTGCAGACACTACTACTTGTGCAGAATAACCATACTAATTGTAGACCATACTAACACTTAACAATTCAAATGTGCAGTGACTATCAATTATCCAAACTAACACTTAACAATTCAAAACATTACCCAAACTAAAACATTTACATTAATTATCCAAACTTAATAGTTAACAATTCAAAAGATTACATTAAAGATTATCTAATCATTGCATCAGTTGGATAGTTTCATACCAAACCAAACACAGATGAAACATAACAATCCTAACATCATCATAAAAAACCTATCATACAATTCCAGCTTAGACTTTCCAGCCTTCACCTCATCCTCCAATCTTGTCTTTGTATCCTTCAACTCATCTTCCAACCTTGACTTCTCCAAAGCTAGAGCTTTAATCATGGTGCGTTTCATACCTCTCCGCTTTGAAAGAACCCATATACCAAGTCCTTGTAGTATTGACTAGGAAGGTCTTCATCTAGAAACTCATTGACGCGACATTCACCACTTTTACAAATCTCTTTCCTGATTCGCCCTTGTGGTTGATGTTTGGACTCTCAATAGTCGATTACACTTACAAAAATGTTCAAGTTTACCTCCAACTAAACGTGATTGAGCTGAAGAAGAACTACTCATGATTAGGGTTCTTGATTTTTGAAACGTTTGGGGAAAGTATTCAGGAAAGGGTTCTGAATTTGGGGTGGGAATACTAATACTAATTAAGTGTAAAAAAGATGTAAAATCAACCCCTCAAGTTCCAAACTTTCACAAAAAAATCCCCAATTGTGAGTTAATTAACCTAAAACGGGTTAATTGTGATTAAGTAGGCTAATTACACAAAAAGTGTGATTTAGTGTTACAATAGGAAAA
This sequence comes from Chrysanthemum makinoi, assembly GCA_910596185.1. Classification (NCBI taxonomy): domain Eukaryota; kingdom Viridiplantae; phylum Streptophyta; class Magnoliopsida; order Asterales; family Asteraceae; genus Chrysanthemum; species Chrysanthemum makinoi. Next base: position 224,000,843 of record OU343219.1, on the reverse strand, counting down.
TCAATGAAGTTTTTGACTACTTTAGGAAAAAAAAGTTTGATGCCCACAAAAGGAAAAGTTGGTAAGTTTGATGCCTTTTTAGACATTTTTCCCTTTTATTTACTGCTGTTATATTCTATTTATTTTTACTGCTGCTATATTATGCTATATTCAATTTTGGTCTGCATGAAGAAAGGTAAGTAGATTTGGCTTAATTTATTTATGAATGTTTAATTTGAGCTACTCTCAAAATCCATGTTATGAGTTTAGTTAGTTTGCGTTTGATGAAGTGCTCAATGACTATTGGGTGAAACGCCTCAATTAAAAGATTTAAAGGTACGATTTGTTTTATTTTATGGTAACATGCCTTTTATTGGCCGTTGATGGTACCTACTTTTACTAGTTGTTTGGAATTTCATGTTGAAACTATTGGAATATGTATATATTTATAGACCGTAAATGTCCGGATTCGAACTCGTGACCACGAGATTGCACACATTATCGAATGAGAATTAAAGTTAATAATTAATGTTAATGATTACGATTAATTATTACAAAAAAGTTCGTTTAACGATCGTTAAGTATTTAACGGAAATGACTAACGACCGTTAAATGTAAAAAGGAGAGAATATATGGTGAATAACTTAAAAATGGAAAAGATCCGGGTTCCCCTTTTTCTTCCTCTAAGTGGCCGGCCAAGGGGGGTTATTCCAAGCCCAAACCCTAACTTTTCCTACAAGATATTCTACCACTATATATACAGGTCTAGGGTTAAGGTTTATGGTTAACTTTTGTGCATTGAATTAACCCTAGATCTCTCTCTCTCTCCTCTCTTGCATTAATTCGGCCGAACCCCCCTCCATAGGGTTTTTTGGTTTTTTTTTTCCATGAAACAAAGGCTTGTGTTAGATCTAGCAATCGCTTTGATTCATGGTTAATTCGTGTGTACAAAACTGTGGTGGTAAGACATTATTCTCACACCAATTGGTTTGAGTTGTAAAACGGTAAGGGACAACTCATTAAACCACTTCATCTTCTTTGTTCAAGAGATCTAACCATTTGCAAGAGGTACGTTACGCATTTATTTAAGTTAGTTAATTACTGTTATATTCTAAGTCTTCCGCTGTGTACTCTGTGATGTCTACATGTTATTTATTTGTATATCGTGTATCATAACCTCAACAGTGGTATCACGAGCATTGTATAACAAGTAATTAATTACTAAAAAAAATAAAACAAATAAATGCATTGTCTTATTAATTGTATGTGTAGATCTAGGGTTTGCAAAACCTAAACCCTAATTTTTTAGGGGGGCGTATTTTTTGTGCCCTAATTAGGGTTTTGTAAACTTTTGTTTTTAATTGGATTAGAAAACCCTAGGTTATGCAATTTTATGTGTATTAAATTGCGTAACTCTTGTTTAATTGCATTAATTGTTAAGTGTGATTTATATCCATGATAAATACATGCATGTTTTGTCATGGATCTTCTTTTATTGTATGATTTATTTGGTTAAGTGATATACACTAAATTTTTGATAGATCTAAAATTGGGGAAGACCTCAATCATTATTAATAAATCAATCATGTGCTATGTGGTATATGTTTTAATTTTGACTTACGCAATCGATGAATCGATGCATGTGGCTCACCTTGTACATTGCTGAAAACGGGTGAAAGTCTTAATTAGACATATACATGTTGACAGATCTAGAATTGACTATTAATAGGATTTATCAAAAGGTTTGCATGTGGCTATTTGATATGCATGACTAATTGTTAAGTTATGTATTCATTGTTTATATGTTTATTTTTTAAATACTTGCTTGTTTGTTATGTGTAACAAGGGTATTTTTATAAGAAAAATAAACTGACCTAAATAATGGTAATACATGTGTTTTTTAAGCATAGTAATCGTAATCGTTTAATTAATTGATTTTTATGCACAAAATAGTTAGAACGGCTCACCCATTAATGACAAACTGTGTGATGGGTACAAGGTTGGTAAGCATTAAATTGTGACCTTAAATATGAGGGTATGTAATATGCTTCGCGCTGACCTAATTCTCCGCTCGTTTGTGCGTCTTAATGGAGCTACCAAGTATTCCTATGAATGTGCATAAAATCATAAGAGTGAATTGACCTTAAATTCTACGCGCCACTTTTGTGGTAATTATCCGAATAACTTGGGTCTTATGACTCATGCAGCAGTAGGATATAGTGGTAATTAAAGGTAATTCTTTAATTGGTTAACCAATACCTCAATTAAAGTTTGATGATGAAAAGCTTAAACATTAAAACAAGGATATAAATGTTTTAATAAAAACTTATGCTACGAAGATGAATGCATGGCATCTTTGTACATATTTGATTTGACATCAAAATTATTACCCTTAATTTAAGTTGTATGCCATCCAACGAAACGGAAACACCTAAGATTACCTTTTATTTGTGTGAGAACGTGATTTAGATCGTAATCAAAGGGTAAAATATCCACGTGACATGAGAACGGGCATGAATGATTTTGCAGTTTCTTAAATTGGAAAACTTAATTGAGTTTCTTAAATTGGAAAACATGTTTACATGGCAATTGAAATTGGCTAGATGTAAATCCCATAAATCTAGGAGTTGCAATTTGAAAATTGGCAATTGAGGTTCGACTCGTACCATTTTGAATACTTTCATTACTAGCAGATCAACTGATGTGATGAAAATATGTCAATTTGGATCCTAGTTTTCAATGAAAATTAAATGGTTATATGTGTATGAACCATGGGTATTTAATTTTCTTGAAAAGGTTAATTATCGAAAATACTAATATTGAATTTTGTAATTCTTTTGAATGTATTAATGCAACATTTAACCGTAAATGTGGTTAAGTCTTTGATTGGTAAATTGATCCATTCTGCTTTCAAACAAATGTTTGATCGAGAATAATTTACCGAAAAGACAAACAAAATCTCTTTTCCATGGGAGAAGAATGAGACTCAATCCTATTCCTTTTCATGAATGAGAAAGGTATAATAGGAACATTTAAATTGTCTAAATTCTAATGTAACTCATAGCAATGAATTTCACATCTTATTTTCCATAAAGATTTCATTACCCTCATTTGGTGAATAAATCCTTTTGTAACAAACATGACTTTTGGTCAACTGGAAAACATGTATATTAGTTACTAAATTAGAAGCTAGACTAATTACCGTGAAAATTGGTAAAAGGCAAACTAGCATAATTTATCTAGTTGTTTTGCTTTAGCCTTTAAAAGTGCTACATACCATTATGGTAATGGTAGGCCTGTTAAGGAAGAAATTGCATACCCAATTTTTCAAGTTAATAACATTGATGGATAACCCATCATTCATAGAGTAGAATACACCTTTTAGTACCTTAGTAATAATTACGTATGGTTCTTCAAAGGTGTAGGAAAGTAAAAAGCAAGCAAGTTGTTTTCACTAGTATGAAACACTTACAATGTTGTCAAATCCAGTGGGAGCATTGTGTTGTATTACTGAATAAGAAGTTGTTGAAATGATTTCTAATTCAGTGGGAGCCACAAGCTTTGTGTCCTGTGTAGTAACCCAGATTATCTTCAAAGATAATTACTTTCCAATTGTAGGCACTTATGTTTTAAGGATAGTCATGTGCGTTTCCTTACTAATCCATATAGTCTTACATCTACTTGTTATATCTATGACACAAATCATATTAATCAAATAAACAAACGTTTGTCGTGTTGTTTATCTGCTACATGATGTTGTTACATTCACAAGTGGGAGAAATCTTTATTGTGTGCAAGGTACAACATATATAAATATGATTTAAATAGATTCTCTTGACTGCAAGGTAAGAGAGTAATGTTCTAATATGAATTATACATTTAAATGTGTATGATTGCCCCATTAAGAACATGTGTCAAGATGATAACAAATACTACTTTAAATATTTATGTCATTCAATATTTAAGAAACACTTGTAGTTACAATTTACGTTACGTGAGAACGTGAACTAGATTGTAGCCGAAGGTAAAATATCCACGTGTCGTGAGAACGAGCATGGATGATTTTGCAGTTTCTTACGTTGAACATTTCATGGAATGACATAATTAAATGAAGTAATCTAATACTACTTTGAAATAAGTATTTATGTATTCGTTGAATGACTTAAATCTTTGTGTAGTAAATATTAACTTGAAATTATTAATTGAAACCTGAGGTGGTGTTCATAAGTACTTTAATTATACATGTTTATGATTTCTTTGTAAAGTCACAAACATGAAGTCTTTTAAAACAAGACTTACAATATAAAGTAAGACGTTAACTTGCTATGTTTTAAGACATATGCATGGAGTCAATGAGTTGATCAATGACTTATAACGTATAGTGGGATTATAACTGATATGTCTTTTGACTTGGTCAAGAATACTTGTGTTATAATACATGCAATTGACTTGGTAATTCTATTGTACCATTAAGTTTTACTTTGTTGGTAAATAGGTAAGCCAAAGAGTAGATGGTTATCTTAAATATTGTTAGATTTTCTTACAATATTAATTATAAGGAAATACCATAGTTTATGGTATGTTCAGTTAGAAGAATCAAAATCTATTGGCATTTTTTGATTCAAGATAACTATAGTTTCTTCCAAAAGTTATCAAGGTTAGTAGATTGAGTATAGATTGAATATACTCAATAAGACTCCAACCTAGAAGATTAATAAGACACCATTTGTTTATGGAATGTGATGAATCACATTAAGTCTTATAGTGAAGTTCTGAATTTGTTAAACTACTTGTAAAGTGGGTTGTAACAAACTAATGTCAGGAACTGTAAATGGTTTTGTAATATCCCAAAAGAGAACAATGTATTGTTGCTCTACTTGCTAAACTATTTAAAGGTAATCTTTAAATTGTTAAAGGCAAGTGGTAGTTTTGTTTAGATCTTGAAAGACTAAATTACAAAATACATAATCTTCTAAAATGCACTAGCAAATATCATGATGAGGCTAAACATGTAAATGATAGACCTCTATTTGATGGAATTGTCATTCATAGATCCGTAAAGATATCTCAGATATTTAGTATGCTAAGGGATATGAGTTACATGATCATGGTAAGCCTGTTAATCATAATGATGAATTTACAAAATGTTGAATTGTGGTAAATCAATCATACTATGAATGTAAAGATGTTGTCCATAAAGATAATCAACTTTAGATACTTGGTTTATCTTAATAATGAATATGAGTTTCTTCAAAGGATGGAAACCCTATTGGTTTAAATCTTTTTGTAGAAATTATATGGACAATATTATACACATATTTAATGCATGTCTAGTGATAATAATATTAATCATACTTAAGCAATTAACTATGATTGAATATTCTTTCCTAGATACATTAAATAGAAGTATAAAGATTATAATTGTCATACTTAGTTTCATTGATATGAAATTTTGACAATGAATATCGAAACTATTTGTTCTGGAATTACTTTAAGAGGACATAAGTAATGCAAAGGATTTTTTATAAATTCAATTAATCTTTGAATATGTACAGACTGCAAGAATCCATGAATGGATATATGCATGCATCTAGGAGATGATTCTTATGTTTAATATTAAATCCATGTTTGATTTAATAATTTAAATAAGATTGCTCATAAGTATTCCCGAAGCTAGTGGGAGTATTATTTTCTTAAATCTTATATGTTGTATGGGCAACTACATTCCACCTAAATTAAGTTTTAGTTGGGAATGAAACTTCGTTTGTAAGATTTGGAAATAAGACATACAACCTTGAAATATATGTTTATTACTATAAACATATGCGGTAAATAAATGAGTCTAATAGAACATGATGGATATATAATGAGATCTTAAAGTCTAACTTGAAGATTCATCATGTACATCATGTTGTAAGATTGTTGTGTCATGCTTGATTACAAGATGATTTGACAACATTGAAAGTTGTTAGTGTAATAAATATTTTAAAAGGAATATGTTTGGATTTAGAACCACATTCCATAGTCTGGAGATGCTCCTAGATTCTATGGATGAAAATATGGCAATTATTTCATAATTGTTATTGCCAACAAACTTGAGTTTTGGTAGGCACCAACATTACACTATAACTGTTCAAAGTTTACGGATGTTTGAAAGAGAATATTGTTGGTTGTACACAATGATGCTAGTATAATTGAGATGACACTCAATTCTAGTCATGGTATCCTTGATGATTATCATGTTGACTAGTTATGCTCAACTAAGAGCATAGTTGCATTATACATTAAAGAATAAAGAATACTTTAAACTTTAAAGTTTTGAAAGATGATTGTCATAAAAGGTGGTTCAGGTTGTCACGCACCTTATGGAATGATACGACAATATCAAGATATGCGTAAATACATACAAGAAATTCACTTATTGAATTCTTGAAATAAGTATCCTCAAAATCCCTATAGATCAAAGTTAGTTGAAATTATGCCCTATCAACAAGTATGATTATCATGACTTGAAGCAAAAATTCATTAACTAAGAATTATTATGCATTGATCTATTTAGTATTTGGATAAATGATATTGTAAACATTATTATTCAAATGAAATAAAGTATTTTGTTATGTTATTATCCATTTATTATGATGTTATTCTATATTTGCATGTTTAAATCCTTGAATAACTTAAGTTATTCTAAATAGTCCATTGTCGATCAATAACATGTGAATGGTATTGAATTAAGACAAATCTGAGTATTAGTTAGAATATACTTGAAAGTATATTGATGCGTAGCATGACTAATTTCAGATGATATTCAATGGATTGAGTATAGGACTTATCCCACCCACATGATGGTACTTTATGGATCTTAGTCATTAAGTACATCATGAATATTTATCCTCTGACTTGAGATACCAGAGAACTGTCATGGATGTAGTGCATTTCTGAGAAGCAATCTAACGCTATAATGAATCGTAGTTATAAGGGTTGTTTTCGAAGTGTTGCGAATTTATGAATTCTCGCTCATAGTCAAAATGGGATTTGTTTCATTCAAAATTATTTTGAAGTATAATACTACTGGCCCCTCGTAGGGTTGTCAAGATGTTTGCATGGCCATGCCCAAGGTCTTCGGAATATGTTCGATCTAATTGTAATCTTGATCAATCATATAAAGCGAGAAATTAATTAAGAAATGAGTGAGATCCATATTCTTATTAACATGGTATTAGAAATAAAAGGATGAATATGATGATGAATCATCAAAGTGGTTTTTCTCCATAAAACCATACACGAAGTTGTATCGGCATTGGCGTGTTGCTAGACGCTTAACCAATGTCATTACACGCTTTGTAAACATATCCGCTGGAGCTCTTGGAATATGTATATATTTATAAATCGTGAATGTCCGATTCAACTCGCGGACCACGGATTGCACACATTAGCTTAATGAGAATTAAAGTTAATAATTAATGTTAATGGTTACGACATTAATTATTACACAAAAG
>OU343219.1:223980611-223993265 GCA_910596185.1 Chrysanthemum makinoi | reverse complement strand
AAGATTTAGTCTACATATTTTTAGTACATTGCCACTACTACAATTCACATTTAATTACTATCACAATTGCATTTTTATTTACGTACTTTAATTAGTTTAATAAATGATTTTCGCAATTTGCATGAACACATAGTGTACCCAATACTCCCAACGATTTTTTTAATACATTCTCATACACCCTAAAACCCTACAAACTTGCAAAAATCCATTTTCTTACACTTTATATAATTCTTTTATTATAAACCCTTAAATGTGTGTATTTAACTTTAACTAGAAAACTAATACTCAATACTAAATTTTTACTACCCAATATACTTATAATATACATAATACATAAAAATTTCAATGTTTCTTCTTTTTATTGCCTAGTGCCGCCCCCTAAGTATAATAGTAGGCTAATACATTTTTTTATATAACAAAAACCATACTTACTTGACCTTGACTTTTATACTCAATGGATAATAGGAATTTGAGAAAACAAGAAAAGACTAGACCACTTTTTTTTCTTGCTCTTGTCGACAGCCACCCAAACAATTATTTTTTTTTATTATACCTAAGTTACTAGGGTATTATTATTCTAACTTAAATCTCATGCTTCATAATATTAATATTGACCATGACTCCTTTGACCACCTTGCTTATAATAATAAGCTACTAGTGAGACATCTAGTCCTCTTTTTATTTTTTCTTTCGGCTGTGAAAACAAACAGACACACATTTACTTTTTTTTAATCAAAGTCTATTACTAGCTCATTTATATAGTAATTTGGACCATATTTTCATTTGGCTATATAAAAGAGCCACTTGCATTCACTTCTTCACACTTTGAAAATTAAAATTTCACTCACTCACTTTCACTTAAAATTCGGCAAGGAGAAGAGCACCAAGAAGAAAAATAGGTGTTGTTAGTTCAAGAGCTAAGTTGTGCTTATTTGGGTTAACTAGTTAAGTTACTAAGGGTTTGGATTTATTATTTGGGTACATTAGTCTTCATCATCACCCCATTTCATCATAAATTTCAAGTAAGATTCATAAAATATTTTCAATACTTTTACTCATCTTGTTTATGCATTTTACAAGGTCACAATAGCTTAGTCACATGATTTACATACACTTTGATATCACCTTGTACATGTTTGTGATACTTTGTAACCATAATCAACTTGTAGTTAATAACTAAGTCTTAAACATATTTTCATGAACATAGTAAATTGTTAACCTTGACAAGAAGGTGAAAGAGCTAGGATTAGATTTGAAGTGATTGTTAAGTTGATTTTTGGTAATAGAAGCTAAGAAACGCGTTTAACATTTAAATAAAATATAGGCTGTTCCATTCGACTAAATACAGAAAAATCAGTGGTTTTTGAGTAATATTTGACCTAAAGAAATTTGAAATAGAGTTAATAACGAAAACTTGGTTGCTTGAACGGGTTAAAACGGACTTATAACGAAGAAGTTATGCTAGTTTTAAGTTAGGTGACGAAAACTATTTTCCTGAAGCAAAATGTTGCTGTTAGAGTTTTTCAAATGATAAAACTGGACAATAAAAGTTGGTTAAACTAGTCGGGACACTAAAAACTTGTTAGTATACTTAAATACCTTCGCGGGGATATATAGAACTTAAGAAACGGACCTAAAACGAGAAAGTTATGACCTAATATAGTTTTTGACGAAATGTAATTATTTGACAGCTTTTCACTAATATAAAAGCTGATAGAATTTTTAAAAATGAATTTTGGACATTTTAAGTGCGGTTTTAGCCAAAATGACTTGAACAAAAGTAGTAGCATGTTATACATACTTGTTAGGCAAATTGGAAGTTTTCAAAAATACTAAATAACAAAGCAAGTATATTTAAATTTCGAGATAAACTAGAAATGTTATAAAAAGGTATATTTTAACTACGAGTTTAACGTAACTATATTTTTAATCACTAAACTCTACAACAAACATGTACGGGTGATATTCTAAAGTGTATAATTGCATACACAATGATTTTGTCGAACCTAAGACATATCATTACCTTTAGGTTGCGGTTAAAGTAGCGAGCCTCGAATTTCGTGCACACACTTGATTGCATCGTATTACTCTGTTTAAGGTGAGTTCTCGTAGCCCCACTTTTAACATGTTTTTCTTGGGGGAAATGGTACTCAAATGATATTTTAAATTTGTTTTCATCTTGTGATTTCACGGTTTTACTTGATTTTGGACATATATGTGATATGATGCGATTATATCTTTGTAACAATATCTTGCTTGTGTGTACATAATCTAGCGTGAACGGTAACTCTCTGCGGGCCTACGTGATGATAGATCTATGGGGGTAGCTCCCCACATGGTTTTGGATATATGGACATATGGGCTGGGATTACGCGATACTAGTTGTTTTGTGACTAAGTGCATGTATATTGTCATCATTTTCACTATTGTCCTACATTATATTCACACTTCGGTGGTTTAACTCTCAAACCTACGAGCTCACCAACTTTATGTTGACGTTTTCGACTAACCATTTCAGGTGTTATGAATGAAGTTCCATTAGGAGGTTGAGTATTGGCCTAGCTTAGCAAGACTTAAATAAAACCCTCCCGGGTTGTATCCGTGGAGTTGGATTAGGTTATTTTCTTATGATGTATTTTGGCTTTGAAGTCTATGTTTGGAGTATCCCGGTTGTGGGAGTTTCATGACTATTATCTTTAATGTATTACATTTAGTACTTCTCTATTAGACACCTTGTGTTCTTTACTTTGAAGTCATACCCTGTAAATGTTATTCCGCTGCGCCATTTTTGGGGTGTGACACCTTGGTTGCATGAGCTTGGTGACAAACAAAAGTGGGCTCAAGTATCATATACTTGAGGCAACTGTATCAAACAAAAGCGGGCTCAAGTATCACATACTTAAGTTGCAGATCAAACAAAGCGGGCTCAAGTATCACATACTTGAAGTGGAAGTATCAAACAAAAGCGGCTCAAGTATCATATACTTGAGGCGGACCGTATCAAACAAAGCGGGCTCAAGTATCTTATACTTGAGGCGGCGTCCTAAATAATAATAACTGTATTGTTTTCAAACCATTGGTGTGAGTATATAGCTCACACTACAAACATAATGTGTTCAACCATCAAACAAACTCTATGAATTTCACTCAACCTTTGTGTTGACAGTTTTAAACATGTATTTCAGGTCCATATTGTACAGAAATTTTATGGTGCCGCGGATACTCAAGAAGGCTATAAATTTTATTATCATTCGAAAACCCATTTAAACTTATTTATGTAAACCGTGAAACTCACGGGACCTCATTTTGTAAACTCTGATATTTATATAAATTGAATGATAAATCCTTTTCAAACGACTCCTTTAGAGATCGTTTCTATTATATATGACTTGTTGTCTGAGTCGAGTAACACCCGGTTTGAATTCGCCACGTATCACAAAATTGGGGTGTTACATATTGGTATCGAGCCGGTTATAGAGAAACGGGTCTAATCGAGACCTAAACTATAACAAACAAAACATTTTATAGCTTTTCGCTCTCCGTGCCTTCCATCCTCCAGACGATTATGTGACTTCTAGGTAGTTTATGCTACACAAACATACTAGTATATTGATATATACACTCGACATATTTTCAATCATTTTAGCTAAACGATAGACTAAACATATCTCCATTTGCCTATTCTAAGGCATTACGAAACAATCATATTTTTTTTCCAAATCATGTATCTACTCGTGCATTTTAGGATTACGAAACTTCCTCCAAGACATTGTAACAGATTACAATGGTCTTTCCTACTTCCTAGACATTGTAATTTATATAATGGTCTCTATTACATTCTTGTAAATCCTATAGTGGTCTCTATTACATTCTCAAAGACTATAAATCCTAGAGTGGTCTCACTTACATCCCCAGACACGGTAAATGAAGCAATTAACTCATTTATTCCTTAGACATTGTGAGTTACACAATGATCTCTCCATCATTTCGAAAGACATTGTGAGTTACACAATGATCTCTCCATCATTTCTCAAGACATTGTGAGTTACACAATGGTCTAATTTACTTCACAGACATTGTAAGTTATACAAAGTCCCTAGGAATTATCTTATAAACCTTATACGATATTGTTTTACATAAAACCCGTCACAGTCTATCAATTTCCCTAATGGAAATACAAGAAATGGGATTTCTAAAGGACAAACTGATTCATCATTTACAAAAGCTGAAGTTCAGCAACTTTCTCTACATTTATCAAAATCATATTTTGAAACCTTCATTGTTAAAATTCGTGATTCTAGCCAAGTATGGACTATTTTAGAATTACTTAAAACTTCCTTTCCACACATATCTACCCATACTATCTTCTATGCAATGGAATGTGCAAACATAGGTTACAAGTCTTGTATGGTAGGGACTTTACTGGCCAATGGTTTGTATCGCCTTTGCTTAGTAGACATTTTCTCAAAAGCTATGGACATATCACGAGTATACCTAATTTAGGTATTTGAAAAATTATCAACTATAAACAAATATAGTCTAGTCACTATATTTAACCTAGGACATGGAACATAGTCGACTAACTATGTTCGACTTAAATTTTTCAAACACTGAGAATAGTTATACAAGGGTTATATTCAGGCTAATTTCCTACTTAAACTTGATAAACCACCAGAATTCATTAAAAAGATCTAGATACATGATAGTGTCTCTTAACACTTATTTATACTACCTGATGAGTGTGTAAATACTCATCATTTTTGTTCCTTCACTTTGCAAAACCCGGTCAAAACACTTTAAAAAGTCTCAAGAAGACAGAAAAAATATTTAGACTGTGTTTTATTCAATAATTGTAAAAATCTAGTCCTTGGTTATTCAAAACATGTAATTTTTCATAAAAGGCCCTCGGGAATTTTTAAGTTGTCAAATTTAGCCTTATAAAGTCTAGTTTGCAAAATGACAACTTGAGTCCTTAGAATTTTAAAGATTGGCCAGAAATTACCGGGACATTTTTATTTGAAAATTACCATTTTTGGTCCTTGGAAAAATTAATCTTGTCATAATTAGTCCTTATGATGAAATTTGGAAAATTTCATTTTTGGTCCTTCAAGTTTGGTCAAATGGCAAATATGGTCCTTGTGTATTACTTCCAAATCAAAACCGGATCAAACACACCCAGTTACTAAACCCAGCACAAATAAAAAAACCCCTACCCACCTTTTCCTCCTCTTTCTTTCTTTCTTTGAAACACTCAACCTCCATCCCTCCTACTACCCTGTCATCACCAAACCCACTTACCCAATCTTTCCCTCTTTCCCAAGGCAGCCAAGCATAAAAGACCCCAGTGGATGGCTCAGATTATCTCCATTTGGTACCTACTAATTGGATGGAGGAGATTGGCACAAAAGAAACACAAGACAAGGATAGAGAAAGAAGACCTTTTAGTTGTAGTATAAATATAATTGTATGCCATTGTTATAAGGCAGTCTAGAATTAGTGTTCTAGCTCAATCTTTACTTTTATCTGTCATTTTCATTTACTTGTAATTTTTAAATTTCAGTTAATGCAATTTCAATTTTATGCAACTTTCCTGTTGAAATCTTGGTTTCTTTTATGTTCATTGGTTTTCTATTTGATTGAAATCCTTGTTATTATTCCGATTAAGTTGTTGTTATAAGCTTGTATAAGCTCTGTGAGCTTTTGTTCAATTTACAAATCAGTTTTCCAAAATTGTTTTCACCATTCCTACCCGTAAGGGGTGTTTGGATTAGCTTAAGTTGTGGGTCACAAGTCCCATTTGACCCATGTTGGTTTTTACTTTAGTCAAAGCAAGTGTTGGATAAGAGATTATATGCATTTTCAATAACGTTTGTTTGCAAAGAAGTCGAGTTTGGTTCTTAAAGGTATCGATTTCTGTTTCTTTGATTCAATAGCAAGACACCATGATTTTTAGCTTAATTGTAGGTTAGTTAGAGTTGGAATTAGGGTGTTTTAAATTGAGCACTTAGATAGATGTATGGTTTCTCTTTTTTTCTGCTTTGTTTAGCATCTTAGTGATTATTTAAGTAGCTTATTTAGGCCCTTAAAATTGCTTCCTTTTCTGTTTTGCCACTGTAACAGCAGATGAGTGGGCCTTTTAAAGTGCTTATTATGTCTTATTTTTAGCTCATTTAGTTCTCTTTTATGCCCATTAGTTACTTAGTTTAGGTTTAGTTTATCCTTACCTTATTTGAAGCTTATTTATAAGCCAATTGATGCTCCTTTAAAGTGTTTGGAGCAGCCTCTTTTCATTTTTTTTCTAGCTCTTTAGTGTCTAGTTATTGCTAGTTAGGTTCCCTTTAAATGCTTTTAGGTAATTTATGTAGTTGTTAGTAGGTGTTAGCTTATTATAAGCTTTTTGATAGCTTTTGTGTACTTCTAACCCATTTGTCCCAAACAAAGCCCTTTCATAAATTTTTCTTCATTCTTGAGTTAATGAGTCATCATGATTGTTTAAGATTGACCAAAGTTTAAAGTTGAATTTTAGTTAGTCTTATTTTTTGTTTTGCATAAGAAGAGAAATCCAAAAATAATAAGAAGCCAAAACGTGGAGGCGAGAATCGAACTGTGACCTCCTGCACAAAGTCCACGCATACAACACAGACCTCAACACCAACTGCCCTTGGGTCTTTCTTGTGAATTTCCTTGCACTATTTATTCCTTAACCGCCTTTAGCAGTTTTTACTTTAAGCCCTTTTTAGCTTATTTCGTGGCTTATTTCTAAAGCAACCACAAGATTTTTTTCTTAAGTTTAGTATGCACCAAAGTACTTTTTGTGATTCTTTCAGATTTTTCAAAAATAGTTTAGTATTTTTAATTAATTAGTTAGATTAAATTAGTTTTTAATTCGTAATAATAATTTTAATAGTCATAAAAATAATTTTATTTTTCCAATAATTTTCTTGCATCATTAGGATTGTAAAAATGTATTTTCCATATCCGTAGGTATTTTACTTCTTTATTTTCACAATTTATTTCGTACGTTCATGTCATTTTATTTAAACGTACGTTTTAGGTTTTAAACATTAATCGATTTTAAATATAGAATTAAAATGACTTCAAAGTCTTGATTAGATTTAATTTCCTTAGTGTAATCAATCATAACCTTTTCCTGTTCAATATTCACTCGATCACAGATTCGTTGTATTACAGTGTTCACACCTCGTTGGGACTTAACGACCCGAGGATTCACTATACTCCTCTGGATTTAATTGCATTCTGTTCTGAGCTGTTTGACTTGTATGGTTGACCATTCACAAGTGGTTGACTAATAAAAGATAGACCGTTCGGAGCGGATCAAATTTTGGCGCCGCTGCCGGGGAGGTGTGTTGCGTGCTACGAATTTGAAGCATCAGTGTTGTTGAATATACATCCATTGTATATTTACCATCCTTGTTCATATTTTCTTATTATTATCATATAAAAACAAAACGGTTTCCGAAAACATTTTAAAATCAGGTTTCAACGAACACAAAAACCCAAAAAGATTTTCTTTCTTATATTTACAAAATGTTTATCCAAAATACCAAAAATATTCCTCTTTACCCTCTTACCCTTTTGATTCTTCATTTCTTACCCTCTGGAACCCTTTGATTCTTTCTATGTCTTATCCTCACCTTCTTGGTTGTCAATGGTGTGGTGACGCTCATAATGATGATAATTGTCTCAGTTTTAGCATGGTAGAATCAGGAGATCGGTGCCTCTATAACCAAGCTCCATATCCTTACCATGACACATCTGATTCATTCTACCAGCCACCACATCATGAGATATTGACATATCGTGTGAGTTTTGTGGAGGTCCTCACCAAGGATTTGAGTGTCGGACCAGAGACACGTTTTTCTATGAACAAATCTCTGATAACACTCTGAACTTTGGAAATGATCAATATCCATGTTATTCACCAAATCAGTCACAACAATCATTTTGTTGTGAGAACTGTGGAGGTCCCCATTTCACTCGATTGTCAAACAGGGATTCCATTTCCTTGTAACAATTACGACTATCCATATCACGACCAACCTCCACAGGGCCAAATGACTCAAACTCCTCACAAAACCCAACAAGACACTTATCTAGAGCTTCAGGAGTTAGTGAAAAGAACTGAGGAATTGAGTAAAACAGCATTTCGAAATGCTCCCAGTTTTTCTTGTGTGTATTGTGGGGGTCCTCATGATGATTATCAATGTTAAACTTCCGGTTTTGACAAATCTCCACTCCCACAATGTCCCATCATTCAAAATTCACATGAGAAATCCATGGAAGAATTGCTAGTCAAGAGCGGTTGCTAAAATAAATTCCCAAATTGCCTTTGAAAAATCTATTAGGGAATCAATTGCAAAAGAAAAAGAAGCCAGATCTAGCTCTCAATTTCGTTTTATTCCGATGACATGGCGATGAGGATACACTTCATATCCTTCAATTCTATAAAGATTCATCAAGTTCATCAGTTGATATCCCGGCAGTTGAGATTCATTCTCAAACAACTGCTATCACACCCGAAGCTCCCACTCACTCTCTAAACATGGGAGATGAGCATCTTGACACTGTTCCTGAAAAGGAATCGGACGAATTCATAAAGTCTAGTGTTGAGAACCTTGTCCCAATCCCGAGAGAGTCACAGGGAACTTCTGAGCATATGTGTGATTCTCTTCCCCCTCTTGAGTATTCTCTAGATCATTTTGAAACTTTCTCCGATTTTAGCGACGATTCTGCTTCTTATGGAAACATCAAGTATGTTGAGGCATCACTCCCACAGTCTGATCCTCTTCTTGAGGAGTTCACCGATGAACTCGCTCACATCAATCCACTTTCATCAAAAAGTGATGATGATCTCTTTGATTTCGAAGCCGACCTAGGAGAAATTGAAAGTCTCCTTTATAATGATCGTTCACTCACTTCTTATCCCAACAGTCCAATAGAGAATGTTGATCACTTTATTCCTGAAGCGTTCAAAACAACTCTCACTAATCCTCTATTTGAATTCGACTCTGAATTCACTTTAATTTCTGAGAATCCACTCTTTGATACTCAGATTGAGGATAGTGATGAGTCTATAGTGGAACAAGAATTCACAGATTTACATCTTGTGATTGATTCTCTTCACGAGGAGTTCGCCGGTGAACTTACTCATATCATATCTCCGCCGGAGTATGATAACTTCCACTTTGATCTAGACACACCCGGGATATGTCTAGACCAATTGAGCTTAAATGATGAGATTCATAATACTGAAATTATGGATTCTCCTATGGATGAAGATGAGTTAGTCATGATTTTCATCATGACTTTCTTTCTTTTATTCACCTATCCCGTGACTTCTTCTCTTCTTCACTCATTCGGGAGTGAAGATACCATCTTTGACCCCGGCATTTCCATGTACCATTTGTGAGCCGAAGTCGTCTATGTATATCTCGTCAGTGTGGAACTTTCGCGTGCTTCAAATGTTTATACAAACATTTTGAATGAAAGTCCGATGGAGATTGTTCTTCCACTCTGCTTCCCCATGAACAAATTAATTCGGGGTCGAGTCAAGCTAGCGACTCGGTAATCAAAAACAGTAGTTAAACATGGGTTTTCACCCGTGTGTACCACCCTAGTGTGGGGGAGTTGCCCCTCGCTGTTGTATATAAGTTTTCTAACATCAAAAAACAAATCACAAAAATAATGGCCGTAGTATTTCCCTTTTACGTTCTATGTTTCGGCATAACCGCCGGTACTTTGAATATTGAGGGCAATATTCATTTCTAGTGTGGGGGGAATTCTCACGAATTTTATCATGTAATTATACCACCCAATTCCCCCATTTTTAGCCAAATTTTTTTTTGGGAGTAAGTGTTTTGCACTTACTCACTTACGTTATCGATCGCCATGTCTAATACACAAAAGGATTGGCTAATCCAGGAGCAAACGGCTCTTGGTAAAGATATCTCAAATCCGTTGACGGCTTGCAATTTGCCCAAAATTGTATGGTGTTCAGCTCACCATATCTTTAATTAGTGAAGAGTTGGCTAGCCCGCAAGTTTATGGCTTGTGGTAAAGGCAGTTGGAAAACCATAATTGGTAATCGACTCACCAAAGATATTTTATCTAAGAGTTGGCTAGTCCAGTAGCAAACGGCTTCTGGTAAAGACAAATCAAAACCGTTGAAAGCTGGTGGTTTGCTCAAAATCATTTGGTTATCGATGTACCAATGTTCTTACTTTAACTGAAACAATTGGCTACTCCAGAAGTAATGGCTTTTGGTAAAGAGACTTAAATCCATTAAGTTTTCACAAAAGATTGCTAGGGACTAGCAATAGTTTAGTGTGGGGGATTGATGAGTGTGTAAATACTCATCATTTTTGTTCCTTCTGCCTTTACAAAACCAGTCAAAAACACTTTAAAAAGTCTCAAAAAGACAAAAAATATTTAGACTGTGTTTTATTCAATAATTGTAAAAATCTAGTCCCCGGTTATTCAAAACATGTAATTTTTCATAAAAGGCCCTCAGGAATTTTTAAGTTGTCAAATTTAGCCTTATAAAGTCTAGTTTGCAAAATGACAACTTGAGTCCTTAGAATTTTAAAGATTGACGAAATTACCCGGGACATTTTTAATTTGAAAATTATCATTTTTGGTCCTTGGAAAAATTAATCTTGTCATAATTAGTCCTTATGATGAAATTTGGAAAATTTCATTTTTGGTCCTTCAAGTTTGGTCAAATGGCAAATATGGTCCTTGTGTATTACTTCTAAATCAAAACCGGATCAAACACACCCAGTTACTAAACCCAAAACAAATAAAAAAAAAACCCTACCCACCTTTTTCCCTCCTCTTTTCTTCTTTCTCTGAAACACTCAACCTCCATCCCTCCTACTACCCGGTCATCACCAAACCCACTTACCCAATCTTTCCCTCTTTCCCAAGGCAGCCAAGTTGGCAATCCAAGCATAAAAGACCCCAGTGGATGGCTCAGATTATCTCCATTTGGTACCTACTAATTGGATGGAGGAGATTGGCACAAAAGAAACACAAGACAAGGATAGAGAAAGAAGACCTTTTAGTTGTAGTATAAATATAATTGTATGCCATTGTTATAAGGCAGTCTAGAATTAGTGTTCTAGCTCAATCTTTACTTTTATCTGTCATTTTCATTTACTTGTAATTTTTAAATTTCAGTTAATGCAATTTCAATTTTATGCAACTTTCCTGTTGAAATCTTGGTTTCTTTTATGTTCATTGGTTTTCTATTTGACTGAAATCCTTGTTATTATTCCGATTAAGTTGTTGTTATAAGCTTGTATAAGCTCTGTGAGCTTTTGTTCAATTTACAAATCAGTTTTCCAAAATTGTTTTCACCATTCCTACCCGTAAGGGGTGTTTGGATTAGCTTAAGTTGTGGGTCACAAGTCCCATTTGACCCATGTTGGTTTTTACTTTAGTCAAAGCAAGTGTTGGATAAGAGATTATATGCATTTTCAATAACGTTTGTTTGCAAAAGAAGAATGGAGTTTGGTTCTTAAAGGTAATCTGATTTCTGTTTTGCTGATTCAATAGCAGCACCCATGATTTTTTAGCTTAATTGTAGGTTAGTTAGAGTTGGAATTAGGGGTGTTTTTAAATTGAGCACTTAGATAGATGTATGGTTTCCTGTTTTTCTGCTTTGTTTAGCATCTTAGTGATTATTTCGTAGCTTATTTAGGCCCTTAAAATTGCTTCCTTTTCTGTTTTGCCACTGTAACAGCAGATGAGTGGGCCTTTTAAAGTGCTTATTATGTCTTATTTTTAGCTCATTTAGTTCTCTTTTATGCCCATTAGTTACTTAGTTTAGGTTTAGTTTATCCTTACCTTATTTGAAGCTTATTTATAAGCCAATTGATGCTCCTTTAAAGTGTTTGGAGCAGCCTCTTTCATTTTTTCTAGCTCTTTAGTGTCTAGTTATTGCTAGTTAGGTTCCCTTTAAATGCTTTTAGGTAATTTATGTAGTTGTTAGTAGGTGTTAGCTTATTATAAGCTTTTTGATAGCTTTTGTGTACTTCTAACCCACTGTCCCAAACAGCCCTTTCATAAATTTTTCTTCATTCTGCAGTTAATGAGCTGTCACAGATTGTTTAAGATTGACCAAAGTTTAAAGTTGAATTTTAGTTAGTCTTATTTTTTGTTTTGCATAAGAAGAGAAATCCAAAAATAATAAGAAGCCAAAAACGTGGAGGCCAGGAATCGAACCTGTGACCTCCTGCACAAAGTCCACGCACACAGCACAGACCTCAACACCAACTGCCCTTGGGTCTTTCTTGTGAATTTCCTTGCACTATTTATTCCTTAACCACCTTTAGCAGTTTTTACTTTAAGCCCTTTTTAGCTTATTTCGTGGCTTATTTCTAAAGCAACCACAAGATTTTTTATTTTTCTTAAGTTTAGTATGCACCAAAGTACTTTTTGTGATTCTTTCAGATTTTTCAAAAATAGTTTAGTATTTTTAATTAATTAATTAGATTAAATTAGTTTTTAATTCGTAATAATAATTTTAATAGTCATAAAAATAATTTTATTTTTCCAATAATTTTCTTGCATCATTAGGATTTTAAAAATGTATTTTCCATATCCGTAGGTATTTTACTTCTTTATTTTCAC
>OU343219.1:223771063-223980511 GCA_910596185.1 Chrysanthemum makinoi | reverse complement strand
AAACCCTTATGGTGATGGGTGTTCGACCGGCCAGACAAGAAAGAGGAGAGGAGGAGAGAAATTAGGTTATCAAAGTGATCCAAGGTTAGTTAATAATGAATACATTGATTTGTATTTATAGTTAACATAACTTGGAGTACAAGTTTGAGTGGGTTTGGGTTTGGGAAGCCCCAACCGATCGGCCACATCAACCAAAAGGGATTCTAGATCTTTCCCGACTTATAATTTCATCTCTAGTCCTCGTAGTTTATATTTAACTATCGTTATGTTTTATTTCGTGACTAATAATTAATAATAACATTTTATATATTAATTATTAACATCAACTCTCATACGTAATGTGTGCAATCCCGGTTCGAGTTAATCCGGACATACATATATTTAAATATCCATAAAACCTTCAAGCTCCACTTGATATTACTAAATATAGTAATGACATTGGTTAGTCTAGCTTTAACACGCCAATGCCCCCAGATCAAATCGAGTATGGTCTCCCTAAAAACCATTTAATGATTCATCATTTTTACTTATCCTTTTGTTACTAATACTACATTTAACTATGAATATGGATCAAGTCATTTCATTAGTTAATATTCTGTTTCTCGTATTCATTGAACAAGATTACAAAATCATCTGAACGTATTCCAGATAGATCTTGGGTATGGCCATACAAACATCTTGTCAACCCTACTGGGGCCCAAATATAAGTATTATGCAAACAAATTCAAATGAACTAATTCTCTTGACTACAAACATAACTCATGAACTTTGCAACACTTCCGAAAATAGCCCTTATAACTACCGTTACGGATAGCGTAGACTATCTTACACAAATGCACTACATTCATATCAGTTATCGGTATCTCAAGTCGAGGATAAACACTTCATCATATACTTAATGACAAAGATCCATAAAGTATCAAATTATGTAGTTGGGATAAATCCTATATTAGATTCATTGAATATCATCACGAAGTGTGGTATGCATTCTCATCAATATACTTTCAAGTATATTCTACCACATCTCCCGGATTTGTCTTAATTTAATGATACTCTCATATCATTAATTGACTGTGGACATTTAGAATAACTTAGTTACTCTCACGCGGATTAAACATGCCATATAGGACAACAATATTATGGTATGAAAATAAACATAATCCAAACTTTATTTCATTGAAAATAATAAATGTTTTACAATATCCTTTATCCAATATGATAAGTTCTGCATGAAACTATTAGCTAAACGAAGTCCAATTCCATTGGCAAGTCCAAAAGTTGTCTCTAGCCAAAGCCTTAGTGAAAGGATCAGCTAAGTTATCATCTATGTGAACTTTCAATAGATTAATTTCACCTTCGCGGACTTGTTCCCGAACATAGTGATATTTCCGTAGAAAATGTTTGGTGCCCTTCATGACTCGGGTTCATTGGCAAATATGATTGCTTGTTGTCACAATACATATCAATAGGTGATTCAATTGAAGGCATAACAAGCCCGAAATGAATTTCCTAATCCAAGCGACCTCCATTGCGGCTTTCGAAGCGGCTATGTATTCGACTTATCACGAGACATGCATGTCATACTCGCTTCTTGCTCTTCCGATTAACTGCTCCTCCGCATTGACAAAGACATAACCGATGAGGACTTCAGATCATCTTTATCACACTACCGGGGCGCATCATAGTAACCTGTAACACCAAGCTCTTGGTGAGTTTCCACCATACACTAAAACATATCTTCATATTCCTCATATACTTTAGATATGTTTAACAGCAATTCAGTGAAGTTCACCCGGATTCTGTTGATATCGACTGGTCATGTTTTGAGCGAATGCCACATCTGGCCTTGTGCATCTCACAACATACATAAGTCATGCTTTACTTCCATCGGCAAATATCCTTTCTTGGAATATTGCATATTGAATCTCTTCAATATTTTATCAATGTAAGCGCTTTGACTTAAACCAATTAACAGCTTTGAGCTATCTCGGTAGATCTTGATTCCCATAATGTATGCAGTTTCTCCTAAATCCTTCATGGAAAAACACTTCCCAAGATATGCCTTAACATTTTGCAAACTTGGAATGTCTTTTCCCATAATTAATATGTCATCGACATAAAGGATAAGGAAAATTACCTCACTCCCACTAACTTTGTGATACACACATGGCTCATCAAGATTTTGAATAAATCCATACCTTTTGATTTATTTATCAAATCTCTTATTCCATTGCCTTGATGCTTGCTTCAATCCATTAATGGACCTTTGAAGTTTGCATACACGGTTTGGAAATTGTGGATTCACAAACCCCTCAGGTTGCTTCATATAGATGTCTTCATCTAAGCGACCATTTAAGAAGGCGGTTTTGACATCCATTTGCCATATCTCATAGTCATAGTACACTGCTATAGCTATGAGAATTCTAATAGCTCTAATGTCCACTACAGGAGAAAAGGTCTCCTCGTAATCTATGCCATAAGTTTGAGTAAAACCCTGCACAACTAGACGAGCTTTATAGATGTGTATATTGCCATCCATGTCAGTCTTTATTTTATAGAGCCACTTACTTCCAACCACCTTGGCGTTTGGAGGTAAATTGACCTCTTCCCAGACTTCATTTTCTCTCATGGATTGAATTTCCCCATTCATTGCAACTTGCCATTTTTCCTTTTCAGGACTTGCCATTGCAGCTTTATAACTAGTAGGCTCTCCAAGATCTCCTAACATAGTTTCCTCAACCTCTACGTTAAGACATAGACGTTCAGTGCACGCATAGACCTAACGGATCTACGAACGAGAATCACTTCAACTTCTGGTGTAGGACCCAGACTATCAGGTTCTACCGGAAGTACGTTAGTGTTTTCAGAAGGTAATGCATCTTCTTGATCATCTTCCAGATCATAAACTCTCCCACTGAATTCTTGAGATACAGATCACTTTCAATAAAGTCTCCATACCTAGCAACAATTACTTTATTTTCAGTTGGATAGTAGAAGTAGTAACCCATAGTTTCCTTAGGGTATCCTACGAAGATACACTTTCCAGATCTTTGTTGGAGTTTATCTGCTGAGTCACGCTAACATACCCTCAAACAGACCTTTAAATAAGATAGGTTAGGAGCTTTACTATGCCATATTTCATATGGTGTCTTATCAACCTTCTTTGTGGGAACCATATTTAGAATGCGAACAGCTGATTCTAAAGCATAATCCCAAAAGGATAAAGGTAGAGTAGTAAGATTAAACATAGATCGTATCATGTCCAACAAGGTACGATTTCTTCTCTCAGATATACCATTTTGTTGTGGAGTATATGGAGAAGTGAGATTCTGGACAATTCCATTATCAGCTAAGTAATCTTTAAACTCTTGGCTTAAATATTCACCTCCTCTATCGGATCGAAGAGCTTTAATCTTCTTTCCCAATTGCAGCTCTACTTCTGCTTTAAAAACCTTAAATGTTTCAAACACCTCATGTTTATGCTTAAGTAAATAAACATAACCATAACGGATGAAATCATCAGTAAAGGTTAAGAAGTAGCTAGCACATCTCTTTGACACATGTCTACGTGTGATCCACACACATCAGTATGAATAAAACCAAGTAGATCAGATGCCCTCTCTATATTGCTATGAAAAGGCTTCTTCGTCATCTTCCCAGATATGCATGACTCACATTTATCAAATGATTCTTCATTGATACTTTGCAAAAGCCCTTCTTGTTGCAACTTATGCATGCGAGCCTTGCCTATATGAGCAAGTTTACAATGCCAAAGATAAGAAGAATTCAAGTCCAACTTTATTTTCTTATTGATGCTAAAGATCGAATTATTATATTTGCTAGATTCATTTCCAATGACATCAATTTCAAACACACCATTCACAGTAATTGCATTAAAATAAAATACACCATTTAAAGAAACAGAAATTCCATTACGTGAAATAGTATGAGTAAAACCATCATCCAACAAAACTGAAAAGGAAACAACACCTCTAATTATAGAAGGTGCGTAATGACAATTGTTCAATAACAGTACTAAGCCCGAAGGCAATACTAAACTAAAAGTTCCTATGGCTTCAACAGCTGCATGTGCGTCATTTCCCACGTGCAGATATTGCTCCCCATAGGCTAGCTTCCTTTCCACTCTAAACCCCTGCAGTGTATTACAAATGTGAATACCACATCCAGTATCATATACCCAGGAATTTTTATGATTTAGATTAAATAATTCAATTACACATAAGATACCTGAAGTACTGGCGCCCATTGACCCAGAATTCTTGATCTTATGATTCCTTAAATCGTCGAGATAGAGAGCACAGTTTCTCTTCCAGTGACCCGCTACTTTGTAGTAGTGGCAAGCTTGATCCTTTTTAGGATTTTCCTTCCTTGGAGTAGGGTTCTTCTTGGGTTCAGGTTGATAGGCCATAACATGTTTACCTTTGTCAAGCTTTCCCTTACAGTTCCCCTTCTTGTTGTTCGCACGCTGCGGTTTTGGCTTATTAATCCTTCCACCCTGAATAGAAAGTACCTAGGGAGTAGGAGCCTTCTGAGGTAACCCTTTTTCATAATCAATTAGCAATGCGTGTAGGTCATTAACTGTCTTCCCCACGCAGTGCATATTGAAGTTTCGAACAAAACCATTATAATCTTTGTTAAGGAATCTATTAATCAGATTCACATCCATGTCATCTTCATAAGTTTTGCCAAGTGCCCTTAATTGGTCCATGTATCCTTTCATCTCCAATACATGAGCACTTACGGGTTTACCTTCTCCCTGCTTGCAACTGTGTAATGCATCGATCAAATCATAAATTTCGACAGCAGCTGGTTTTTCGAACATAGTTCGAAGTTCATCGAGCATAACAGATGGGAAATAATTTTCGAACTGCTTTTGAAGAGCAGGTTCCATTGTTCCCAACATTAGGCAAGCCACATCATTATAACGCTTATACTCAATTTTCCAAGCATCCTTTTTAGCTTGAGGAGCTTCAGGTGCTGGTTCAGCAGGACAAGGCGTGTACAGATAGTTCAACCGGTCAGCAACTCTACAGAAAATTCTCAAAGAGCGGTGCCAATCATTGAAATTATTAGAGCCAGTCAACTTTTCCCGATCAAAAAAGCTTTTGAACGCAGAACTTAGTGCAGTGTTAGTGTTATCGTTGTTTTGAGCCATTTCTACAGAAAAAGTTCAAGTATTAGTATTTTCGATAATACACTTTTCAAGAAAATAAAATATACCCAAGGTAATATAAACATATAACCATATAATTTTCTCGAAAACTAGGATCCAAATTATCATAGGTTCATTACATCAGTTGATCTGCTAGTAACGAACACACATAATAAGGTAATCTGTCGAACAATAATTGGCAAACAATTTCCAATTCCTAGATCATTATGGGATTTATATTTTCCAACGCTATTGCAAATATAAACATGTTTTATCCCATCTTATGCCTTGAGTTCAGTTCTTACTTCCTACTCAATTTAAGTGTCTAACTTAAAGAACTGCAAATATGTTCATGTAAGGTCTGACTTTACATAAAGATTTACCTCTCCATCACAATCTCGCCAAGTACTGTCATGACGTAAATTGCAACTTCAAGTGTTCCTTTTAATTAGACGGCATATAAATTAATTTATAAAGGGTACTAGTTTTGATTTTATGTGGTCAAATCAAATATGTACAAAGATGTCATGCATTCATCTTGTAGCGTAAATTTAATAAAAAACCTTTTTTATTACCAATTCATAAAAATCAAATTATCAAAGTTTTGATTGAGGTATTGGGTTCACCAATCAAGGAATTTAGCGTTAATTATCGTCCATTATACCGTACTTTTGTATAAGTGTAAACACTTAGTGTTTCGGGTAATTACCACCAAAGTGGCGCATGGAATTAAAACTAATTCGCCCTTAAGATGATTTTGTACGCATAGCCTACTTGGTAACTCCAATTTGACTCGCAAACAAGCGGAGAGTTTGGTCAGCGCTGAAGCAATAACCTCCTTATAATCACAATTTAATGCACTCCCCTCATAGTACTTCCCACAGGGTCCGTCAAATTGGGTGAGCCGTTCTCACTTTTTGTACCAAAATCATCAATCAATTAAACTATTAAAAACTTAACTCTTAAAAAACAAATCAAATTTCGCTATTGTTTAGTCCGTATTATTTTTCTATTCAAAATTACCCTTTGCTTAAAACTGTCATACATAATAAACAAACAAGTAAACAAATAAAAAATAAACAACTAAAAACAATGCGCACATAATAAACAATTTAATACGTGTAAACAAGTAGCCACATGCAACTTATTCGATAAAACCCTATTAATAATTAATGTCTATGTTAAATTAATGTATATATTAATTAGGGCTTTCACTCTCCCAATTGAAAGTGAGCCACATACACCGATGAATCGATTGCGTAAACCCATAATTAATAATATACCACATTGCACATAATTGATTCATTAATATATATATATAATATATATATATATATATATATATATATATATATATAATTGGAGTCTTCCCCAATTCAAGATTTATCGTAAATAAACTTGTGATAAATATATCTTAAAAATTAAACAATATTCAAGCAACTATCCATGACAAACATGCATGTATTATCATGGATATATCATAACAATTATACAAATAGTCACAAGATCGCATATAAAATTCCATATCACATAACACATTATTCATGAATTAATCACGTAACATATATATTAATTCTAGGTTTCGATAAGGTTAGCAAAAATATTTCAAACCCTAAAATTTTTTTTTATGTGTCGACTAAAAAAAATTAATGGGGTACGCCCCATAAAAAATAAATCGACCAAAAAAAATTAAAACATAAACCCTAGATTAATCACATCAAACATCATACAATATACGTTTTTTTTACGTGTTTATGTAATTAATTACTCATTAAAACAAATGACTCGTGATGCCACTGTTGGATTATATAACATGACATTCAATAAATAATCACAAAACATCAAAGTATACATGCGGAAGCGTATAGGAATTATTAACCAATAAATTAATTAACATAAACAAGAATATGCGTACCTTACTTGATTCTAGCCGAACAAGAATAAAATCCACAAAACTAGCAATTGGATGAACCCTAATTAGGGTTTATAGGATTATATGAATTACCCCTTACCGTTTTGTAATTCAATCCAAGAATACTAACAATATTGTGTTAGTACCACTTTCTTGTACACACGTACTATACCGTATTAAAGCAATGCTAGTTTTAATCAAACAAATAACTTGTGTTTGGAAAAGATGGTGATAGATCCCCTAGGGAGGGTGCACGATCGTTTGGAGCAAAACACACACAAAACACTTTTAGGTTTAGCTTAATGAGTACAAGAATTAAATTACTGATGAGTGTCTAAATACTCATCATTTTTATACTGTTTAGAATGCCAAAAACATCTGAAAACACTCAGAAACACATCAAAATGATTAAAATATCACAAACAAGTGTTTTATGTGTTTTAAATGCAAAATATCAAAATCTGGTGAAAAACGTATCAAGTTTGCATAATTGGCAGTTTTAGTCCCCCAAGTTACAAAAGTTGTCAAAAATAGTCCCTGGGTGTTCAAAAATAGAAATTATTCAAACAACACCCTTGTATTATTAATAAATGACAAAATTGGTCCTTTATGATAAGTTTAGAGAGAAATTACAAGTTTGGTCCCTGGAGTTTGAAAATTGACATAAAAGGCCCTTGGATTTACAAAAATGGAAAATAATCAATATTGGTCCTTGTACTATTCATTTATGGCAGGTTTGGTCCTTGTATAAACTTTGGATGATTGGTAGGTTCAACCCTTAACTTTGGCAGAATTACATTTTTGGTCCTTGTGATTATTAAGCTATAAACCAAACGGATCCAATAAACTTAACCAGGCCCAAATCTAAATAACCCAACCCGGCCCAATTTTTAAATTCAAAAAAACCGCCTGTACTGTTCACTGTCTCTCCAAAGGCTGTTTGAGCCAAAACCAGTGGTTTTAACCACTTGATTTTCACTCCACCTCACCCCAAAACACCTTTCCACCTCCCCCCTCCACCTCTACATACAACCAAACCCAATTAATGAAATAAACCTGCTCGTAGGAAATTTGGCGCCAAAATTGACAAATGGCAAAAATGGTGATCTGGTTTAATCCAATGGCTAGAAAGTGGTGGGATTTGCTCAAGGATGTCGACAGAGTTGGAAAAGCTCATTATATACAAGTTTTTGTGCAATGTATCAAAGTATCTAGAGTAATTTCATTTTATGTATTGTCTTTTTAATTAACTTTCAATTTCCAGTATAATTTCCAGCTTAAAAGTACTTTGTCTAGCATATTCAGTGTATTATTAAACTTTATCAAGTATCAATCTCAAGTTTCAAGTTCCATTTTCAGATTATGCATTTTTTCAAAAGTTCAAAATCTCATGATTATTCAAATGTTGTTTTTAGTTGTTAGTAAGGACTGATAAGCTCATATAAGCTCCTCATATAGCTTATCAAAGCTATTAGAGACCTTTAAAAGCAGTTTAGAAGTAAAAAAAAAGAAAAATACCAAAATACAAAGAAAATAGTAGAAAAATCAAAATCTGTGGAAATGAAGTTCAAAGTTGGAGCAGGTATATACTGGATTGCCCTGTTTAGAGCTTCATGGGAAGCCATAGGGTGTGATCGTGAGCCTCAGTTCTCGTTTATGCTAAAATCAAATTTGTAAGCCTTATTGTACACTTTGGCATTTAACTGTTCAAGTTATTTAGTAGCTTAAATCTTTGTGTTTGTATGCTTATTAGTTGTAGTTAAGTCAAATTAAGTGATAAAATCAGTAACTTGTTCTTTTTAATTCATAGTTGATAAAAATCTCATTTTTCACAGTTTTAATTGCATAAGGATCATTAGTGAGTTTTATGTTGTTATGGTTGTTGTTTAAAGCTTATTTAGTCTTATTTAGTGATAATATCAGGTCTGCAATCAATTTCATGATCTAAATCATTCATTTGCTTTGAAAAGCTTTTTAACAAGCTTGATAAAGGGTGTTTGTTTGATTGCATCAACTGTATTATAGGTTGTTATAGCGTTGTTGTTATTTGATTCATGTCTCATTAGGTCTAAATAACTCATCTCATCATTAAAAACCCCCTTGTTAGAATAAAAGTCAAAAATCCTTTTAATCTCATATTGTGCATTAACTGTTGGATTTTAAGGTTCTGTGATCATGATTTTGTGTTAAGAAGTTGTTACCATTGATCAAACAAGTCTTAATATACCTTAATTCATCATAATCAGTGTGTAGATTTGATCACAAGTTCATAAAAGTCAATTTTGTTTCATTTTCTTAAAAAGTCAACAAGTGCCTTGTGCACAGTCTTAGCCAGTTTTTCCTAAGCTTGTAAAAAGCTTATTAGTTGGTCAAATTTTGAGTACTTTGGTTTTTTGTGTAGCTAACCTAGCTGTCTCATTGATCCAAGCTTAATTTTGTACTTTGTAGCTTGTTAGACAGGGCTGCAACAAGCTCATCACAAGCTCTACAGTGGTCCCCACAGAGTGAGCTTGGGCTTTTTTGGATACCCCACCTAGCCAGCTTATTGACTCAATGCTTGTTCTAAGCTTTTGAGCTTATTTGCCTAGCTTATTTTGCTCTTAAAGTTCTTCACAGGACTGTTTGTTTGGTAGTTTTAGCTAATATGCTTATTGCTTATTTCTAGCTTATTAGTGTGCTTATCTGTGTAATTTAGCCTTATATAAGTAGCATTAGCTTGTTTTTAGCTTATTTTAGCTTTGGTTTTAGTTTGTGAGCCTGTTAGAGCTTATTTCATCCAAATAAGCTAATAAGCAAAACTGTTGAGAAAATAAGCTCATACTGAGCTTATTAATCAGTTTCATAAAAAGTCATAGTTATAAAAATTGCTTATTTACTTGTGTTTAATAAGTTTGTAAAATAAAATCGAAAAAAAAATGTTTGGCAAAAAGGGGGTAGGCAGGCTCGAACCTGAGACCTCCCCCTTAGAGCGTGTTAGAGTGTACCTGTAAACCAATTGCCCTTGGGACTTGTCTCGTTCATTTTCTACACAATCAAATACATAACCACGTTTGGCCAGTTTAGCTTATACGAGAGTTTTAGCTTATTTCTAGCTTATTCGAACTAGCTTTTTCAGTTTTTGTATTTTTTATAAAATTGTATTAGTATTAAGTATTTTATAAAAAAGTTTCAGATTTTTCCAAATAATTTTAGTATTTTTAAACATTTAATTAGTGTAAAATCTTATTTAATTCATAATAAAAAATATAAAAATCTAAAATATAAATCTTTTTCTAAAATTTTTCTTTGTCATATAGTACGTAAAAAAATTGTTTTTACACTTATAGGACTTTTATTTCATAAAATTTACGTTTTTGCTTGCGCACTCGCTTAATTTTTAGACTTAACGTACGTTTTATTTTAAATCTAGTTTTTAGGTAATTTGAGTTTACGTTTTAGTTAAAATAGTTTATTTAAGTGATTTTATTTTATAAAATCACAAAAACATCATTGTAAAAATAGTGATAGCGTTTATTTAATATATTTTAACTTTTTAATTTTCTTAATTTGCATTTTAGTCGCTGTAATTTGTAAATCTTTTCTTTAGGTAATTTTCCATCAATATCCTTACTGATCACTATCCTTAGTGATCATTCTATCATCTGATCAAGTGTTTATACACCAATTCATCCTCCGTGGGACTTAACGACCCAGGAATCCCCTATATTCCTTTGATCTTCATTGTATTAGTGTTTGAGCTGTTTTAAGTTTGTTACGGTTGACCATTCACAAGTGGTTAGCTTGTGTAATTAAACTTGACGGTTTAGCACTAATCAAATTTTGGCGCCGCTGCCGGGGAGGCTGTAAGCGTGTTCGTAGCATTTTTCAGACCCGTACTTGCACATATACCATCGTTTGTAAACAGTTTTCTGTAAAGTTCAATATAAATCAAAAGTTCATTAACACTTTTCCTAAAGTGTTAAAAACCCAAAAACAATATAAAACAACAAAACAATCGTAACGTTTTCTAGCTTGTGTTTCTTTTAAGGTGATTCTTAAAGAAATACGATTTGGTTAAACGAGACGATACCAAAATATTGTCCAAAAGTTTTTAAACCCTTAGCACAAATCATTACCTACGTCTTTTCAGTGGTACTTAATATATACATAAAAATCACCCACCGCAAATCAAGGCAGTACACCTACTAACTGGGGGTGTGACCATAATAAGTTCCCGAACCACAGATTTAAAACTTGCCTTTGTGTCCTTTTGATTTGGTGTACCTTTTTCAAAGAAGCCATTTCATTTGTGATTATTGGTTAAGTTCACTTGTCGTTTTGCCTCACATTTGTTTTGAAAAATTGATTTTTATACTTAGTGCATGCGCACTTCGTTCTCCAGCTCTACAAGTCCACTTTCGAGCTTGGCAAGATTCCTCGTAGCGTAGAGGATGTTCTCTGCTCTTCAGCCGTGCTGAGGAACGTCTACCACCACCACCCCCTGTCGAAATGGCAGAAGACAACCCTATGAATGAGCTTCTCCAAGCACCCATCGAGGGTTACGGAGATGCCATTGTTGTCCCAGCCATTGTGGCTGATACCTTCGAGCTCAAACCGGGTTGCTTAATCTTGTAACCCAAAGCCAATTCTATGGTTTTGAGCGGGATGATCCTCATGCACACATTCGATGGTTTAACAAGATTGCATCTACCATCAAGTACAAGAATGTCCCACATGAAGCTATCAACTTCTTTCTGTTCCCATTTTCTCTAGAGGGACAAGCCCGGAATTGGCTTGAGAAACAACCCCTCGTTCCATTGAGACATGGGAGGATCTAGTTACCAAGTTTGTTAACGAATTCTATCCTCCATCCCGAACTACAAGTCTTAAGAATGAGATAATGAAATTTTCTCAGAGATTTGATGAATCATTCGGGGAGGCATGGGATCGTTACAAAGAATTGCTCATAAGTGTCCACATCATGGTTTTACCGAGTTAATGCAAATGGATACTTTCTATAATGGTCTAAGACAAGCTGACCAAGACTCTTTGAATGCCTCCGCGGAGAGTAATTTCCTTAGCAAGACCACAAAAGAAGCCTTTCAAATCATTGAAAACAAGTCCCAGGTCCGTCCTTTCCGCACAAAGACATATCAGACTCAGTCTAATGCTGGACCATCTACTTCATCTCCTGTGAGTACATCTAGCACCGATGCTAAGATTGATAAACTCACAGATATTGTTCAGGCTTTGGTTCTTGCTAACCAGAAGAAAGTCACTTTCACTCAAACACCATCACATGGTGAAGTGAAGAGAGTTGAAGTTTGTGTTACTTGTGGTGGTCCTCATGCATACTACAATTGTAACTGCCACGATGGTAGTCCGTTTGAAGCAAATGCTATAGCCGGTACTTCACATCAAGGAGGTAATCAATACCGTCCTCAGAATGATCCAAGTTACCGTGCTAACACTTATCAGGCACCACCTGGTTTTAACCAGAATCCTAACCGGAATCAGAATCAACCTAGAATGAACCAAGGTTATCAAAACCAAGGTAATTTCTATCCTTGACCCAATCAAGGTTTCCAAAATCAAGGAAACCTTAATCAAAACAATTTTAATCGAGGGAATCAATTTCATGGGAATGTGAATCCTAATCAAGGGAATTTTCAACAACAAGGTCATAATCAAAACATCCGACCTTAGAATTTCCCTCCAGTACCTCCAGTACCATCATCTGATGAGTTATTGAAGCAGTTCATGAAATCCCAAGATGAAATGAACAGGTTGTTGGTCAGTCAGATCGCTGATCTAAAGAAGTCTTTAAATGATCGACCCTCGAGCTCAGGTACTTTACCGAGCAACACGATCGCTAACCCGAGGGGCGATGATAAGGCGATCACAACTAGAAGTGGTGTTTCATACAATGGACCCGCTATTCCTACTACTTCTTCTTCTTCTCTCCCGAAGGTAGTGGAAAGTGAACCTAGGACACACAATGGACCTTCGACTCCAATGCCTCCTCCACTAGGAGAAATGAGTCAAGTTACAAAGGCGACAAAGGACAAGGAACTTCCTATTGATAATGGAGGTACCAACAATGTCCAGCCTCAAGTTGTCCAGAAACCCAAGTCTAATCCAGGAGTTGTTTTTGAACCACCTGTAGCTCCCATTGAAAATACCAAATCCAAATCTTCTATTCCTTACCCATCACGTTTGAATGAGCAAAAGCTCCGTGAAAAAGCTAATCATCAAATGGACAAATTTTTTCAAATTTTCCAAGAACTACATTTTGACATAAGCTTGCGATGCTATCATGCTGAAGCCCAAGTTTGCATCAACTCTCAAACACATGTTAAGCAACAAGGAAAAGCTGTTTGAAATGGCTAAAACTCCTCTTAACGAACTCTCAGCATTATCCTGAAAGCTTCCAGAAAAGCTTGGAGATCCTCGAAAATTTCTCTTACCTTGTGTATTTCCAGGAATGGTTGAATGCTTTGCCCTAGCAGATCTTGGTGCAAGCATCAACCTGATGCCTTATTCAGTTTGGAAGAAACTTTCTCTTCCGGAACTCACTCCTACATGCATGACTCTCGAGCTTGCAGATCGTACAATATCCTGTCCTCTTGGCATTGCCGAGGACGTATTTGTGAAAGTAGGAAAGTTCCATTTTCCAGCTGACTTCGTGGTTGTCGATTTTGATGCCGATCATCGGGCTCCTCTCATTGTTGGTCGAGGATTCCTGAGAACGGGCCGTGCTCTCATAGATGTATTTGAGCAAGAAATCACATTACGTGTTGGTAATGAAGCTGTCACTTTTAACCTTGATCAAACTTCGAGGTACTCTGCAAACTATGATTCTGAGTCGGTTAACCGAATAGATATCATTGATGTTGCTTCTGAAGAGTACTCTCAAGAAGTTCTTGGTTATGATCATAATTCTTCGAGTGATAATCTCACTCATTCATCTCAACCTATCATCGCCAATTCTACTCCTTCTCTTACCCCATTTGAGGAAAGTGACTTCATCTTAGAAGAGATTGAAGCTTACTTATCTAGTGATTCTGTCCATGGGAATTGATCACGCTCCCATCGACATTGAGGGGACATACTCTCATTGAGAAATTGCTTAATGATGATCCATCATCATTTTCACTCCCTCCCGTCAAACTTCATAACAAGGAAATCAAATCAGTTGAGAAAATTGAAGAATTTCCTGAGGTTGAGCTTAAGGACTTACCACCTCATCTCGAGTATGCATTTCTAGAAGGTGATGATAAATTACCCGTCATTATTGCTCGAGATTTGAGTAAAGATGAAAAAGCTGCTCTCATAAAAATCTTGAAGTCACACAAACAAGCAATTGCTTGGAAACTCTCTGACATTAAGGGTATCAACCCTGAGTTTTGTACTCATAAAATCTTAATGGAGGATGACTTCAAACCAGCAGTTCAACATCAGAGAAGAGTGAATCCAAAAATCCATGATGTTATCAAACAGGAGGTTATCAAACTTCTTGATGCCGGATTGATTTACCCAATCTCAGATAGTCCTTGGGTTAGCCCAATTCATTGTGTTCCAAAAAAGGGTGGCATAACTGTTGTCACAAATGAAGATAACGAGTTAATTCCAACTCGATTGGTGACGGGATGGCGTGTTTGCATTGACTATCGTAAGTTGAATGACGCTACCCGAAAAGACCATTTTCCTCTACCCTTTATGGACCAAATGCTTGAGAGATTAGCAGGAAATGAATACTATTGTTTCCTTGATGGTTTCTCGGGTTACTTTCAGATCCCCATTGATCCAAAGGATCAAGATAAAACTACATTCACCTGCCCATACGGAACTTTTGCCTACAGACGTATGCCTTTTGGCTTATGTAATGCTCCTGGCACGTTTCAACGATGTATGATGGCCATTTTCCATGACATGATCGGGGAAACAATGGAGGTGTTTATGGATGACTTCTCGGTCATTGGGGATTCGTTTCAAACATGTCTCTCCCATCTAGATAAAATGCTCAAACGGTGTGAAGACACCAATCTTTGTCTAAAATGGGAGAAAAGCCACTTTATGGTCAAAGAAGGCATAGTCCTTGGCCATAAGATTTCAAAAACGGGATTGAGGTAGATAGAGCAAAAGTCGATGTTATTGCTAAATTACCTCATCCTACTACAAATCAAAAGGTATTAGGAGTTTATTAGGTCATGCCGGTTTCTATCGTAGATTCATACAAGATTTTTCTAAAATCGCGACCTATGACCCATCTTCTCGAAAAGGATGCTCCTTTTATCTTCTCACCCGAGTGCATCATAGCTTTTGAAACATTGAAGAAAAACTTCTGAGTCACCCATTCTCGTTGCTCCCGACTGGATTTACCCTTTGAGCTCATGTGCGATGCAGTGATTTTGCTATCGGAGCAGTCTTAGGGCAACGTAGAAACAAGCATTTTCAGCCTATCCACTACGCAAGTAAAACTATGACCGAAGCTCAAACTCATTACACCACCACAGAAAAAGAGCTATTAGCCGTGGTGTATGCATTTGAGAAGTTTCGGCCGTACTTAATCTTGACCAAATGTGTAGTGTATACGGATCACTTGGCTCTCAAATATCTCTTTGCAAAACAAGATGCAAAGCCGAGATTGCTTCGTTGGGTTCTCCTCCTCCAGGAATTTGATATCATCATACGTGATAAAAAGGAGCTGAGAACAGGCTTTTGATCATCTGTCAGATTAGAAAACCCACATCAAGATGTTTTCGAGAAAAAGGAAATAAATGAAACATTTCCTCTCGAGACACTCAATGCGGTTTCTTTTCGTGGAAACTCTTCTACCCCATGGTTTGCTGACTTCGCAAATTACCATGCGGGTAACTTCATTGTGAAAGGGATGTCGACCCAGCAGAAGAACAAATTCTTCAAAGATGTTAAACATTACTTCTGGGACGACCCCTACTTATTCAAAATCTGTGCGGATCAAGTCATCCGACGGTGTGTTTATGGACAAGAAGCTCTTGACATTCTCAAAGCTTGCCATGCTGGACCCACCGGGGGCCATCATAGTCCAAACTACACCGCCAAAAAGGTGTTTGATTCCGGGTTTTATTGGCCCACTATTTATAAGGATGCCCACGATTTTGTCAAAGCCTGTGATGCTTGTCAACGTCATGGAAATATATCTCAAAGAAATGAAATGCCACAAAATGCCATTCAAGTTTGTGAGATATTTGACATCTGGGGTATTGATTTTATGGGGCCATTTCCATCTTCTCGTGGTAACAAGTACATACTCGTGGCTGTTGACTATTTGTCAAAATGGGTTGAAGCGAAAGCTTTACCTACCAATGATGCCCGAGTAGTTGTAAAATTTTTGAAATCTCTTTTTGCCAGGTTTGGAACTCCGCGAGCTATAATCAGTGATCGTGGTACACATTTTTGTAATGACCAATTTGATCGTATCATGCAAAAGTATGGTGTTACCCACCGTCTCTCTACTGCATACCACCCCCAAACAAGTGGGCAGGTGGAAGTTTCCAACCGTGGTATTAAAAGAATTCTGGAGAGGACGGTTGGCGAAAACCGTGCCTCTTGGTCGGATAAGCTAGATGACGCACTCTGGGCCTTCCGTACAGCTTACAAAACACCCATCGGGTGTACTCCATACAAGCTAGTGTACGGAAAGGCATGTCATCTTCCGATTGAGCTAGAACACAAGGCATACTGGGCCTTAAAGCATGCAAACTTCGATATATAGACAGTTGGTGATCATAGAAAAGTTCAAATGAATGAACTAAATGAACTTCGTGATCAAGCTTACGAGAACTCTTTGATCTATAAGCAAAAGACAAAGAAGATTCATGACTCAAAAATCAAGAACCGCGTTTTCAACGTTGGTGATCGAGTCCTTCTTTTCAATTCTAGATTGAAGATTTTCTCAGGAAAGCTCAAGTCCCGCTGGTCTGGTCCATTTACTATCGCTAAGGTTTATCCTTATGGTACCGTTGAGTTATCTCAACCCGATGGTCCTAATTTTAAAGTGAATGGTCATCGAGTGAAGCATTACTTTGGAGAGGACATTCCTCCTGTGGTTGTCCCGGATTTACAAACATTCCCCATGAACCAATGAATGCGGGGATCGAGTCAAGCTAGTGACTCGGGAATCAAAAACAGTAGCACACACCATATGGGTTTTCACCCATGTTTCTGTCTTCTTATCCCCTTTCTACCACCCTAGTGTGGGGGAGTTTCCCCACACTGTTGTATATATCAATCTTTTATGCAAAAAAAAAAAAAAAAAAAAAAAAAAAAAAAAAAAATGTGTATATATCAAAAACAAAATAATGTCCGTAATATTTCCCTTTTATGTTCTATGTTTCGGCATAACCGCCGGTACTTTGAATATTGAGGGCAATATTCATTTCTAAGTGTGGGGGGGAATTCTCACGAATTTTATCATGTATTATTCCACCCAATTCCCCCGTTTTTGGCCAAAATTTTTTTTGGAGTAAGTGTTCTACACTTACTCATTTGGTTATCAGTCCGCCATGTCTGTAAGACTAAAGGATTGGCTAATCCAGGAGCAAACGGCTCTTGGTAAAGATTTCTCAAATCCGTTTATATGGCTTGCAATTTGCCCAAAATTGTATGGTTCTCAACTCACCATATCCTAAAAAGTAAAGAGTTGGCTAGCCCGCAAGTTTATGGCTTGTGGTAAAGGCAGTGGAAAAACCATAATTGGTAATCAGCTCACCAAAGATAATTCTGATAATTTATCTAAGAGTTGGCTAGTCCAGAGCAAACGGCTTCGGGTAAAGACAAATCAAATCCGTTCTGACTTATGATTTGCTCAAAATCATTTGGTTATCGTTGTACCAAGGTTCTTACTTGAACTGAAACAATTGGCTACTCCAGAAGTGATGGCTTTTGGTAAAGAGTTTTTAAAATCCATTAAAGATCTAAATCATTGCTAGGGACTAGCAATATCTTAGTGTGGGGGATTGATGAGTGTCTAAATACTCATCATTTTTATACTGTTTAGAATGCCAAAAACATCTGAAAACACTTAGAAACACATCAAAATGATTAAAATATCACAAACAAGTGTTTTATGTGTTTTAAATGCAAAAATAACAAAATCTGGTGAAAAACGTATCAAGTTTGCATAATTGGCAGTTTTAGTCCCCCAAGTTACAAAAGTTGTCAAAAATAGTCCCTGGGTGTTCAAAAATAGAAATTATTCAAACAACACCCTTGTATTATTAATAAATGACAAAATTGGTCCTTTATGATAAGTTTAGAGAGAAATTACAAGTTTGGTCCCTGGAGTTTGAAAATTGACATAAAAGGCCCTTGGATTTACAAAAATGGAAAATAATCAATATTGGTCCTTGTACTATTCATTTATGGCAGGTTTGGTCCTTGTATAAACTTTGGATGATTGGCAGGTTCAACCCTAACTTTGGCGAATTACATTTTGGTCCTTGTGATTATTAAGCTATAAACCAAACGGATCCAATAAACTTAACCAGGCCCAAATCCAAATAACCCAACCCGGCCCAATTTTAAATTCAAAAAACCGCCTGTACTGTTCCTTTGTCTCTCCAAAGGCTGTTTGAGCCAAAACCAGTGGTTTTAACCACTTGATTTTCACTCCACCTCACCCCAAAACACCTTTCCACCTCCCCCCTCCACCTCTACATACAACCAAACCCAATTAATGCAATAAACCTGCTTGTAGGAAATTTGGCGCCAAAATTGACAAATGGCAAAAATGGTGATCTGGTTTAATCCAATGGCTAGAAAGTGGTGGGATTTGCTCAAGGATGTCGACAGAGTTGGAAAAGCTCATTATATACAAGTTTTTGTGCAATGTATCAAAGTATCTAGAGTAATTTCATTTTATGTATTGTCGTTTTAATTAACTTTCAATTTCCAGTATAATTTCCAGCTTAAAAGTACTTTGTCTAGCATATTCAGTGTATTATTAAACTTTATCAAGTATCAATCTCAAGTTTCAAGTTCCATTTTCAGATTATGCATTTTTAAAGTTCAAAATCTCATGATTATTCAAATGTTGTTTTTAGTTGTTAGTAAGGACTGATAAGCTCATATAAGCTCCTCATATAGCTTATTAAAGCTATTAGAGACCTTTAAAAGCAGTTTAGAAGTAAAAAAGAAAAATACCAAAAATACAAAGAAAATAGTAGAAAAATCAAAAATCTGTGGAAATGAAGTTCAAAGTTGGAGCAGGGTATATCTGAGGATTGCCACTGGTTTAGAGCTTCATGGGAAGCCATAGGGTGTGATCTGTGAGCCTCAGTTCTCAGTTTGTGCTAAAATCAAATTTGTAAGCCTTTTTGTACACTTTGGCATTTAACTGTTCAAGTTATTTAGTAGCTTAAATCTTTGTGTTTGTATGCTTATTAGTTGTAGTTAAGTCAAATTAAGTGATAAAATCAGTAACTTGTTCTTTTTAATTCATAGTTGATAAAAATCTCATTTTTCACAGTTTTAATTGCATAAGGATCATTAGTGAGTTTTATGTTGTTATGGTTGTTGTTTAAAGCTTATTTAGTCTTATTTAGTGATAATATCAGGTCTGCAATCAATTTCATGATCTAAATCATTCATTTGCTTTGAAAAGCTTTTTAACAAGCTTGATAAAGGGTGTTTGGATTTGATTGCATCACTGTATTATAGGTTGTTATAGCTGTTGTTTTTATTTGATTCATGTCTCATTAGGTCTAAATAACTCATCTCATCATTAAAAACCAGACCTTGTTAGAATAAAAGTCAAAAATCCTTTTAATCTCATATTGTGCATTAACTGTTGGATTTTAAGGTTCTGTGATCATGATTTTGTGTTAAGAAGTTGTTACCATTGATCAAACAAGTCTTAATATACCTTAATTCATCATAATCAGTGTGTAGATTTAATCACAAGTTCATAAAAGTCAATTTTGTTTCATTTTCTTAAAAAGTCAACAAGTGCCCTGTGCACAAGTCTTAGCCAGTTTTTCCTAAGCTTGTAAAAAGCTTATTAGTTGGTCAAATTTTGAGTACTTTGGTTTTTTGTGTAGCTAACCTAGCTGTCTCATTGATCCAAGCTTAATTTTGTACTTTGTAGCTTGTTAGACAGGGCTGCAACAAGCTTTTAGTTTGTCCCATGTCTAAGTAAACTGCATAAGCAGTGATCTGACATCATAATCATAAGCTCATCACAAGCTCTACAGTGGTCCCCACAGAGTGAGCTTGGGTTTTTTTGGATACCCCACCTAGCCAGCTTATTGACTCAATGCTTGTTCTAAGCTTTTGAGCTTATTTGCCTAGCTTATTTTGCTCTTAAAGTTCTTCACAGGACTGTTTGTTTGGTAGTTTTAGCTAATATGCTTATTGCTTATTTCTAGCTTATTAGTGTGCTTATCTGTGTAATTTAGCCTTATATAAGTAGCATTAGCTTGTTTTTAGCTTATTTTAGCTTTGGTTTTAGTTTGTGAGCCTGTTAGAGCTTATTTCATCCAAATAAGCTAATAAGCAAAACTGTTGAGAAAATAAGCTCATACCGAGCTTATTAATCAGTTTCATAAAAAGTCATAGTTATAAAAATTGCTTATTTACTTGTGTTTAATAAATTTGTAAAATAAAATCGAAAAAAAAATGTTTGGCAAAAAGGGGGTAGGCAGGCTCGAACCTGAGACCTCCCCCTTAGGAGCGTGTTAGAAGTGTACCTGTAAACCAGTTGCCCTTGGGACTTGTCTCGTTCATTTTCTACACAATCAAATACATAACCACGTTTGGCCAGTTTAGCTTATACGAGAGTTTTAGCTTATTTCTAGCTTATTCGAACTAGCTTTTTCAGTTTTTGTATTTTTTATAAAATTGTATTAGTATTAAGTATTTTATAAAAAAGTTTCAGATTTTTCCAAATAGTTTTAGTATTTTTAAACATTTAATTAGTGTAAAATCTTAATTAATTCATAATAAAAAATATAAAAATCTAAAAAATATAAATCTTTTTTCTAAAATTTTCTTTTGTCATATAGTACGTAAAAATTGTTTTACACTTGTAGGACTTTTATTTCATAAATTTTACGTTTTTGCTTGCACTCGCGTAATTTTTAGACTTAACGTACGTTTTCATTTTAAATCTAGTTTTTAGGTAATTTGAGTTTACGTTTTAGTTAAAATAGTTTATTTAAGTGATTTTATTTTATAAAATCACAAAAACATCATTGTAAAAATAGTGATAGCGTTTATTTAATATATTTTAACTTTTTAATTTTCTTAATTTGCATTTTAGTCGCTGTAATTTGTAAATCTTTTATTTAGGTAATTTTCCATCAATATCCTTACTGATCACTATCCTTAGTGATCATTCTATCATCTGATCAAGTGTTTATACACCAATTCATCCTCCGTGGGACTTAACGACCCAGGAATTCCCTATATTCCTTTGATCTTCATTGTATTAGTGTTTGAGCTGTTTTAAGTTTGTTACGGTTGACCATTCACAAGTGGTTAGCTTGTGTAATTAAACTTGACGGTTTAGCACTAATCAATTACAAACACCCTTGGTTTTGTATTTATACCCAAACTAACTTGGTGAAAAAGTTTGAGTTGTAGTTGGGTTGGGTTTGTCCTCTCTTGGCCGATCGGTTGTAATCCCACAAGAGGGATTCCGGAACCTTCCCGTTATTTACAACTTAGTCCTTTTCCAATTACATTTAACGTCCGTTAGTCCATTACAGTTAATTACTTAACGCTCGTTATGTTATTTAGTTTAATTAATAAATAAATACAACAATTATATTTAATTATTAACTTTAATTCTCATACGTAAAGTGTGCAATCCCGTGGTCTCGAGTTCGATCCTAACTCACATCTACTAATTTATATCCATAAAACTGTATTTTTCACTTAGAACTATGAGTCTCTTATAGTTCATTAGTAATACTCTGTTCTAGATTAATAACAGTCTCTATTAAAAGTTTGATGGGTTGGTACATTACTCTGGATTAGAGCATCACAGTTTAACTTGGCACATAATTTACAAAGATATTTTACCATAGATTAATAAAGCAAAAAGTTGAAAAGTTATGGACAAATCTCAAAGTTTTGAATGAAATATTAGATAAGCTCACCGCATATACGTTGTGTGGATGCTAGTGAAAACCAGTTCTCGCTTTGCTCGGTATCACCTCCTTCTCCCTCACTTTCCTGTAACGATTCACATAGGAAAAAATCAGTAAGAAAACATTAACAAACAGCGGTGCGTCTGAGAAATATACCTGGTGCAACTCCATTAACTCACGAAGACAATTACTGAGCAAAATCTTCTTTATACAGGCCTTCCCTGCAAATACAGAAATTCCTCAAATGTGAACACTGAAACTCCGGGGACAATAAAATGTATCGAGAATATAAGACTTAAAAAGGAAGAGGAGGTAGAATGACGAACCTCGCCTATTAGGATCACAAAAAAAGAAGAATTTGTGTGCAGCTATGTGGCAATACATTTGAATAAATTCTGCAAGCATGTCACGAAGCTGAGCCAAATTAGGAATAAGACCTCTGATATAAGTCTCCATTTCCTATCAAGAATCTCAAATGTTATGTTTGTATGTGATGTTCACAAAAATCAAAAGAAAACCAAAATTCCCAAACGAGATTATACATATGGTTGAAGGAATCCATCAGAATCCTCATCAAGCTCACTCATATCAATTCTTGCCTGCGTAGGAGAAACCTGCACACGAAGAGATTTTGAATCTTCAATTCACATAAAAAGTTATAAAAAAAACAATGAAAAAAAAAGAAAAAAAAAAGAAAAGAAATAAAAGACCTCACCGTGCGCATTACGTACAGATAAAAAGGAAGAATGGCAATTCTTCCCGATTCATCTTTTTCAAACTTCATAAAATTTGAAGGCCTGAAGAAGCGACGACACTTTGAGCCAATCTGTTCTGTACATAAAGAGGCAATTTGGCAAAAATCTTCATAATTCACCTACATTTATTTCACCATCAAAAAGTAAGGAATCAGTAATATTTATATGCATAAGTAAACAAATTCAGGCTATTCAACTATAAATGTCAATGCTATTAATTATTGAATGATCAGGAAACAGCTAAAAGACTAGAAACCTTTTCAGAACCAGTGGATTCATCGATCACACAATTTTCTCTTAAGTAAAGCGATATAGCATCAAGATCATCAGAGCTTAGCAAAATATCGATTGTCTCGCATCAATGGACATAGAACATTTATAACTTTATATAATTCCAGTCTAGAATGCATAAATAACAAAACGAGCAATAAAGGACTTTCAATTAAAAAAAAATACACACGTGTACCTTAAGAAAACGATATTTTGCCAACCGCTGTAGTATGGCTGATGGAACCATCCTCGGGTTTCGAACCGATAAGAATCACAAATTTAGCAAAACTGGTCAAACATTAAGGCAAAAAAGATAACCATGTCACCTTACTTTCACCCTTTTTATTAAGTCCATAATCAAATAACAGAGTCACCAGTTTTGTTTTTTAAAGGCGATATTTTTCTGCACACCTGTACCACTAGGCCAAAAGCCTTGAGTAAAGGAGATATATACTAGTTACATACTTAAACTCTCATAATCATATCAATTACATCAGTATTAGAGTATTAGTAAGTTAAGGACTACGTATCAAATAAAGAGAGTTACTAGTTACATAATACTCTAATAATTATATCAACTACCTTCTTGTAGAAACTTGGGACTATGCCAGCTGCTGCATTCTTTCTATGTTTCTCTTTGAACAAATTTAAAAAAATTCTTCTTGTTTCATGCTCTGCAAACAAGTAAACGAATCACTTGTTGGAAAATGAGTTTTGCAAAATGAGTTTTTGCAAATTTTGGACACTATATAATATATATATATGTTATATATATTTATATTTCTTGGTAGCTTTGCGTTCTCCTCGACGAGAGCTTCGCAACGAGCTAAAGTATGTCCAAATTGGAATAGAAATGAATGAGATATCGTGTCTCAAAGTGAGGCACAAAA
The DNA here is from genome assembly GCA_910596185.1 of Chrysanthemum makinoi. NCBI lineage: Eukaryota > Viridiplantae > Streptophyta > Magnoliopsida > Asterales > Asteraceae > Chrysanthemum > Chrysanthemum makinoi. Next base: position 223,956,398 of record OU343219.1, on the reverse strand, counting down.
TCTGAAAAACAAAAACTATCCTACATCGCCTAGAAGAGGAAGTGGAGACTAGTATATAAGGAAATCATAATATTGGCTATCAAATTCCTTTAGGTTGGTTATGCTCCCACTCCTACGTGCGCGCGCGCAGGGGGGGGGTGCAGAAAATGGGATTTCCGAGCTAAAATGAGTTCGAAGCTTCTGAACTCATGCGAGCCCGCGCGACCTGCGGACACGAATGCAGCTCCGAAATCTCACCTACGCGGGTATCTTATTTGATAATTTTCCAGAATTCTGTAATCTATTTTAGGAATAGATTTAGACTTTTTGCCTAAGTCTTAACAGATATGCATAATATTTATTTTTAGGTCATATATCTGTCTTGTTAAAACGCAGCTCATTCAGTTTGATGATCCAGAAAAAACGCAGCTCATTACTTGACGAGTTCCAGCAGATCCTTCGCTCAGAAACACACAAATTTTTCAGGCAAGTGAGTCAGGTCCGGCTGTGCAACAGCTGCGTACGTTGTACCCTGGGAAACAGACGGCGAATCTGTTTTAAGGGAATCGTATTCAATACGAGCCTCGTACACCTCTTTACTGTTTTCGTTAATTAAAGCTCTATAGTGTCTATCTTCTGCTTCTACCCAGTTCTGTCTGTTTAATTTACTGTTTTGTTTCTGTTAATTTATATACTGTTATTCTAATCTGATTTTATTAATCAAAAGTGTGCACCATTTCCCACAGTCTTAAAACAGATTCAGATTAATTAATTAACGGACTTTGATTAATTAATTAATTAACGGACTTTGATAACTGTTTCTGTCGAAACCTTGTTGAGTTTCTTTGGATATCAGTTTATATTAAACAGTTTTAAACATACAGTTTGGGTTAACAGATCTATAGCGTTTTTTTTAAGCAGTTTATCTTATCAGTTTATAACGAAACCAAGATTGAGTTTCTAATAAACTGATTTACGTGATCCATCGAAACCAAGATAGAGTTTTGTTGAATCAGATTTGGTACTAGTAGATACCAATTTACAACAGCTTGTTTGACTGTTTCTGTTTGTTTTTCAGGATGACAAACACCACTACCCCTCCTGTGACTACTCCGGTGAACGTAACTGGTGCGCCAGTTACCAACACAGTTGCTAATCATGCTGAGAAACCAGAGAAATTCAATGGGCATAATTTCAAGAGGTGGCAACAGAAGATGTTTTTCTATCTGACTACTTTGAACCTTGCGCGGTTCTTAAAAGAAAACCCACCTAACGTGGAACCTCCTGCAGAAGGTCAATCCTCTAATCAACAGGCTGTTCAAGCCTTGGAAGCATGGAAACATTCAGATTTTTTGTGTCACAATTATGTTCTGAATGGTTTGGTTGATTCCTTGTACAACGTGTACTGCAAGACCAAGACTTCCAAAGAATTATGGGAGTCCTTGGAACCCAAGTACAAAACTGAGGATGCTGGTACAAAGAAGTTCGTGGTAGCTCGTTTTTTGGATTACAAGATGGATGATTCAAAGAATGTGATGAGTCAGGTTCAAGATCTGCAGGTTTTGCTACACGACATTCATGCTGAGGGAATGACTTTGAGTGAAACTTTTCAAGTTGCTGCTATTAATGAAAAGTTACCTCCAAGCTGGGTAGAATTCAAGAACTACCTGAAGCATAAGCGAAAGGAGATGAGTGTTGAAGACTTGGTTGTTCGTCTTCGTATTGAAGAGGACAACAAGCTGGCTCAGAAAAACACGTATACGCCTGATTCTGCAAAGGCAAATATGGTTGAGCATGTTTCATCATCTTCAAAGTCCAATGTCAAAGCTAAAGGCAAAGGAAAAGGAAAGAATGACAAGAAGGGCAAAGGGAAGTCTGATTACCTTGCTCCTAAAGCTGCAATTGTGAAACAGAAGTTCCAAGGGGTGTGTTTCAATTGTGACCAGCCAGGTCACCGTGCTGCTAACTGTAAGATGCCGAAGCGGGTGACTCCACGCCAGGCTAATATGGTGAATGAAGATGTGGACATGATTGCTATGGTGTCTGATGTCATTGCCATGATCTCTGAAGTTAACCTGGTAGGTTCCAACAACAGGGAATGGTGGGTGGATACTGGGGCTACCCGTCATGTGTGTGCTGATAAGAGTATGTTTCACTCTTTCAAAGCGGTTGATAGTGGAGAGAAGCTGTACATGGGCAACTCTGCAACTGCTGAAATCAAGGGTGAAGGAGATGTAATCTTGAAGATGACATCCGAGAAAGAGCTCAAGTTGACTAATGTCTTGTATGTTCCAGAGATTCGTAAGAATCTTGTGTCTGGTTGGCAGTTGAACAAGTTTGGTTTTCGTCTTGTTTTTGAGTCTGATAAGTTTGTTCTTTCTAAGAATCAAGTGTATGTTGGTAGGGGATATGCCCTGAATGGTATGTTTAAACTCAATGTAATGGTTGTTAAGAAAGATATCAATAATATGAATTCTTCTGCTTACTTGATTGAGTCTTCTAATATGTGGCATGGCCGTCTTGGACATGTAAATTTTAATTCGATGTGTCGTTTGATTAAATTTAATTGCATACCTAATTTCCATATTGACTCAAAATATAAATGTGAAACTTGTGTTGAAGCCAAACTTACAAGAGCATCTTTCAAATCGATTGAACGAAAAACCGAACCACTTGATATGATACACACTGACATATGTGATTTGAAATCACTACCCACAAAAGGTGGCAATAAGTACTTTATCATGTTTATTGATGATTGTACAAAGTATTGCTATGTTTACTTACTGAAAAGTAAAGATGAAGCTATAGACAAGTTTGTTCTATACAAAAACGAAGTTGAGAATCAACTTAGTAAGAAAATCAAGGTGGTCCGAAGTGATAGAGGAGGTGAATATGTGTCTCCATTCGCTGACCTATGTGCGAAACATGGAATTAGACACGAGTTCACTGCTCCCTATTCACCTCAGCAGAACGGTATTGCCGAAAGGAAGAACCGTACCTTGAAAGAAATGGTTAATGCCATGTTGATAAGTTCTGGTCTAAGCCAGGACATGTGAGGGGAAGCCATTTTAACGGCTACTTATCTTTTAAATAAGATACCTCGTAAGGGAAAAGAAGAGACCCCTTATGAATTATGGATGGGAAGAAAGCCATCATATCAGTATTTACGAGTGTGGGGGTGTCTAGCAAAGGTAGCTATACCGACTCCCAAGGCCCAAAAGATTGGACCTAAATCTGTAGATTGTATATTCATCGGATATGCTAAGAATAGCAGTGCTTATCGCTTCATAGTACATGATTCAAAAAATCCGGATATACAAAAGGGTACATTAATGGAATCAAGGAATGCTTCATTCTTTGAAACTATATTTCCTTGTTTAACAAAGGAAACTGGAAGTTCATCTAGAATAGATGAAGAAGTTGTCCAAGATAAGAGACAACGAGATGATAATGATCTCCAAGATGAGAGACAAGATCAAACTGAGGAAGAAGAGGTTGAACCTAGAAGAAGTAAAAGGGCAAGAACCGAGAAATCGTTTGGACCCGATTTTGTTTCTTTTATGGTTAAAAACGAACCTACTTCTTACCGAGAAGCGGTTACTTCCTCAGAAGGGCCTCAATGGAAAGAAGCCATTAAAAGTGAAATAGATTCTATTTTACAAAACCATACTTGGGAGCTCGTGGATTTACCTCCTTGAAAACCACTAGGCTATAAATGGATCTTCAAGAAGAAGATGAAAGCCGATGGCACCATTGACAAGTACAAAGCAAGATTGGTGATCAAAGGATTTAGACAACGAGAAGGACTTGATTACTTTGATACATATTCGCCTGTTAGGCGAATAACCTCGATCAGGATCATACTTGCTATTGCCGCATTAAGAAATTTGGAAGTTCACCAAATGGATGTGAAAACGGCATTTCTAAACGGAGATTTAGAAGAAGAAATTTACATGAATCAACCCGAGGGTTTCATGGCTCCTGGACAAGAGAACAAAGTTTGTAGGCTTGTTAAGTCATTATATGGTTTAAAGCAAGCTCCCAAACAATGGCATCAAAAATTTGATCACGCCATGCTAGAGAGTGGATTCAAAATTAATGAATGCGACAAGTGTGTTTATGTCAAAGACACAAATAGTGGATATGTAATCTTGTGTTTATATGTTGATGATATGCTTATTGTTGGCATGCGACAAGATGATCAAATCTACTAAAGACATATTGAAATCAAAGTTTGACATGAAGGATATGGGTTTGGCTGATGTGATCCTTGGAATAAAGATCATACGAACTCAGAATGGACTTGTGTTAAGTCAAGCACATTATGTGGACAAAGTTCTTAATACTCATAATGCGGGGGATTCCGGCCTAGCTAGAACTCCAATTGACACCAGTAAGCATATATCTAAAAATAGAGGCTTAGGTGTTGCCCAATTAGAGTATTCAAGAGTTATTGGCATGTTAATGTACTTAATGACAGTACCCGACGACTTAGCATATGCTGTTAGGAGGCTAAGTAGGTATACTAGTAACCCAAGTTATGCACATTGGGCAGCTATGACTAGGGTACTTCACTATTTGAGATACAGTCGCGATTATGGACTGCATTATGATCGATATCCAGCTGTTATCGAAGGATACAGTGATGCGAATTGGATATCTGACATAAAGGATTCTAGATCAACTAGTGGATATGTGTTTACACTAGGAGGGGCAGCTATATCTTGGAAGTCTTCCAAGCAAAATGTTATAGCTAAGTCCACGATGGAATCAGAATTTATCGCGTTAGATAAATGCGGACAAGAGGCGGAATGGCTACGTCAATTCGTAGAGGACATACCAAGGTGGCCTAAACCGGTAACGGCCATTAGTATACATTGTGATAGTCAATCGGCAATTGGCAGAGCTCATAGCATAATGTATAATGGAAAGTCCAGACATATCCGTCGTCGACATAATTCGATACGACAACTACTCTCAACAGGAGTTATCTCAATTGACTATGTGAAGTCAAAGGATAACATCGCGGATCCGCTTACGAAAGGCTTAAGCAGAGAGTTAGTAAGTAAGTCGTCTAGAGGAATGGGACTAAAGCCCTTGAAGGAATGAGTTTCTATGAAGGAAAACCTAACCCAGTTGACTGGAGATCCCAAGATCTGGGTTCAATAGGACAACCTAATCATAGAAATGTGGGGGAAGTCACGTCAATGTGGGGGAGTTACTAAATATTGTAACTTTCCTAGTCCATTCCTATAACAAATGTGACTTGTTGAGAGGTTAAACATATGGCTTTAATGATTCAGGATGAAATCATGAAGCTTAATGATTTAAGATGAAATCACAAAACATATGTTTTAATGATTCAAGATGAAATCACCTATGTGAGAGAGAAGTGGGGTCGCTTCGAAGGAAATGTGGGGCGCAATTCCTAAGAGCTCTTGCAGAACCAGGCTAGTGTTCATGACCATAACGGACACGACTATGAGGACTTGACATTGTCAGGGAGAGTCTTGTGTGAAGTGTAATGTCGTCTACGTAAATGGATGATGAGTTCAAGGACATCGCGTCTACTCAGATCTAGGAGACTAAGTGCATTTCACAAGGGAAGGTTCAAAGGGTTACACCTAGCTATCCTATGCAAGACTTAACCGCAGAAATTTCACTGAAACTTTCGTGTGTTTTCGACCGATTTCCATTCATGTGGGGGATTGTTGGAAAATGAGTTTTGCAAAATGAGTTTTTGCAAATTTTGGACACTATATAATATATATATATATATATATGTTATATATATTTATATTTCTTGGTAGCTTTGCGTTCTCCTCGACGAGAGCTTCGCAACGAGCTAAAGTATGTCCAAATTGGAATAGAAATGAATGAGATATCGTGTCTCAAAGTGAGGCACAAAATCTGGAAAACAAAAACTATCCCACATCGCCTAGAAGAGGAAGTGGAGACTAGTTTATAAGGAAATCATAATATTGGCTATCAAATTCCTTTAGGTTGGTTATGCTCCCACTCCTACGTGCGCGCGCGCAGGGGGGGTTGCAGAAAATGGGATTTCCGAGCTAAAATGAGTTCGAAGCTTCTGAACTCATGCGAGCCCGCGCGACCTGCGGACACGAATGCAGCTCCGAAATCTCGCCTACGCGGGTATCTTTTTGCTGAGAACTTCGTTTCCTTATTTGATAATTTTCCAGAATTCTGTAATCTATTTTAGGAATAGATTTAGACTTTTTGCCTAAGTCTTAACAGATATATGCAAATCGTGTTATAGAAATAACAGATATGCATAATATTTATTTTTAGGTCATATATTCTGTCTTGGTGAACAAGATAGGTATTGCCTATAAAATAAAACGCAGCTCATTCAGTTTTATCATCCAGAAAAAACGCAGCTCATTACTTGACGAGTTCCAGCAGATCCTTCGCTCAGAAACACACAAATTTTTCAGGCAAGTGAGTCAGGTCCGGCTGTGCAACAGCTGCGTACGTTGTACCCTGGGAAACAGACGGCGAATCTGTTTTAAGGGAATCGTATTCAATACGAGCCTCGTACACCTCTTTACTGCTTTCGTTAATTAAAGCTCTATAGTGTCTGTCTTCTGCTTCTACCCCGTTCTGTCTGTTTAATTTACTGTTTTGTTTCTGTTAATTTATATACTGTTATTCTAATCTGATTTTATTAATTAAAAGTGTGCACCGTTTCCCACATCACTACGATACAAGTTAGCAACACAAAACATAATGACAAAAATGTTTGGTTACGTAACTTATCAAAGCGGGTAATTTTTATATGCATCAAACCAGGTATAGTCGGGTCAGCCCGACTACTGTTTACGTCTACCTTCTAAAACTTTATAATAATCAATTTATTAGAAATGATTTTAAATCTTTTATAGTTAAAATAATGTAAAACTATTTTTCGTGACTTTCATAGCTGATTTTTGACATGTTATAGTTTGAGTCCATATACATTCTCGATTCATAAGAAAAAAACTTCATTATTCAGTCACATTACTGTCTCCTAGTGATCACATCAATATAATACAACACCATCATATGCATATATAGAGTCGGGATCAAATACGAAGCCAGATATTCATGAAAGGTATTACAATTATTTAGCATGCTATGAATATTTGACTACGTTACGATCACACTACAAAATTTGTGACATTTACTCACTAAAACGTTTGCCCACTAAAATCAATAAAAGTAACAAAAATACTCCAAAAACATTTACCCACTAAACTAAAACCTACAAAAAGTAACCAGATAGTAAAAACTTTTACCCACTAAATACTCAAAAAAAAAAAAAAAAAAAAAAAAAACATAAAAATCGCCTTATTGTATCACACCTTTTTGTCAAAACCCACACTCCTCTTTGTCAAAACCAACACTCCAAAATCAAATTTGTAAAAACCGGATCTCACCAAAACCCACACACACCACAATCACCACACTCCACCGCTTTATCACCGAAGCCCTAACTCCGTCATTATCCACAATCGCCACACACCACCACCGTCGTTATCACCTCCACCGCCACATTTCACCGCTTTATCACCGAAACCCTAACTCCGTCGTTATCCGCCACCACCGGAATTGTTTGATTAGATTATTTCGTCGCATATCCACCATCGTCGTTATCCGCCACCACCGCCGTTATCAAATCAGGTATTATTCATAAAATAAGCTGAAGACGTTATTGAATAAATCAACAATTCTTACAAATGAAATATATTCTGATATTTAATTGAATTATTCTAAATATATTCAATATATTTTATCATCGGGTTTTGATGTGTCCTGTTTTGTTAATAAGCTGATAGCTGTTGTTATGATGTTTGTTGTTTTGTTAATAAGCTGATAGATGTCGTTATCAAATCAGATATTGTATTGTATTGAAGTTTTTTGGAGCTGATATGATTGTTAGTGTAAGTATGTTAGTTGTTGTTATGATATGTTTGTTTGGTTATTTGGTATGTATAGGAGAGACTTCGTCTTAGGAACGAGTGCTTTTAGCAAGCTAGTGTTGTATGGTTTGCGGAAAATTATTAGTATGGGCATGAAGATTGAGGCATTGTGATGTTAGAAATTTCGATATGTACACTATATCGTCTTAGGAACGAGTGATGTTAGCAACCTAGTGATTTTATTGTTGTTGTTGGTTAATATGATATAGCTCAACTAATTTAAAGGTTGTTTGGAGCTGATAGGATTGTATAGTTAGCTCGACTTGTACTCTTGCTAGTAGGATATTGTTTTTAGTTAGAAATGCATAAGCTAAAGCCTAAATCGTTAGCTCGACTTGTACTCTTGCTAGTAGGATATCGTTTTCACACAAAAGATCACGAAAAAATACTTAAATCTCAGAACAGTGGCATTGTTGTTAGTGTAGTGGACGCTAATTGTCACACCCCCAAATTACCTGTTTTGCAGCGGAATGGAATTCCTGGGGATTGACTGTCATAGCATCACAATCACAGTTATATTGAACGACCTAAAGTGTCGTTTGGAAAACACATCGTTTGATTTAATAAAATAATCAGAGTTTACAAAGATAGGTCCCAATTGAAAATCATCTTGTGCGGAAATAAGTTGTTACAATTCAAACGATGTTTTAAAGTATGTAAAACCCAAGTGAGACGCGTCGTCACCACGACTCCATGAGGTGTCCAAATGCATGCCATGAAGTGTATGCCTTATATACCTGAGATAAAACATGCTAAAAGTGTCAACACAAAGGTTGAGTGAGTTCATAGAGTTTGAATTGAAATGTAAAGCCTTTCGAAATCGTTTATGCCGCAAAGGCATTGTAAATCGTTGAAATGTAAAGACTATCAAAATCGATTATGTAGCAAAGGCATTGTAAATCCACTCAGGTTCCAAGTCCGCCCATACAAAACTTGCAACCTGTGTGTTCACAACCCACTGCCAGAATGTGTATAGTTTATGTTCCAAACATATGATGTCAAATGAATTCACAAAAATAGTACATGACTCAATGTATCGAAATCGTTTATGCAGAAAAGGCATTGTAAATCCACTCAGTTCCAAGTCCCGCCCATACAAAACTTGCAACCTGTGTGTTCACAATCCATTGCCAGAATATGTGTAGTTTATGTTCCAAACATATGATTTCAAATGAATTCACCATAGTACCTAACTCGACGTAGAACGATAGCACTTAATCAATAGCACTTAACTCGACGTAGAACAATAGCACATAATCCATAGCACTTAACTCAATTTATCAGTAGTCAACTGATTTAGAACGTTATACGACGTAGTACCGTAGCACGCAAACAAGAACAATTTATATAGTATAACCTTTGATTTAGAAACAATGGTAATCATGATAGATTTTAACCTTAAAAATCTAAAGTACTTGTGAAAAATAATTGAGCATGTATCTCCCCCAAAGAGTTTAATAACAGTATTAAAACAAGAAAAGTGGGGCTATAGAACTCACTTGGTAAGTGATAAATGACAAGAGTGAGTACACTGAGGTATAATGTGATGCGTTATCCGGTACCTAATACCAATGATATGATCTGATATGAGTTGCAATGTAATGTTATGCATGCATTTCGTATGTTATTTATACCATTTACGAGTTTTGAAAATATTACTCGTCGTCGAAAAATACTCTTTTGACGTCTTGACCCTTCAAAAATGACTTTACATGTTTTTACATTAAAATGTCATCCTATAATGGTTTTATAATGATTTTTGGTGAAATTACCACTTCTCGTCGCAAAACAATGTCGTCGGAAAAATCATGAAATTACCAAAAATGGCTTTGGAAAACTAGTCGTAAAATGGTGTACGTCGATCGTTAGAGAACGAACTCGACTGTTTTGGAAAGTTTGTATCGATATCTAAAAGTTTCAGTTCAGGAGTTTTCGTCCAAAAGGTCTCGAACATAAAGATAATAAGGGGTAAAGCTGGTGGTTTTTGGCTAATTGTGTGCAGAAAATTAGTTACGGCAAGTTTATGAAAAGTGCATATCTTTGTCGTTTCAAATCCGTTTTCTACGTTTAATATGTCCTTAGCTTCGTATTGAAGTAAACTAATATATTTTTGAGAAGTCGAAATAATTTGTGAAGCTTAAGGCTCGTTTTGACTCGATTAAATTAAAAACATGTTGCTGAAATTTTCAGAAAACATATATATTTCGTCGTCAACTTTAAAAATTCACCACGACTTCGTTATAAGTCCGTTTTATTCCGTTCAAGCGGCCACGGATTCGTTTTTAAGTATATTTTCCAAAAATCAAGGCCAAACTTTCGTACCATCAGTGGGTTTTTCCAGAAATTCGGATTAAGGACAGAACACAAAATATAGTTATCGAAAATAGTTTTTCTCGGACAAAACCTATTCTAATCCCTTCAAATCAACTCCAAAACTAATCTAATCCTACCATACACCTTCTTAGGGTGTCATGGGTTCCTAATCACCATCAAGACCAAAGAATACCATGGGAATAATTATAGGATGACCATATTGTATATATAACTTTAAAATCATGAAATAAATGGTATAAATCACATAACATGCATATAAGCTCCAAAAATGAAAAGAAACTTATGAAAATGAAGAGGAAACATGAAAATGATAAAAATATGCTTACAAGTGATAGTGATGAGGTGAAAGTAACAAGGATTAAACTTAAATATCCTTGGTTTTTTTATTTCAAAACCATAAAAAGGATATAACTAGGTTGATAAACACTTGATTTTGCAAAAATCTTGATCCCTTGAAGAACCCTTGTAGAACCGGTTGGAGGATGAAAAACCAAGAGAGAACCACTTTTCTAGACTTGAAATAATGAAGATGAATATGTGAAATAATTGGAGGAAGACTTTAAGTAGAGTATGAATCTACACATAATAAAAATTTTACCAACTTGATTGTCCTTCCCCATTGAGCCGGTTTTTAGGGGGTTTGTCCTCAAAAATATATATATTTTTTTTTTATCAAATGTAAGTATATACTTGTGTAATATTGTAAATAAAATGTAAGTAAAAAGGTAAGTAGTAATAATTTGTAAGGTTTTTGGTAACCTTTAGATAAAATAGATTTTTAATAGATCAAAGTGGAATGTAATGAGATCATAAAAATTGTAAAAATACATTCCTTGTGAAATTTGAGTGATAAAATCATTATCGAGTAGTTTTTAAGAAAAACGTCGTAATAATATAACTTTAACGATTTATGTACTAATTAAATTTGAAACACTAGGAAAACTAAAATATAGTTTTATGAACTAAATGTAACTTTAAAACACCTCGGATCATTTTTGAAAGCAACGGATTAAATATACAAAATAATAACTCACGCGATAAAGTTTATTAAATATAAAAATTACGCGTTGAATGAGAAATGAAATGTCATGAATGAATCAATGAGATGCAAATGATGTCAATGGAATGTAGACTAATCTTAGTCCATATGAAATGTACGTGATGTCATGATCATGAATTCGCCGCTAAACCTTCAAGGTTACGCGAATTTGAAACAAGTAAACCAAGTTTACTAAAAATGTTGAAATAATAAAACATGAACTGTGTCGAGAAATGACCTGAAAGTACGGATTGTCACATTCGCCCATCCAAAAAGGAATTCAGTCCCTGAATTCAGTCGTTGTTAGGTCTAACGGGTTTAGGGTTTGATGTGGCAAACTTTCCCATTCCCGAGCAAAACCCTCAAAAGACTTTTTGGTAACCGATTTTGACTTAATCCCACAACTCATCAAACAAGAACTGTCATACGATTAGGCTAAATCGGTTTAGGTAACAACTTGTTTCTAGCTCGATCTTTGCAACTCATCAAACAAAGACCGCGGATCAAAGCGAAAACAAGTGGTTTAAAAAAAATCTTTTGAAAATTTGGCTCGATTACGGAATTGCTTACACATATAAGCCTACTACTCCCTTCATTGCATGATTCTTCCTGAATTAGACATAGGTGATCAGGCTATGTATAATTTAGGAGTAACTATGCAATGCTTGGACTAATCGACTCATATGTTGTTTGGTGTTGGGTCAACTGATGTTAAAATTGTGATGAACCTTGAGGAGAGAAGACATGGAGAAGTGTCGTTAAATGATAGTTAAGGTAAAAAGAATTAAAATCCTCGTAAATGATAACAAATCGAAAAGAAATAAAGTACAATAGATGAGAATATTTTACAACGAGTAGTTTAGCAAAAGTAGTACATCTTAGGTTATAAAGATTCGGGTACGATGGAAAACATAAACTTAGTACGACATAGTACATAAGGAGAAATAAAACTGTTAGTTTCGAACTTCTTCACCTTCTCCGTCGTTGATACCTTGACGCGTTCCTTCTAACATATATACATTCCCATGAGCACCTTCGACTTGTTGACCTTGGTTTTGAGGACATTGGTTCCGATAGTGTCCTTGTTCCCCACATCCGAAGCACGTAACTATGGTCTTGCCCTTCCTTAGCAAGGTGTCCTACTTGGTGACAGCTAAAGCATATACCACATGGACCATTATGATGTAGCGTGCATTGGCGGCATCGTGGTAAGTTTCCCATAAGCTCTTCCCTGGTTGGTGCAGCGACATAGACCCTGGCGACTTCTTGTCTTCTATTATGTTGTTGGTGATGGTTTGTGTTATGGTTTTGGTTGTTGTTGTTATAACCTCCTTGGTCGTCTTCCCACTTTCTTTTGTTGTTGTTGGTTTGGTTATCGTTGTTGTTGTTTTGGTTATGGTTGTAATTGTTGCGCTTGTTGTTGGGGGTTGTTGTTGTTTTGGTTGGTGTTGATGTACTTGCCTCTCTTCACTACCTGGGCCATGAGCTTTTGAGTCAATCGAATAGCTTCCTCAATCGTTATGGTCGAAGAAATCACATCTCCTTGAATAACTTCGAAGTCCTTCAATGAAAGCCTCCAAGTAGCTTCTCATTATCTGAAACCATAGATGGGCATAACACGGCCAATTCTTGGAATCTACGAATATAAGTGTCGATATCATACCCAATAGTTTTTAGTTCATAGAACTCCGTCTCCAACTTTTTCACTTCCGTTCGAGGACAAAATTTCTTAGTCACCAAACCCTTGAATTCCTCCCAAGTAAGCTTGAAAGCATTCTCCATTCCAATCGGTTGAGCATAAGAATTCCACCAAGACAATGCTCCATCGAGTAATGTGCTCGTAGCAAACATAACCTTACTGTCATCCGGACAGTTACAAAGCAAAAACACCGATTCCAATTTTTCAAACCATCGAACCATGGTCTGTAGCTCCCTCGGTACCTCGAAACTTAGTGGGATCTCCACTCTTGAAATCCTTGTAAGAACAACTCTTAACTCCGGGTCCTCCTGCATTTCCAGTAAGAGCAAAGGCAAGCCTAGCGGCTTCAGGCAGCAGCAGACCTCAGGCACCAGCAGCCATGCTTTCCCTTTCAATCCTTAATGCCTCTGCTACACTATCCCTTACCAACTTTTGAATTTCCGCTTGAGTCATCCCAGGTGTAGCTTTCTTCGGCGCCATATCTTCTTCAAAACAAGAGGAAATGTGAGACGTAGCAAAATCCGATGTTAATAATAAACGCTCCAAAGAAATGTGATAAGAAATGGTAGCTTTGAGGTTATTTCAAAATAATCGACGGGTTCCGAAAAGATGGGTTATGAGGTGTTGTAAGTGCTTCAAATGTATGATGGTTTAGTGGCTAAGTGTGAATAACGTGTAACTCGACATGTTAGTAGTGAAACAAAGGAGTGAGAGCGACTTCGCCCTATTTAAAGTTCATCTCGGCATTCGACGTTATCGGTGATGAATCAGCTGATATAAAAACTGTGATAGGGAATGACAAGGAATTCTCCACGTTAGAGTATGGGGAAGGATAATGGGATGGGTATTTAAGGGCATCCATGTGACAATCGATGTGAAATGAAAGTGAATAACTCGAAAAATGTACGTATAAATCGCATGCAAAGTGAACATGCACTTATGATGAAATGATGAGATGCTATGATAATGTAGTTATAGTCTAGGGTCAATGATGCAACCTAGTTCTCTATAACTCAAGCTCGATACCAATCACACCCCCAAATTACCTGTTTTGCAAATGGAATGGAATTCTCGGGATTGATCATAGCATCACAATCACAGTTATATTGAACGACCTAAAGTGTCCTTTGGAAAACACATCGTTTGATTTAATAAAATAATCAGAGTTTACAAAGATAGGTCCCAATTGAAAATCATCTTGTGCGGAAATAAGTTGTTACAATTCAAACGATGTTTTAAAGTATGTAAAACCTAAGTGAGACGCGTCGTCACCACGACTCCATGAGGTGTCCAAATGCATGCCATGAAGTGTATGCCTTATATACCTGAGATAAAACATGCTAAAAGTGTCAACACAAAGGTTGAGTGAGTTCATAGAGTTTGAATTGAAATGTAAAGCCTTTCGAAATCGTTTATGCCGCAAAGGCATTGTAAATCGTTGAAATGTAAAGACTATCAAAATCGATTATGTAGCAAAGGCATTATAAATCCACTCAGTTCCAAGTCCCGCCCATACAAAACTTGCAACCTGTGTGTTCACAACCCACCGGAATGTGTATAGTTTATGTTCCAAACATATGATGTCAAATGAATTCACAAAAATAGTACATGACTCAATGTATCGAAATCGTTTATGCAGCAAAGGCATTGTAAATCCACTCGGTTCCAAGTCCCGCCCATACAAAACTTGCAACCTGTGTGTTCACAATCCACTAATATGTATAGTTTATGTTCCAAACATATGATTTCAAATGAATTCACCATAGTACCTAACTCGACGTAGAACGATAGCACTTAATCAATAGCACTTAACTCGACGTAGAACAATAGCACATAATCCATAGCACTTAACTCAATTTATCAGTAGTCAACTGATTTAGAACGTTATACGACGAGTAAAATCCGTAGCACGCAAACAAAAACAATTTATATAGTATAACCTTTGATTTAGAAACAATGGTAATCATGATAGATTTTAACCTTAAAAATCTAAAGTACTTGTGAAAAATAATTGAGCATGTATCTCCCCCAAAGAGTTTAATAACAGTATTAAAACAAGAAAAGTGGGGCTATAGAACTCACTTGGTAAGCTGACGAAATGACAAGAGTGAGTACACTGAGGTATAATGTGATGCGTTATCCGGTACCTAATACCAATGATATGATCTGATATGAGTTGCAATGTAATGTTATGCATGCATTTCGTATGTTATTTATACCATTTACGAGTTTTGAAAATATTACTCGTCGTCGAAAAATACTCTTTTGACGTCTTGACCCTTCAAAAATGACTTTACATGTTTTACATTAAAATGTCATCCTATAATGGTTTTATAATAATTTTTGGTGAAATTACCACTTCTCGTCGCAAAACAATGTCGTCGGAAAAATCATGAAATTACCAAAAATGGCTTTGGAAAACTAGTCGTAAAATGGTGTACGTCGATCGTTAGAGAACGAACTCGACTGTTTTGGAAAGTTTGTATCGATATCTAAAAGTTTCAGTTCAGGAGTTTTCGTCCAAAAGGTCTCGAACATAAAGATAATAAGGGGTAAAGCGTGGTGGTTTTGGCTAATTGTGTGCAGAAAATTAGTTACAGCAAGTTTATGAAAAAGTGCATATCTTTGTCGTTTCAAATCCGTTTTCTACGTTTAATATGTCCTTAGCTTCGTATTGAAGTAAACTAATATATTTTTGAGAAGTCGAAATAATTTGTGAAGCTTAAGGCTCGTTTTTGACTCGATTAAAGTAAAAACATGTTGCTGAAATTTTGAAAAACATATATATTTCGTCGTCAACTTTAAAAATTCACCACGACTTCGTTATAAGTCCGTTTTATCCGTTCAAGCGGCCACGGATTCGTTTTTAAGTATATTTTCCAAAAATCAAGGCCAAACTTTCGTACCATCAGTGGGTTTTTCCAGAAATTCGGATTAAGGACAGAACACAAAATATAGTTATCGAAAATAGTTTTTCTCGGACAAAACCTATTCTAATCCCTTCAAATCAACTCCAAAACTAATCTAATCCTACCATACACCTTCTTAGGGTGTCATGGGTTCCTAATCACCATCAAGACCAAAGAATACCATGGGAATAATTATAGGATGACCATATTGTATATATAACTTTAAAATCATGAAATAAATGGTATAAATCACATAACATGCATATAAGCTCCAAAAATGAAAAGAAACTTATGAAAATGAAGAGGAAACATGAAAATGATAAAATATGCTTACAAGTGATAGTGATGAGGTGAAAGTAACAAGGATTAAACTTAAATATCCTTGGTTTTTATTTCAAAACCATAAAAAGGATATAACTAGGTTGATAAACACTTGATTTTGCAAAAATCTTGATCCCTTGAAGAACCCTTGTAGAACCGGTTGGAGGATGAAAAACCAAGAGAGAACCACTTTTCTAGACTTGAAATAATGAAGATGAATATGTGAAATAATTGGAGGAAGACTTTAAGTAGAGTATGAATCTACACATAATAAAAATTTTACCAACTTGATTGTCCTTCCCCCCCCTTGGAGCCGGTTTTTAGGGGGTTTGTCCTCAAAAATATATATTTTTTTTTTTTATCAAATGTAAGTATATACTTGTGTAATATTGTAAATAAAATGTAAGTAAAAAGGTAAGTAGTAATAATTTGTAAGGTTTTTGGTAACCTTTAGATAAAATAGATTTTTAATAGATCAAAGTGGAATGTAATGAGATCATAAAAATTGTAAAAATACATTCCTTGTGAAATTTGAGTGATAAAATCATTATCGAGTAGTTTTTAAGAAAAACGTCGTAATAATATAACTTTAACGATTTATGTACTAATTAAATTTGAAACACTAGGAAAACTAAAAATATAGTTTTTATGAACTAAATGTAACTTTAAAAACACCTCGGGATCATTTTTGAAAGTAACGGATTAAATATACAAAATAATAACTCACGCGATAAAGTTTATTAAATATAAAAATTACGCGTTGAATGAGAAATGAAATGTCATGAATGAATCAATGAGATGCAAATGATGTCAATGGAATGTAGACTAATCTTAGTCCATATGAAATGTACGTGATGTCATGATCATGAATTCGCCGCTAAACCTTCAAGGTTACGCGAATTTGAAACAAGTAAACCAAGTTTACTAAAAATGTTGAAATAATAAAACATGAACTGTGTCGAGAAATGACCTGAAAGTACGGATTGTCACACTAATCCTCAAGATGACAACACTAGGCCAGTAGTGGTGAATTACTATGGTTCCTTAAAGGACATTATTGAATTGAATTATTCTGGTAAGGTAGGCGTAATATTGTTTAAGTGTGATTGGGTTGATGCGATTAGAGGATGTAAAAAAGATGAATTTGGTGTCACATTAGTAAACTTCTCGTATGCGGTACACACGGGTGCTCAACTACTTGATGACCCTTATGTCTTAGCATCTCAAGTTGATAAAGTTTTTTATTCTCATGATCCAAAGTTAGAAGGGTGGTTAGCTGTTCGACATGTTAAAGTTAAGGATGCCTTTAACATGCGATGCGATAGTGATGAGAACAGTCTTCATCTTCTAGCACGCTTGACATACCAAACCTACATAGGGCTGGAGTTGATGCTGATGTAGTGGATGGTACACTCGTTATCGAATCTGAAGATGTTGATGAAGATGAAGTAGATTAAATTGCTTATACTAATTAACTGATGAACTTGTTATGATTATGAACTGTTAGCTGATTTATAGGTGATTATATAAATTTTACTGTAGTTGATTTGGTTGTTTATATTCTGTTATGTAATGATGTTATGCCTTTATTTTACTGTAGTTGATTTGGTTGTACTTTTTTATAAATTGAAAATGGAACTGGTAAGCTCTTATGACTGTTAATTGTATTTCATACTCTATGAAGTCCTTGTAATGCTATATATATCTATAAGCTCTTTGGTTCACAGATTACTTCCTTGGTGTGAAGTAATGTTGTGATCAAGACTTGTTATAAGTGGTAAGCTTAGTGATAACTAACAACAACGCTATGTATTTTGAGAGATGGCATCAATGCTAGCGCATTGGGAAAAAAAGAATCTGATATTAATTTCTTTTTTTCTAATTTCAGGAAGAGAAGCTGGAAGCTGGCAGAAGTCATTCTCGCAAAAGCCATACTGTTTTGATGTTTCGGTGCATATGTATTCCCATGAGAGCAAGTAAGATATAGAAAGTCTTAATTTTTTACCATCTGACTCTGTCATCATCGGCTTACTCAGATAAATCTGACCGAAACTGATATTGTAGAAGGTCTGCAATGAACAAAGATGATTATATCAAATGCATGACATGAATGCATACACTTCTCATGTTGGACAAACGACTTAATCTAATCCAGATTACCTTCTCAGTAGACATACATTTTAAACTCTAGTATAAATAACATTTAGCCGATAGGGCCAGTGCATTTTACCGTTATTTATATTTTGATCTTCCAGTGCATATGTTTTGATCTTCCGGTGCGTATGTATTCCCATGAGAGCAAGTATATCCTTTTCTTGTACTTGAACTATGAATTTTTCTGATTAGAGGATAGTTAACTTATAGATGTGATTTAGTATAAAAAGTAAGCATATTAGCTGTTTTATCCTTAGTTTCCTTGACATGTTAGGAGTAATTCTGCATTTATTTGGTTTGTGATATCTATGTGTAGTCCGGTTTGTTGAACTCCCGGTTTATGCATGGTATGTATATCTGTAAACGTAAATTGATGCCGTAAACCCTTTCACAGTTTTTACCTTTCACAGTTTTTACCTTCCTTCTGTCTCCATTTGTCCTGGTCATGGTTCTAGCTCTTAGCGATGTCCCTCATATTGAGCATATATTCTGATCATCTTATGTGTACATAATATGTTTTGATCTTGATTTGATTTGTTAATCTTAAACGTGTAGGGTAGCAAAGTGATAAATTATGTAGCTCTTGTATAACCAAGGTAGACATCAGTAGCAAACTATATAATGAATGAACCACAACAAGGTATGTCCACGTTGAATTTCGTTTGCACAGTTTAATTGTTCCTGTTGGAGAAAGACTTAATGTGCTATTGATAGGTCCACCGAAACGGGTTCGCGGTCACACTAGAAAACAAGCTATATGGGATTTTGAACCTGATGAGAAGTTTACGGTTACTTTTGATGAGAATGTACAACCTGTTGGTAGAGAGGGAAAGGAGCTAACTAGCTTTCTTGGAACAGTTGCGAAAATGTCTCAGCATCTCGAAATAAGTATCAAAGATTGGAGGAAAATATCACAAGATAAAAAAGATGATTTATGGAGCATCGTTAAGGTAAATTTGATATAATATATGTACAAAGATATTATTTAATTTAAAAATATTCATGATTTATACATCACTAAAATGTTGGCTAAATATTAAATTGTAGGAGAAAATTGAATTTGCTCCTGTTGAAACAGAAGAAATCAAATTGTAGGTCATGGCAGACATAAACCGAAAATGGAAGACATGGAAATATGAGCTAAAAAAACGTTCATTTGATTCAAGCTTAACCATTGATGAGATTGTAGCCGCTCAAACTGATTCTAGAGTCGAGAAAGAGGACTTTAGGAAGCTAGTGACTCATTGGTTTTGTGAAGAAACTCAAGTAATCCAATTCTTTGTGTCTGTATTATCTGGTTATTTGAGTATGATTCATTAACTTAATCATGTAACTTAATTGGCAGGCTATCAGTGAGAAGAAGAAGGCGGTCCGTTCTAAGTCAACTGAGCCTCATGTGTTGGGGACCAAATCTTTCACTAGGCTTGCTGATGAAGAAAAGGTGATTCTATCATTATGAAAATGTATTGTTGCAATATAATGCGTGTCCAGGTTCTCACCCCTGTTCCGTAAGTCATCATTCCTGCATAATGTGGATCCTGATATGGAACCTGAGATTGTTTGGAAGTTAGAACCTGAGAAAAATTCTTTTCTGCCATAGTGCGATATTAATCGTGTCTGAGATTGTTTGGAAGTTAGAACACTAGGATATCACATTCTTGTTTGTTATGTGTAACTACAATATTTTCTGCTTAGGATCTTATTATTAAACAGTTGCATATGCTTAGGCTCAACCTCCTCATGACTATCATCTTCACCTGTGGTGAGGCAACATCTCCAGATTTCAATTGCATTCGGTCAATATGCTCCTGAAGCAGACCTTCGGCTTCTACTCTCCTTTGTCCGATATGTATGCGGATAGTAAAAGATGCGTTTATTGTTATATGTGTATAATAAAAGATGCGTTTAGTGGTATACTTAGGTGACAGAAAGTAGTCTTTTATGTACTTGAAGACGAAGTGAAAGAAATGAAGGAAAACCAAGCGGTTATATTACAATTTATGGCAAACTACAAAAATCAGAATCCAAATGGGGAGTTTTCAAATGTCTTGAATAGTACAAAAACAGAGGTAATCGTAAACGATTCTAATTTATATATTAATGTTTGAAGATATATTATTTTATGTTTTGATGATAAATGATTTCAGGTTGCTAATGATTCGTCTAGTGTTGATAATCACGGTCCTTATGGAAACTCAACATCTGGTGCAAGTAAAAATAAAAAATCCGGTACTTATTTATTTTAACCCTTTATTTATCATTTGCATAATTGACATGTCATACTAAGAGAAATGGTATGAATAAATATTTTCACTTTCTCAATCAACAGCTAAAGCTATCACATCTCCCATTACTCACATTAGCTCAGCACAAATGCAGCAATGAAGGAAGTTTTTGAAGGAGGACGGGCAAGTTACTTTACATACGCAATTTGTCTATATTGATTGCAATTACTTTCACGTGTATGGCTAAGATAACTTTTTTTGTAGTGAGTTGAAGAAACTTTATGTGCAATCTGTTATGGGGGGTCTATTGTCAGAGAATGAGTTTTGGTCTATTAGGAAGGTGAGTCCCTTCTTGAAACTTGATTAATTGTCACACTTTAATACTATCCAAATATGGCCATGCTGAAACTTGATTGGTAAACAGGTGCAAAAAATTGTAAAAGAACGAGTGGGGCTGAAAAGTGGCACGCCTTCCATTATCAAATCATCATCTCATTGTGTTCAGGTATGACTCATGCAGAGATAAATTTACTTACAAAATGAAAAGGCTAACTTGGTCATGACCAGTTAGTACTTCTATAAAGATCGTTGGTTGGCTGATAACTGATGAAATATTTCTTAGAACTTAATTATAAGGTGATCATTACTGTTGGGAAAAATCTAACTAATGGATTTAATATGTTGACATATATTAGTATCATATTATTCATTTTTATGATATACACAATTGTCATTTATGATACAAGGTACACTTTCTAAGTTATTATGAGTATATCATGACGTTCATGGAAAAGAAACCACATTTTTGTTACTACTTGAGCAAAAAAACCACTTACTCATTTTTTATGAGTATACCCAGTATACCACATTTGGTCCAGAAATATTTATTTAACAACGGATATATATAACCGCTACTGTAACTAACTTTTTATGGGTCGCGGCATGCTAGGCTAAAAAAGAAGTAATTACCAGTTTTACTCGTGACATTTTGTATTTAGAATAGAAAAATAGTAGATCAGCGATCCCGATAAATGTTATAGCTGGTTTTGGTGTAAGGTGTTTAGAACTTAAATACTCTTACAAAACTATGAATGTAGCGTTTATGAGTGCCACTGCGTGAGTTGTTTTGTGTGACTGTCATATGTGGAGTGAAATATATTTAGATATATTCTAGAACAAGTAATTTAATGACGAAGTAGGGATCGGAGTTAGCGTTTCACAATATCACTTGACTCGTCGGTAATGGAATCAAGTATTAGGTTTGCTAGCCCAAGTGATATAAGTTATAAAGAGGGTGCTAACTGCTAAGTAAGTTGCTTTGTTTAGGCAGAAAAATGAGTATGTAGTGTAACTTAGTGAAAAAGTGAAAATTGAGATATATCCATACACTAATACACCAATTTTTATTTTGTAAATGCAGGTTACATAAAGCATAGATGGTCTTTTCCAGTTCTAGTTATAGAGCAGAGTCCAGTTACAGAGCAGAGTCCAATTTTCCAGTTAGCATCGTTAAACCACTTGGCCATCATAACCAGATTGTAATTGCACTCTGCATAAATGAAGAAATGCATAAAGACAATCTTAGAGTCTTAGACTGTCTTTAATCCGTACTAGTATTGTATTGATGAGAAATGCAGTCTGCACAGATTATGCAGGCTGTTGAGATTGTCGTTATGACCAATTTTACCTGATGTACACCCGAACGAATTAGCTGTAAATTTGAGTCATTTTATAGAAATGCAATCTGTTTTTATGAGATATGCAGTCTATTTTTATGTATAATAATCTGGGTTTATATTTTACCATTGATGAGATTGTAGCCAGAAATGCATGTATCTGAACATTGTAAAGTCACTTTTGCTGTCTGAAATTAGGTGTAAATTTGAGTCATTTTATAGAAAGGTGGTGTACCCTTTGGTGACTAAAAAATCTTAGACACTAAATCTTTTGAACTTTTGCTCACTAAAATTTTAGTGGCAAAAGACTTTTAGTGATCCCTTTGTTACTTACTCTTTTTTTTTAGTGGGAGTTGAGAAATTAGTATTTAGTGACTGTTTTCATATCTTTTGCTCACACTTCTTTTAGTGAGCAAAGGTCATTTATTTTGTAGTGTCATAACCCAAAAATGCATATTAGATTTGTGCAAATACATATTAGCCAGAAATACTTAAATTGCTATAATACGTAGTTACATACCCATTTTGGCTTCCAAACCAAGACCGGGTTCTGATCTAATGTAACGTCTAAGGTTACGAACCCACAGCATGGAAGAAGATACCGTCGTTTGTTCATTATATCCTTTGTCATCATCTTCTACGTCACTATACATTTCTAATGATTTCGTGTGTATTATAATCTTAGTTAGATAGAAAAAACATACTAGTATAACTACCACATTTACCAGTTTCCCCATCGTCGTTTTCCCCGGCGACAATTGTCGCTGGGGAATCCGCACTAAACGACAAAAATATATCCTACGTGGCACGAAGTCTCGTAGCAAAGTCAGCTAAATTATCGCTTACTTTTCCCCGGCGACATGTCGCCGGGGATTCAACGGTTATATTTTAACCGAATATTTCATTGTAAAACGTGCGGGAATTTTTCCGCTTACTTTTCCCGGCGACATGTGCCGATTCATTTGTTTATTTAAAAATTCGTAATTAGTGTTAATCTCTCTTAACGTGACGTGGACAATAGTTTCCCCAGCGACATGTCGCCGGGGATTCTCTTAACGTGACGTGGACAATAGTTTCCCCAACGACATGTCGCCGGGGATTCTCTTAACGTGACGTGGACAATAGTTTCCCCAGCGACATGTCGCCGGGGATTCTCTTTGACTTCGTTGACTTTAACAAAAACATGGCGCCAAGAATTCCCACCAAAAACATGGCGCCAAAACTTCCCACCAAAAAGCTAACAGATCTGTTTTATATATCACAAAAATATACCAGATCTTATCCTCAAAACCACTCAACCTTGAGATGTTATCCCACCAAAATCTAATAGATCTTATCCTCAAAACCACTCAACCTCACAACCTCTTATCTTCACACAAATTTCAAAACCTGAGATGGAGTAATTTAATCCTTTTATGTGTTCTTGTAGAGCAGGAAATATAAAATTAAGAACATCACATAGAGAATATTCATCTAGACTACAATATTATTCATGTCCTCTGTCAAAGGTGAACAATCATACATTTCTTATTTATGTAAATATACAAATAATTGGGTTGTAAGCTCTTATAATTTTCTTATTATGTAACAGCCCAGAAAAGATAATGGATGCTGATATTTTATGTGGAAGGATGTATTTGACGAGTACTTAAGAACAATCTCTGCACCAATAGAGTGCTCGAGCTACCATGAAAAAAGATCTTAGGATAAGGTTGCTGGAAACACAAAAACATGTGCTAGAGATAAAAGTAAGGTTGCTGGAGGCCAAACTTGAAATGGCAACGATTCCTGACGACCACGCATGTCAGTTGGCTGCATTACTTCGTGAGTTGTTAGGTGACATGGAAAATATTCGTATGTAGTAGTAGTAGTAGTAGTAGTAGTAGTAGTAGTAGTAGTAGTAGTAGTTGTTGTTGTTGTTGTTGTTGTTGTTGTTGTTGTTCTTGTTCTTGTTGTTGCTGATCAAAGTAGTAGTTGTTCTTGTAGTTGTTGTTGTTGATGTTGTAACCATAACATACCGACTCATCCGTTGAACGTCTAATGTGTAACCATAACATACCGACTCATTCGTTGAACGTCTAGTGTGTAACCATAACATACCGACTCATCCGTTGAACGTCTAATGTGTAACCATAATATACCGACTCATTCATTGAACGTCTAATGTGTAACCATAACATACCGACTCATCCGTTGAACGTTTAATGTGTAACCATAACATACCGAATCATCCGTTGAACGTCTAATGTGTAACCATAACATATCGACTCATCCGTTGAACGTCTAATGTGTAACCATAACGTACCGACTATAATAACAGTAAAACTTGTAAGTGAATTTGGACAGAATTTATGCAACAAAGTAAATAATATTGATATAGAATTGATATCTGTTGTGTACAATATTTGGCCTATTTATAGGTTCCCAAACGACACATATCTAAATGGCAGTTGTTTGTTAACCATTGTGTCGTTTAAGGAATAACTACCAACTATAATAACTGCCTAAGTAACTGTTTTCATTGCATTGGGTCGTTTTGGACATTTCCTAACCCATGCATACTTAGAACATAATAATAATACATAAATTGTCTTTAAAAGTATATACTAAAGTAATAAACTATTCTATCTTTGATCTTAAACATAATTAACAGGTAATAGATTCTACATGAACGACATTTATAGTCAGGTCGGAGATCAGGAATATGTTTCTATGTTAAGGTTGCTTGTTGATACACATAAAAGTGTTAAGTAAAATCCAACAAATGCTAGTAAATATGAACAAATATTAATAAGATAATATACTCGAACATATTAAAGCATAAAGTAGCATGGTCTAAATTTCATTATTTTCTTAAAGTAATGACTGATCAAAGAAAACTTGTGAACGAATTGGTGCCTGCAAATTATCTAAATGATTGAAGTAAAAGACTGCGAACGATTAACCACTTCTTCAGATCCCTTTTCTTGCATAATCTCCATAGGTTCGGGCTCTACAACCTCATTAACCTTGATGGTTATGTTGTTTACATTGACCTCATGTGGCATTTCGTCAATTTCTCGTACAGCAGTAGCATTTGAAGAAGGACACATGGCTTACATCAATTGTAAGTTCGTTATTTGCATGAGATACATCATGTATGGGATCATCAACAGGAGTCTCAACTATAGTAGCGTTAACCTGAATAGTAGAATCTTCATCCATTTTATCTTTGTTAGGGGTGTTCAAAACGAATTCATTCATGTTTGTATTAGATGCATGAGGAGCCTGATTTGTAACTGTATGAGTTGCATGAGGTGTTTTTTTATGTACCCATCTCGACTCAATTTCATCCATCAACTTTTGATCATCATCGGTTATGGTCGTTCCCAAATTTTCATCATCAATAACATAATCAACCATATCAGAATACCTTAATGTCGATGATACATTAGAATTTGCTAGGCTTGGTACCAATCCAGACAATGACGAACTCCTACGATGTTTATTCAAGTCATTGACATCGTTACCATAGTATTTAGTAACAGTATATCTTTTGACATACGTAGGCGGTAGATTAAATTTATCAATCTTGATCTCGAGAACAACCATTTGAGTGCAAAGATTATCAATGAAGTATATTATTTTGGAGGTGTGCATGCTTATATTATTTTGTTCATGAATTTCTATATCTTATGCTAATTGTACTTGTACAGATGTCGACAGATGTTGCACGGTCCCACGGCGGTGACGGTGGCAGTGAGGATCGTCCCCCTCCAGACCGCGTACCCACCGGTTGCTGGGCAGGCTTCATTAACCGAGGTAAGAATTTCGGGATTATTGTAATACAAGCATAAATTTGATACATATATTGAACTTGCTTGCCTTGAATTTTATGACTTTATCACTAACTTGATTTTGCAGGCAAAGGTAAAAGAAAGCCCAATTTGGGCGGCAGGGAAGAGCGGGATGAATACCGCGACAAGACCCGAAACTTTCTTCGCTGAAGGCAATCGCAGAAGAAAAAGGTCCTGTCTCGATCAATTTTGATGTGGGTGACAAACAAACCCTAAACCCTCTCGGCCCCCATGCGGCTCACTGGTCTAACTACATCGGGGAGGTCGTTAGGAGTGTGCCGTTTTACTACCCTTCTTGGGAGAAGGTCCCGAAGGAGAAGAAGGCGGCAATCATTTCAGATATTGGGGTCAGTTATCCTTTTATGTTTATTTCATTATCGTGTTCATTTATTTAATTGTGTATATTTATCTAAATTCGCTTATTTATTTATATCATATAAATAAATAAACAAATTTAAATAAATATATAAATTATATCTCTAACTCTGTTTTCGTTTTGTTGTATATGATTGCAGACCCTGTTTGACCTCAGGCCGCACATGGAATCCTCCCACTGGCCCGAGATCTACGAAGGCATAAACTCGCACTTGCAAAAAGCCTACAATACAAACAAGGCTTCTTTCAAGGCCAAGCATTGGAAGGTAGACCCCACCACCGGGAATTACGATGTGGAGGCGATTAGGCGGGCACGTCCCGAGGCGATTACGGCGGGTGATTGGGATGAGTACATTAAGTTTTGGAATGACCCCAAGAACCTTGCTCGAGCCGCTACAAATCGGCTAAACCGACAAAAGAGCAAGGTCATATCTCGACAAGGATCCCGGTCGCTGGCTCGCCTACGAGATGATATGGTAATAAACATTATAATTATTTTACATGCATATATACATATATATATCTGATTATACGCTTTGGTGTGTTGTGATTTTTCATTTTTAAAATTATTCATCTTATATGCGTGCGTATGTACAGAGGTAGGCCTCAGACACTCAGGAGTACCCGTCACTCATCGACACTTTTTGGCGAACACATACTGTTGATGGGGTATTCCCTAACGATGAGGACTGCCGGATATATGTAAGTTTTGTTTCAAAACACACTTTAATGGATTATCGAGAAATAATGTAGCAACCCGATTAATATATTTACTATCTTGTGTTTTTGTCACTACATAGGACGAGATGAAAAGGCTTAAGGCTACGGGTCAGTACACGGAGGATCAAATCAATGCGTTGGCAAGAGGGGGTAAGCTTCGTGGGCATATTCGGTGTGGGTCGGTATTGCCATCACGGGCCACATTCAGGCCAAGTATGCCCGCCCCCGACAAGTCGCTCAAGAGCGTGAACAGAAAGGTAGACTTTATGATGAGTCTCTTCAGAAGCGACGACAGATACGCGGATATTTTTAGGGAGTTTGAGTCGGGTGGTGCTAGCGGGAGTGGCGGGTGTGGTGATGACAAGGAGAATGGCGGTGATGAGGATAACGACGACGAGAGGTAGTTGTGTTATATATTATTAGTATGCTACATTGGTACTTTAGGTAGTTGTGTTATATATTATTAGTATGCTACATTGGTACTTTAGGTAGTTGTGTTATATATTATTAGGTTCATCTTGGCGACATTTAAACACTTGTTTCCCTATCTATCAATGCACATATTGATTTTAAGTCGTGTTTATGTAAAAGTTGTGATCTATTTGTATTGCGTTGATCCGTTATATTGTATTTGTGTTTTGGTACAAGTTGTGGTGAGTCTATACAGGTTTTGGTAGATTTTTTCAAGAAAAATTCCGGAAAAAATCTGGAAATCGCCAGCAGTGCAGGCTGTATTTAAAAAAAAATGCAGACCTTTCCCCGGCGACACGTCGCCGGGGATAACCCACACTAAACGTTGACAAGTCAACGAGAAAACGCAGTTTCCCCAGCGACATGTCGCCGGGGATACTTTGCTCACTCGTTGACTTGTCAACAAATAACCATAGTATCCCCAGCGACAAGTCGATGGGGATAATTAAATATTATCGTTATCGTTAATTAGGCATGTTAATCATTTAGCTTAATCCGATGATTCTCCGGCGACATGTCGCTGGGGATAATTTGCCACCGTGGCACTGCTTCTTTGACTGAAAATTGAGTGGGACCCACCTCGTCGCCGGGGATTGTCGCTGGGGATACAATCCCTTACGAGACTTCCCCAGCGACCATTCCCCAGCGACACGTCACTGGGGA
This sequence comes from Chrysanthemum makinoi, assembly GCA_910596185.1. NCBI lineage: Eukaryota > Viridiplantae > Streptophyta > Magnoliopsida > Asterales > Asteraceae > Chrysanthemum > Chrysanthemum makinoi. Next base: position 223,928,015 of record OU343219.1, on the reverse strand, counting down.
ACGTTTTCCCCAGCGACATGTCGCTTGGGAAAGTCCCTAAATGTCGCTGGGGTAGCCGGTCAATGTTGTAGTGTATAAACTTATGACACTAAACAATATATGACACAAACTGAAAAAGATAACGGTAAAAACGGTTGATCTTGATCACCATGATTATAGCAACTTTGTACTTTATGTAAAATGCGTTCCGCCATTCATTTATTCTAGTAACTAGTAACGACATTCAAAGGGCGCCACATGTTTAATTGTGGGTTATTTTAAAAATAATACTATCATAGTATTTTTTTCTACAAGGTTGTAAGAGTATAAAGTATGGTTTGGTGCCGTGGGGTAGTGTTGTTGGAAAAGTGATGGTACCTCAACATCTTTTTTCATAATAACAGAATCCATTACAACACCGAAAATACCACTCTCTCATATCACACTAGAATCTGATGCCACCACAGTTTTTTTTCTTCATTTATTCAAATAAAACAACGCATCAAACCAAAATTGAAATTTCATTTAAAAAAAATAATACAAGATACATTAAAAATTACGATACATTAAAAAAAATACAATTTAGTAATTAATGTTCCATAAATGGTCCATGATATCGTGTCGAAGGTCGTCGTGAACTTTCCTATCTCGAAGTTCTTTGTTTTCCTTTCGTTGTGTCTCGCATCGTTCGATCCAAGTACATTTAATATTCAGTTGTAGAGAAACGTAGAATTAGTTAGTTTCACTAACTGCGAAATCTTGATATTTCAATGTAATTTATGTAATATGATGCAACAGTACATGATTCTTCGTGGCGTGTTGACTAGGTAAGCACGTGCGGGTTGTTGTATAATTCTCCAACGACCTTATAGGACTCTGAAAGTTCGTTCAATATCTTTCTTGAACTCCTCTAAACTTCATTGTTTTTTCATCCCTTGCAATAGAAAACGATTTGACAAATTTAGACCATCGAGGATAAATTCCATCTGCTAAATATTAACCTTTTGCGTATGTTTTTCCATTTACTATAAATTCCATCTGACGAACGATAACCAACTGATGAACAATGTGACCATCACTGATGAACATTTCGATGAACAAGATTAACTAATGAACAACACTAACGGATGAACAATACTGTATATCAGCTTATATTGTTCATCAGTTTGTATTGTTCATCAGTGATAAACTGATGAATAATGTGACCATAACTGATAAACATTTCGATAAACAATACTGTTCATCAGTTATTATTGTTCATCAGTTAGTGTTGTTCATCGGTGAAAAACTGATGAACAACACTAACTGATTAACAATACTAACTGATGAACAAAATTTACATTTAAAAAAAATAATGATTAAAAACATCACTTTTTGAATCTTACATTAATAAAATAATTAATGATGCGTTATGGCACAAAAATTAGAGCATTTAATGCAATTTTAACAAAAAAATCTAAGCTAGACATTTTATCAAACACCTTGTGTGCAACGAATATGACTAAAACGCCATCTTTAATGTACGATATCTCACTCATTTCATATCGGATTTGAATGATTCAAAAACTTGTGTAAAGAGTGAAAGGAAATCTACAACTTTTATGTTTTACATTTTTCACGATTCGACATTTTCGAGGGTAAAAAATAGGGGCGAAAATGCTTCAAAAATAAAAAAAATAAACACCCATTTGATATGTAAAAAAAAAGTTTTGAAATTTCTAACAAAAATTAAACCAAATTAAAGAGGATTAAATTTTATAAATTATGGTGAAATCGATTTTTTCTAAAAGTTTGTCATTTGTAAGTTATGTACGTTTGAAGTTTGAGGGTGTAAAAGAAAAAATAGGTCAAATTACAATAATATCCCTTTGACATAATAAAAAAAAAGGTGACTAGATTTCATCCAAAGGTGGAGATAACGTTTAGACTTTGCAAATTGATACACTTTTTTATAGATCTTGTACCTACAAACATATAACTAGGTCTATCAAAACATACGACTAACACTCCCCAACAGTTTGAGTGGAAGGACACCGGACACTCAAACTGATACGAAATTCCTCAAATAAAGCAGAAGATAAGCCTTTGGTGAAAATATCCGCATACTGATAACGGGAGGGAACATGAAGAACTCTAACTTGACCCGCAACAACCAAATCCAGAACAAAGTGAATATCAATCTCGATGTGCTTCTTACGCTGATCTTTGAACAGGATTCGAAGACAAACACACAGCACTGACATTGTCATAGTAAACAAGCGTAGTAGAAAACAAAGGGGTATGCAGCTCACGAAGTAAATTCCGTAGCCAACATGTCTCAGCAACTATATTAGCAACACCTCGATACTCAGCCTCGGCACTAGAACGAGAAAGCGTTGGTTGACGCTTCGAGGACCACAAGAGCAAGTTGTCGCCAAGAAAAACACAATAGCCAGAAGTGGATCATCGAGTAGTTGGGCAACCCGCCCAATCCGCATCTGAGTAAGCAACCAAGGAAGTAGTAGAAGATGAAAACGATTGTAACCCGTAGTCCAAAGTACCCCGAACATACCTCAGAAATCGCTTAATGAACCAGCGATTGACACTTATAAAAGATGAAGAAAAACAGCAGCGGAATGAACGTGTATTAGGGTTTTGTAACTCATGATACCATGAACGAATATAATGTTTCGTGTCTTTCATTCATCACCGAAAATCCATATAAATATACAAACCCTATCATCTAATACTTGGGCTTTAGCCTATACAAACATATAACTGGGCCTATCAAAACATACGACTAACAGTAAGAGCATAAGGTATTGTTTCGTGCCGTAGGGTAGTGTTGTGAGAAAAGTGATGTCACCTCAACATCTTTTCTCATAATATCATCATCTTTTCTCATAATATCAGAATCCACTACAACACCAAAAATACCACTCTCTCATATCACACTAGAATCTAGTGCCATGATGCACTTCTTAACTCCAAAGTTTTTTATCTTCATCTATTCAAATAAAACAATGTGATGGATCTTGGACACTCTACTTGTGTCAATGATATTTTGTATGATATTATCAAGCAAGCGGAATTTACTTAAGTAATACTTAGAAGACGAATTGTATGATGTATGAGAATAAACACAAGTTAACACAAAACTCAAGCTCCAATATTATTAATGAATAATACGAGTGATCTTAACTTATCACTAGGGTTACACCTTGAAGCTTTCGTAGGTAATATTGTAATATGATACGTACCTAAGACAATGACCTAGGATCTCCTTTTATACAACAAGGAGTCCTTTACAAGATAAGTATAAAGCTAACATAATAGAATATACACAAGATCTATTCTATACTTATCTATACGCGTTTAACCTTATCATAAACTAATAGCAGTGGTAATGAAGAACTTGCAGTGGGAATACGTTTCCACTGCTAGTGTTAAACCAAGCAGTGTAAACCACAACTATCCGTGGTAACGAATTATTCCCAACAATCCTCCCCTAAACTTATGATTTCTCTGCAAATCAATAAGTTTCTTCAATAAACATTAACATCAAGGATTTGGGGAATTCAATCAAACACTTTACTTCTTTTCTCTTAACTTTTGTATAGCTCTTGAACACTGATCTTGAAGCCTTTGTAACAATGCTCTGACCTTCTCATTGTCTTCATTGACTCTTATGTGTAAGCTTAACATTATTGTAAGAGCTCCAGCTCTAAGTGGATATTCTTTCTCAGCAAGCATGAAAAAGTCTTCTCCATTAGCTGTAGAGACATGATGAACTTCACATGAATCATAATAAAACCATTTAGTACCAATACATGTGAATAAGGTTTTCCAGTAGTCATCATCAGCATTTGGTTTAAAAAGCCTTCTAAGATTTACCCACAACTGCATCTCCTTTGCATCTTTGAGATCGTGAGCATTAAACCTTTCTTGAACTAATTTCCATAGTGTATTAAGGTCATATCTGTCAAAAGCTTTAATAAGATCTTCAAATGTCATGAATGATGAAGTTTCACCTCCCAGCCTTGTGATCTTCCATGTTGAAGCAAAATTGCTAGCAGTGTAAACTTCCCAATCAATAATAGGATGTCAAATTTGCAGTGGTTCTGGATAAAAATCTCTGTCTTCAATCACAATCATTCAGTCATTTGTTCTTGGTGAACTTCTCAGTATGAATCTCCTTCTCAGTAGACTTTGTATGATCTTCATCAACCTTAGTCTTCTTAACAGTTTGAGAATCACTTACTTTAGCCTTTCTCTTCAATCTAGGAATCCTTCTTTCTTCTTCTTCAGAACCCATTGGAATAAAAGATTTATCTTGTTTTACAGTTCTGTAGTAAGCCTTTTCAACTTGATCATCAGACATTCCTTTAAATTGATACATTTTCCAGTTACCAACATGACAAGAATAAGTCTTCATATATACAAGTATTTGTGCCTTGGTTGGTTGTCTTGGTTTCTTCTGAACCTTTTTGACTGAATTAATAACATCTTTAAGTGCTTGATTGTTCTTCATTTGAATAAAATCCTTTAACTGAGCAGTTCTTTGTTCCTCAGTTAAGGATGCATCAGCAACAAGGTCCTTTTCTTGATTTCTGGATTATTAGCCACCAGAAGCTGAATATCTTCTTCAGTAGGAACATAACTAAACTCTGGAGCTTTCTATTTCATAATTGTAGGTTGAACAGTGGAAATTGAATCAGTATCTTCCATTCTATCCAATCTTTTAGCTTCCAAAAAGTTTAAAACTTCCATTTCTTTCAATCTTTTCTTCTCAGTAACTTTCTCAGCAATTTGATCTTCTGCTATCTTCTTAGCAAGTTCTCTATCAAGATCAATCTGAACTTTTCTTTTCTTTGAAATCTTACTTTCAAGTTGTTGTACATCTTCCATAACTGCTTTACCCTTGTCTGTCTTCAATTTATCAAATTCTTCACTTGCAGTGGCAAAAGTTGGCTCTACAGTGGAAATAAAATCAGTGGTAAAATCAGTTGCAGTTTGGAAAATGTCTTGATCTTCAAGTTGCTCTTCATGAGTTTCAGCTTCCTTTGCTCCTTTACTTGTATCTCCTTCATCTTCAAAATCAATTGTCCTCCCCTCAGTGTCAGAACCTGTTTTCCTCCCCTGTTTGGAAGAATTTCCCAAATCATGATCAACTGAATCACTATCAGAAGGTGAGGATGAAGATGAAATCACCATCTTTGCAGTCTGCTTGTGCTTTTTCAACCTCTGCATCTCTTCCTTTAAAGTCTGAATCTCTGTCTTTAATAATTGAACATCCTTGGCATGCTGCTTCTTGACAGTAGCCAAGTCCTTTTGTAGAGACTCAACCTGCTTTGCTAATTTGGTACACAAAACCATCAATTCCAATTGGTTGCCACTGCCCTCAGAACTTCCAAATGTGTTACCTGTTGGGAGAGGTGAATCATAGGGCAAAGGTGCAGATTCCTCCCTAGTTGGACTAGGTTGAAGTCTAGACCCTCCACTGCTTGTTCCTAGACCAAAAGGTTCAGAAACTTGTTGTGTTGTCATGAGAGGAGTTGTCTGTTTAGACCTTCTCTCATAGGTTCTTGAAACTGGTGGGGTATAATCAATGTTGGGAACATTAATTATGGGTGTGTTTTGTTCAGATGTAATTTTAGCAAGCATTTGGGGTAGGAGAGGTGTAAAAATCATATTGCCATCTTTATTCAAATTTAGAAAAACTTTAGGCTTTAGGCAACTGATTTGATAAACAATAGTATGAGGTTGCAGTTGAAATTCATTAAGCACAGCTTGCACAAACCTTGGATACATAAAAAATTTGGTTTTACTTTGTACATTGCCTTTCATACTAGTAAAAATATAGTTGGACCAGTTGAAAATCTTATCAGTGACTAGACAAACCAAAGGATAAGCCATGGTTGAACTAAAGTGCTCATAAGATGTTTTCTTAGGACTAAGGAAATGTAACAAAGTATGAATCAAAAATCTCCAGTGGGGACAAAAACCACTCTTTTTGAAAGTAGCCTTTTTGTCAGTGGTATCATACCCCATGGATGATAAAGTATCATGAATTTCAGACATAGGTAATGTGATGAGACCATTGAGATCATCCAAGTGAAGTACTCTCCTCAAGGATGCCTCAGTAACATCAATAGTTACCCCATCTACAGTGGCTTTTAGAGCATCCACTATTTCATGTGTATCTCCAATCTCAAGTGTTATGGACTGAGCAGAAGTCCAAAACTGATTGATTTAAGAGATATAGATTGTGGGTTTTAAAAGCAAAGCATACTTTATATGAGTGGTATGAAGAAAGTCCACAATCTGATGAAAAACAGGGCCACTCTTCTCGTTAGATTTTTGTAGGTGGGCCACTAGGTTGTGCTCATCTGCAAATTTCAAAGAAGCCATAGAAACTTTTGATGAAAAAATATTATTATGTTAGTAAGAATTGAAGTAATGACTAGCCAATTGAGAGAAGAAGATATATAAGGTTAGGGTTTAGAATTGATGCGCAAGTAAAATTTTCTTTAGAAAGTAGTTATAATATAGAAAGAAGATAATTTACTTAAAATATTAACCCTATATATATAACTATCATTGGTTACTTTCAACGGCTAGTAAAAAATAAATTATTGACATAATCAGTTGTAACGGCTAGAACAACAGTGGTCAAATAACACTGTCAGTGGAAACTGTGAACTAGCAGTGGTAATTTTTTACAAAAATTTCAAAGAGCATTGGAAAATAAAATCATTAGAAAACAATACTGCTCCCATTATAGTTTTTAGCAAACTATCAGCTATCAACGGATTTGATATGTCTTTACCATGAGCCGTTTGCTATGGACTAGCCAACCCTTAATCATAAAGAATATGGTGAGTTGATAACCATATAGTTTTTGGTAAACTATCAACCATAAACGGATTTATCAAGTCTTTACCAGTAGCCGTTTTCTCTGGACTAGTTGATTCTTATGTGTATAAGACATGGTGAATCAATAACCATTTGTTGTGTATCTCAGATATACACCTTTTAACTCCAACTTCTCATCAAAACTTGATATACATATTAGTAAAAGATGAGAATAACCAACTTGATATAAACCAAAATTACCTTTAACCAAACCATTACCCGAGCAAAATATCTTCCAAAGTCAACTCAATAATATCTATATTTAATCCTTGACCTACCAAAATACGAAAAAGGTAAATATCTTCATTAAATAACCTTTCAACCGACTTTGTCTATATAAGGAGGCTTGGCTTAAGATAAACTTCATCAATTTTCATTCAAACACAATATCCCCAAAACCATAAGCATGAGCAATCCTTCCAACACTATCAACATCTCTTCTGACTCCGAAGAAGAGTATGTAATTGAATCAGAATCATCTTCAGAAGCATCAAAATGGTTTGGATACTTCCCACCAGGGGCTGGCTCTTCATCCAAAAGATATACTAAAGAAACTACTAAGCGAAAGGCTGCAGCTAAGCCTGCAAAATCTCTTGAGTTCTATTCCGATTCATCAGATGATGATGATGCAAATGATGAAACCTATTCTATTGCTAAAGAGTTGCCAAAAGCTCTTTCAATAGCACTGGAAACAGCTATCTCCAATATGAAGCAGATATCAGTTCCAACAAGGCCTGCAATGCTACCAAGACCTCCTCCACAGATTCTTGAGCTTCCATGTCCAAGGATGCAATCCACTTTTGAGAACAAGAGAAAAAGAGCCCAGAAGAATAAACATGACAATGTGGGCAAGGGTAAGAGGCCAATGGAATAGCTGAAGATAGGTATAGGATGTACTAGGTTTCAGTTTTTGTGTTTTGACTAGGAGTACATTTGGTTGTAATGAATTATGTGTTAGTAATGAAGTTCCTTTGTTTTTCCTTTTTCCACTAAAAGCACGTTACCACTGGTTGCAATATAGTTCCCACTGTAAAACAGAATCATCAGTGGATAGCTTAGATAAGGTCTAATAAACCTAGAGCATCGATTCACCAGAGAGTAACAATTGTAAACAAAAATCCTTCAAACTGCAATTTACTAACATAAACCAAACACTGGAATTACTATTGCGTTGGCAATGGTTAATATATTGAAAGAATTAAGCATAGCAGTGGCTATACTCAATAAAGTCAACACTTAACCATTGATACATTTTCCAAGAATACAGGACTCCAATTTACTCCTCAATTACTTGCACCTTACCCTCATTAACTTCTTGAATCCAACTTAATATATATTAAACATATCATTCAACACAAACCACTCAAATCACATACTCCAAAACTTTCACCCTCAAAGATCATCACTTCAGCAACACCATGAGTCAATCTAGTCCAATCAATCTTTCTTCTAGCAGTTCATCTGATAGTTCATGGGATGACTTTGTTTTGAAAAACCCTGGGAGAGTTGAAAAAGAAGAGTATGAGAAGGTTGTATCCAGGAAGAGAAGGCATTCACTTGTTCATTCAAATCCTTTTTCTGCTGGACCTTCATCACTACAACCAGACCCTCAGGATGCAACAATCAAAGAAGATAGCTCAGAGATCAGCTCCTATGTGTCTCCATATGTTACAGATTATGAGACTTCTGGAAGAGTCCTGAGTGTTCCTCCTCTTGCAGCAGTAGCTCCTTCTGAAGAACTGCAATCATCACCTTCTCTACCATTTCTATCAGCACCACCATCAGTAGTTCCTTCATCATCCTCACCACCTACAGGTATAGTGGTGATGGGTTTAGCAAGCCCTAGGGTGTATGACTGGATTAACATGCGTGGTGCTCCTAAGGTGATGCCAAGTTGGGGCTTTCCCAAGAAGCCATAAAGTATTGATGATAGGTTAGGAAGGGGATGGGTTGGAAAACATGTGTTTGGGGTAGGTTGTTGGTAGTTGTTATCAGTTGATGTAGTGATGTTTGTACTCTGTAATTCATGGATGTAGTTTTACTGCACTCTCAGTGCAGTTTTGTAATAATAATAATAATCCATGTTTTCCTTTATCTTAAGTGTTCCTGCATCACACATCTTGTTCTACTAACTTCATTATCAAAACTGACATATTGTCCATCATAATGCTCAAAATCAGAAAGATAGGACTTGTTTCCAGTCATGTGCCTTGAACACCCACTATCTGTATATCCTTGATCGACCTTTTGACCTTGGATGTTCATGCACATAAGAGTAAAGAGTTAGTTTCTTTTGGGGACCCAAGCCATGATTGACTTGGATCGGCCTCGTGTATCAATATAGTTAAATCTATCAAAGGTCATTGATACACCATTGGGATTGGTTGTAGAGGTATTTCCTTTAGGTTTCCATTCCCAACGTCTTTGAGGCCTTCACACATTGACCATGTCCCCCTTTTTCATATTTAAAACCCTTGCAGTGGTAACTTTTGAATGAGCAGTGGTAACTGCTGGTTTCTTTTCAGATACCCACTGATGGTTATTATTAACCTTTTTAGCTTGAAAGGTTCTTTTTCCTGTTTGTGCAGATTTTGTAAAACTTATTTTGGTGTTTGCACTTCTAACAGACTTAGGGTGAGCAGTGTTAACAGTTTTTGCAGTGGCAAGTGTTTTGAGGCCACTTCTAAGTTGAACTGCTCTTGGGACCATTTTGCAATTAGAATTAGGGTGTACATTATGTTGATACCTGTTAGTCTCCACCCTTTTATACCCATAGACTTCCCTTCTCCCAACATGATAGTCACAATAAGCATGTAAATGATCAAAACTACCATAGATATAGCATGCCTTATTGTTCATAACAAAATCACTACCTAGTTGTTGAGATTTAACATGATTCCAACTCCTATGGTTACCCCTAGGAGCTGTAGGCTTGTTCCTATACATCTTAGCATACCTTACAGTTGGTCTAGGTTTATTAACTGGTTTCCTAGGTAACAACTTTTGGGATAGTAGTCTCTACATTCTTTTTAACATTCTCATCAACAACTGATGAGTCACTAGCACTCTCAAAAACATCATTATCAAGCTTACTCTCTTCCTTACTCTTCACCACTGTGTCCTTTAAAGGACCATATTCTCTTTCAAGTTCCTTAAAGTCTTCTAAACCTGTATGAGCTAAATCTATACCAGGAGGTGATGGAACACCCCTTAGTGGTGGAGGCGCAGTATTATAACCCATACAAGACTTAGCTTTATTATATATTTGAGCATTCCAAATTTTATCAATTGACTTAAACTGATGATAACATGTGTCTACAGTTAAATTGACATTTTCAATTTTCTTTGGAGTTTTCAAGCTCCTTTTGGTATGCTTCATTCACAACAGTTGTATGTTCTACCTCTCTCCTAAGAAGAATCATATCATCATTATAATTTGACTCATTTGCGTGATAGTGCTCTATTTGCTTTTCTAATACTGCCATAGCTCTCCTAAGATTAGCCATAGTATAATTAGCAGTATATAATTCTTGCCTTTCATTAGAGTACAAATCATTAAGTCTTTCAACTTCTTTAGCAGCCCTACATGTTTTAGAACAATTATCAAAGTTTTGTACCTCAGAATCAGAGAAAGCCATGAGAGCAAATTCAGTAGCAACAAGAGCAGCATCTAAATGTTCTTCTTCTTATTCATCAGCCATGAAACTCCAATCATAGGTCACACCATCAATAGCCAGCATTGCCTTTGGTTCTTCCACAGTTGGTCCCTTCTTTTGCTTTTACCAAGTAGATCTGTTGTCCTTGGTCTTTGGTCTTCTACATTCTCTAGCAAAATGTCCAAACTTGTGGCAGTTAAAGCACTCCACTTTCTTCTTATCAAAGCCTGCAGTATCATCACCATTAATGTGGATAGGCTTGCCAGTCTTCTTGTAGAATTTCTTAGCCCTCATGCTAAGAAGAGCTATCTGCCATTTTATATCCATCTCCTCCAAGTCATCTTCATCAATTTGCTCTATGTCTTCATGAGTTAAGACAGAGCCATCAACTTATGTGTAGATAAAAGCATAAAAGGTAGGATCTCCAATACTAGCAACCTTCTTCTTTGAACCTGCAGTGGTAACATTAACATTACCAGTGGAAACTTTAGAACCTACAGTGGCAATATCATCATCACTTTCATCTTCAGAATCATCACTGTCAACAAAATTTGACAACAATGCCAAGCTACTAGAGCTTGTACCAAGTTTCCCTGCCTTCTTCAACATTTGCTCAATAAGTTTGAAGTTGTTGTAAAGATCATTGAGCTTCATTGTTTCTATGTCTGTTTTGTTTTCCCAGACAATATCATTGGTTTGAAACTCTGAAGGCAAACTTCTTAGAAACTTCAAATTGAGGTCTTCCTTTTCTACCTCAATGCCAAACACGTTAGCGTGTAACAATCTTCTGAAGTTTGGTAAAAATGCTATCAAGTGAGTCATTGCTTGAAGAAGAGAAGTTTTCATAACTTTGCTTTAACAATGTCTTTTGAGTCTTCTTAGTAGCATCATTACCACCAAACACTGAGCAAATCTCTTCAAACAGTTCTTTAGCATCTTGAATTTGAATGCAATAATTGGTCTCTAGGAAGAGTCATCAACAACAGACTTCTAGCTTTAAGATCATTCTTCTTTTGAGCTTTTTCAGCATTTGATTCAGGCACAGAAACTTTCACAACATCTATGTCACCAACTTTTGAAGTAGTGGTCACAGATTTGAAAGAATCACCAAGTTGAATAATCTCCCATAGAGCATAGTCCTGTATGAGGAAGTATTGCTCAATCAGTATCCTCCACATCTCAAACTCATTAAGCTTAAGCTTAGGGAGTCTAGGTGTAGAAGAAGAGTTTGATTGGTTGTTTTCCATCTCCATTGAATTGAGTGAGTGAGTCAAGCTAATTTCTTGGATCTTCTAAAACAAAATATCAGAACCTTCGCTCTGATACCACTTGATGGATCTTGGACACTCTACTTGTGTCAATGATATTTTGTATGATATTATCAAGCAAGCGGAATTTACTTAAGTAATACTTAGAAGACGAATTGTATGATGTATGAGAATAAACACAAGTTAACACAAAACTCAAGCTCCAATATTATTAATGAATAATACGAGTGATCTTAACTTATCACTAGGGTTACACCTTGAAGCTTTCGTAGGTAATATTGTAATATGATACGTACCTAAGACAATGACCTAGGATCTCCTTTTATACAACAAGGAGTCCTTTACAAGATAAGTATAAAGCTAACATAATAGAATATACACAAGATCTATTCTATACTTATCTATACGCGTTTAACCTTATCATAAACTAATAGCAGTGGTAATGAAGAACTTGCAGTGGGAATACGTTTCCACTGCTAGTGTTAAACCAAGCAGTGTAAACCAAAATTGAAATTTCATTTTTAAAAAATAATACAAGATACATGAAAAATAACGATACATTAAAGTAAACAGTATAGTGATTAATATTCCATAAATGCTCCATGATATCGTGTCGAAAGTCATCATGAACTTTCCTATCTCGAAGTTCTTTGTTTTCCCTTCGTTGTGTCTCGCATCGTTCAATCCAAGTATGTTTAATATTTAGTTGTAGAGAAACGTACAATTCGTTAAAATCACAAACTATGAAATCTTGATATTTCGATGTCAAGTTATGTAATATGATGCAACAATAAATGATTCTTCGTAGCGTGTTGACTAGGTAAGCACGTGCAGGTTGTTGTATAATTCCCCAATGACCTTATAGGACTCTGAAAGTTCGTTTGATATCTTTCTTGAACTCTTCTAAACTTCATTATTTTTTCATCCCTTGCAATAGAAAATGATTTGACAAATTTAGACCATTGAGGATAAATTCCATCTGCTAAATAATAACCTTTTGCGTATGTTTTTCCATTTACTACAAATGGAACTTCTAGAGCAATATCGGCAAGAAGTTTATCAAATAATGGTGAATCTTATAGAACATTGAGGTCGTTATTTTCCCCCGGAACATCAAACTATGCATGCCAAATCTACAAATCTTGGGATGCAAAGACTTCAAGCATGAGAGTAGGTAATTATGGTCACGTCTTTTGAGTTGCCCGTGTAAGGCCTTTGGACAGTTTATCCATTCCAAGGAGACCTTCTAGTTGTGGTAATACCTTTATCAAGAGATCCTTTTTCACCATGTATAGCCTTTGGACAGTTTGTCCATTCCCAATATTAAGAATGAACAAACTATCCAAAGGCTATACATGGTGAAAAATGAGCTCTTTATAAAGGTATTACTATAACTTGAAGGTCTCCTTGGATTGATATTATTCATGAATTAAGTTATTTTAAAAGTAAAGGGATAGATATTTTGGCTTTCTTTAGAAAGAATGTGGGAAATGGTGAAAACTCCATGTTCTGGGACGATGTTTGGTTAGGAGACACGACTTTAAAGGTTCAATATCCAAGGCTATATGCTTTTGAGTTGCGCAGGATACCTATCGTCGCCCTCCTAGAGGAGATGCTGAAGATGAGCAAAATTGTCATCTTCTTTCTCGTACTACTGATGTTATCCTCCCTTAAATGCTAGATCGATGGGTTTGGTCATTATAGTCTTCGGAAGAATTTTCGGTTAAATATATTCGCAACCTAATAGATGATGCTCTACTTCCAAACGAAGAAACAAATACTAAATGGGTTAAGGCTATCCCAAGCAAGGTTAATATTTTGGCATGGAGAGTTCGGTTGGATAAATTTCCTACTCGGCTTAACCTATCTCTTAAAGGCATGGAGATCCCTTAAATCCTTTGTCATTCATGTAGTGTTTCGGTGGAATCTGCCTCCCACCTTTTCTTTTCGTGCTCATTGGCCCATCAACTGAGGAGCAAGGTCTTATGTGGTCGGAGCTTGACGACCCTCATATTGTTTTGTATGATTAGTGGCTCTCTTTTCTCCAAAGCATTCGCATGTCTAAAGGTTTGAAAGAAAATTTTGAAGGTGTTTGTTATGTGATGTGGTGGATTTTTTGGCGTTTCAGAAACCAAAGTTTTTTTTGGCATTCATCATCCTAGGTGGGATCATTTCGAGACGTTGTTCAGTTGTCTTATATGTGGTGTTTTAGTCATTGTAAGTCTAGTTTCAATTGGGTTACTTGGATGAGAAACCCTGCTTACTTTAGTCTTTAATTTCCTTTTTCTTTTCCCTGGGCTTGTATGAGTCTGCATAAAAAACACTCTAGAATGTAAACCGATGGCTCTGTTAGGAATTAGAAATTCCATAGTGAAGTATCGGTCACCCCAATTATTATCTAGCATAAGTTAGCTCGTAGACATATCGTTATTTACTGTTTATTAGACTAGTTTTAGCGTAGATTAGTTTAGTGCAACACCGTGGAGGAAGGACGGGTCTTTACCCAATGTATGCCTGATCCACAGTCCGAAGGAGGACGTGTAGTACGTAACTATAAATACCCTCTACCTCCCAAGGTAGAGGTTTGGACCTTTCATTCAATCTAACCTTTTATGTTTTCTTTCACTTTCTCTATTTAGAAAGGCTCCCATCCTACTTTCTCTCTCTAAACTCTTGTATAATTCGACCTATATTATTGATGTGTTATGTGTTTATGAAATCCAATATCTTACAATTGGTATCAAGAGCCATGGTTTGATCACTCATCTTTCATGTTCTTGGATTTCTAGTGGTTTTCATATGGTTTTTGGGTTTGAATGAGTTTAGAGTAGTTAGCATCATTTGGATCATTTCTTGTGTTAAAGTTTGGATTTTGATAGTACTTTTGTGTTTAGAATCATTATAAGTGTTTAGTTTTTGATTTGGAAGGCTTGAATCATCGTGGTTGGGTTGTTTTTGGATTGAAAAGTGGTGTTTTTTTTTAATATTTCTTGGAAGCGAGTTGAGTCTCGGATTGCTTTTCTTTATGCGAGTTGTCAGTTTTTGACTGCGACTTGCCCAGATTCGACGTACAATAAGCGAGTTGCTTTGGAAGCGAGTTATCAGCTTATGCGAGTTGACTTTTAAGCGAGTTGTATCTTAAGCGAGTTGTCGTTTAAGCGAGTTACCTTAGAAGCGAGTTGTCAGCTTATGTGAGATGTAACTTAAGCGAGTTGTCGTTTAAGCGAGTTGCTTTGGAAGCGAGTTGTCATCTTGTGCGAGTTGTGCCTTAAGCGAGTTGTCTTGGAAGCGAGTTGTCCTGGATGCGAGTTGATTGAAGCGGTTTGACCAAAAGTTGACTTTTTCCCGACAAAACTTCAAACGGCCATAACTTTTGAACCGTAACTCCGTTTTCAGTGTTCTACCCATCAAAACGACCGTGAGAGCGAGGAGAATGGCACACCGAATAAACTAAAACCTTCGAGGCCAAAATCCGCTCCGAACAGAAGTTATTGAGGTTTTTATGTTTTTAGACCTAAATTTCTCCGTAAAAACGGGCATTAACCAATCCAAATCTCAACCAAACAACATCTCTGCTAATCCTACAAATAATCATATGTCCTAACACACAATTTTATATCATTGTGTCGATCCATCAATCATTTTAACACATTCCTTTGGTCATTGCTTAACGGTTTGGTCTTGATTTTAGTAAAATCCCGCGAAAGATTCTATTTCTCGGTTTAAATCACAGACTTGTAAAATCCCGTGTACACATCAACATCATGTCTTACACTCCTGATTCTGTGATTTTAGAAGTACTCAAACTGTATAATGCTGTAGACAACCATGAGAATATTAGCTATACTGAACGGTTACAGATGATGGAACCAATCAATGATTATTTGAGTTCTTCATGCTCTGAGTCCAATGAGAAAGATTTGCACCTGTTCAGACTACAGAATGTCATGCAAAAGGAAAGTAACATTGAACCTTATCAACAACTTCACTCTCACCTCATGTTACTTCTACCCACAACAATGGAACGAACATGTATTGCCCTCTTCCGTCAGAACTTATCCACATTAACAGGAACTTTGCTGTTAAACCTAGAGCAATTGGAGCTACAACTTGACAAAGAGAAGGTTCAAAAGGATAGTTCCAGTTCTGCACTTCAAGTGATCTACAAACATTTTCAGTCATTCATTAGAAGGGATTTCACATCAGATTATGATCAAGACATGACTGAAATGTCTTTCAAGAGACACACTGGAATGGAATTTTGCGTGTTCATAGAGACACTTATCCATCTCATGGATAATGTGGAGAAGTATATTGAGGAAGTTACTCAGAAAGATGAAAAAGTGGATGAGAGTCTGGTGCAATTGAGAGATAGTTGTGATGAGTCGGGTAATGCATCAGTTGAAAGGTCGACTGTTGTTGAATGCAGAATATCAGAGACAACAAAGAATGATGTAACCAGCTGCTCAGTAACTCCTGTCACACAAGAAGTGGATGCTGTGATCAGAAAGGTGAATGAATGTCGGGTACAATCAATAAATTGTAGTGTTGAGACCAGTAAGGCATCGGGTGATGGATCAGTTAACACTGAATACAGAGGCTCAGATACAGGTAAGCTTGAAACAGCCAGTAGTTCAATGACTCTTGTTACACATGATGTGGATGTAAATATCAGACCGACAAATGAACAGGTGTCATGTGATGAGGTACCCTTACCCGTTCAACAAAGTGCATTTGCTAATGTACATAAACAAACTGATCTTAATACTGAACATGATTCTGATAAATGTTCCTTGGTTGAGGCTGAGACTAATAAGTTCAAAACAAATGATATGGTTGCTAAAAAGGCTTTTTACGAACTTTCAAACAAATTCTCAAAACTTGAAAAACATTGCATTTATCTTGAAATTGCAATACAAAGAAAGGAGGAAAGTTTTCAAAATAAGAAACCATGTAAAAATCCGGAATTTCCTGAATTTCGTGAATTTTTTGAAATAAACGATTTAAAAGCTCAGCTTCAAGCCAAAAACTCGACTATCAAAAATTTGAAGATACATATTTCTGATATGCATGTCAAAAGTAATTTGGTTACAAGTAATTCTGATGTTAATGCTATTGTTGATATTCAAATAAGAAATAATGAATTAGCGGTTTGTGTGGCCAAATTACTAAAGGAAAATGAGTCTTTGAGAAAGCATCACATAGAACTAAGTTACTCTTTCAAAGAAGCTAGAACTAAGTCAATAGAACAAACAAACTCTTTGATAGCAAAAATTGATGAACTCAAAGCTCAACTTCAGGATAAGAGTTTTGCGATAGTTGCCTTAAAGAATGAGCTTAGAAAAACTGTAAGGAAAAGTGTGAACACTAAGTTTACAAAACCATCAACCTTGGGGAAGCCAGTTTCTCATTCCACTAGAGACCGGTCTGTTGTTAGGCAGCCTACTGCATTTATATCTGAAAGAACAAAATTTTCGAAAACCCGGTTTGCCTCCCAAGTTAATGCTAAACAAATTTTGTCAAAACCAGTCACTTCACCTTGTTTCCCTAACAATTCACATGATATGAATGACTTGTTCAAGAACTATGATCTAGAAAAAGCTAGGAAAAAGGCACAGATTTGAAAAGATGGAATTTTAGGTGCTAGACCTAGGGTGATGAATTCTACGAGATTTCAAGGCACTTCTAGTAGTTTTAAACCATTACCTAGGAACACTCAACTAAAGACTAGGGATTGGCTTGGATCTAAGAGTAGTTGCGTTTCGAATAAATCTATTCCCATAGTAGATCACTCTAAGAACTTTAGATCATCTTCTGAAGCCAAACAAGCTGTTTGCTCGGATTGTCTGAAATGCATCTTTAAGGCAAATCATGATAATTGTTTCACAAAATCCTTGAAGAAAGTAAATGCTCATGCAAAGGTTCAACCTGTTAAGTCTAGAATTTTTACTAAGTCATCTATTGTGCATATAAAGCAAAACAAACCGAAAACTTCGCTTAGATGGATACCAACTACAAAATCTTTGGAAACTAGGAAAAAGGATAAGTCTTCCACTATGCATAAGAATATCAAAAATCCCAGACCTTGCCATAAGTGGATACCATCTGGTAGAATTTTTAAGAATGCTGGACTTAAGTGGATACCTACCGAAAAGCTGTTTACCGATGGCAAAATCAAGGTTGACCGTGAAACCCCAAAGGGTTTGGATACTAATGTCACTAACCAATATATATGCAATCAAGCTTGTAATGTTAGTGCAGGTAATCCTTACTCAGTTGCAGATACTTCGATCCTTCACTACATGGACTGGCTTAAAGTATGGATAACAAATGGATTGATATCTCATAACTCACGGGTTCAAGTAACTCAACCTTGATACTCAATCTGCAATGATGTCTATTCACATCAGTTCAGGCCTCGTACTTCATCATTATGGCGTCTGCAGATAACACTTCAGGCCCCGTTCCTCAAAATAAAAGAAAAGTGTACGCTTCAGTGCGCTTTATCTTCAAAAGAAGAGAAATCTTCATGTTTATGACCATTCTCATCGACATTCTTCATCAACAAGCTTCATGTTTTTCCCTCATTCAATCCTCAAGTAGATCTACGTTCATTGGCGTATACTCTTATTCACTTGTTCGAATCAAAAATGGCAACTTCGGATGCAATTTTTGAGGGGGAGAAGAGTGAATATACAACATGTTGATGGATGCTTTAAATATGGTCATACGACTCTCCAATGCCTAATGTTTCACTCACTAAGGATAACTGGGATTTACTATTTGGGATTCATTGTTTTTCAAGATATGTTTGATGAGTACTTTCAACCTCCAACGAATGTTGTTCATCCAGTTCCTGAAGCTCCAACGCCAGTTCCTGCTGACTCAACTGGTTCTCCATCTAAGAAGTACAACTCAGACTACTCGAGAAACCCAATCTCCAGTTATTCCTCGAGGCGTTGATAATGACTATCGTAATAATGCAGTTGAACTATTGAATAATGATCCACTCTTTGGTATTCCTTTGCCAAATCTTCACGGATTATGTTCATGAATAATGATCCGCTCTTTGGTATTCCTTTGCCAAATCTTCATGGATTATTGTTCCTCTCAATGTGCACGCTATAAATCAACTACATGAACTTCAAGGAAAATGACTACCTCATCCGCTCGAAGACATTATTGGTGAATCTTCCAGATCAGTATCTACATGTATATCTTTAGGAAGAATGTATTGATGTTGAGGAATCATTTGTTCCAGTTCATTCAGTGGGTCAATGTACATCCGATTGTATTTTTATTCACGTGTTGGGCATTTGACACAAGTTGATTACTTTGGAGTTAATCATTTATCACTTATTTGAGATTGAAGTTGTTAGGATTCAGAAAATCCATAGTGAAGAGTCGGTCACCCCAACTATTATCTAGCATAAGTTAGCTCGTAGACATATCGTTATTTACGTGTTTATTAGTGTAGTTTAGTTTAGAGTAACACCATGGAGGAAGGACGGGTCTTTACCCACTGTATGCCTGATCCATAGTCCGACGGGAGGACGTATTTGATGTAACTATAAATACCCCTTCCATCCTTGGAAGGGGTGGTGCTTCATTCTTAATCTAACCTTCTCTTATTGATTATCTCTCTAGAAACACCCAATCCTCTCTTCCTCTCTCTAAAACCATGGCTTTCTTGTATCATCACCATCCAAGACCACCCGAATCATCATAACACAATACATGTAAGATCCTACAAATGGTACCAGAGCCAAGGTTTTATTGTGTATTGTTGATTTGTGTGGTTTTGATTCATGTTTTTTTTTGAAGCTGTTTTACCATTTTTTTCGGATCTAAAACTTTTGTACTCTCGATTTTGTAAACAATTTCTAAACAAGTTTTGGTATCTTTTTCTTGGTCAAAAACGTCATCAAGTCTATTCATGTTTACAATATCTTTTGTTGTATTATTCATTTTTATGACTTTTTGTACCAAAACAGTGAAAATATGTGGTCATAGGTCAGTTTCTCATGGTCAGGGCAAAAAGTAGACATTTTTATGTCATTTTTCTGGGTATTCAATGAATCTGGTCATTTTTTTAGGTCAAAATGGGTCTAAATGGAGGCATCTTTATGATATTTTTCTGGGTTTGTATGAAGATGAACGAAAAAGTGGTCGGAAAACTCATCGGAAAAAGTCAACGAAGGTCAAAACCCTAGTTTTTCTACGCATATGGAGCATCTTCAGTGATATTTACGCATAACTGTGAAGTTATGCGTAAGGAATGGTTACGCGTAAAAGCCAAAGGGTCAAAACCCTATTCTTACGCGTAAGGAGCATCTACAGAGTTATTTACGCATAGCTGTGAAGTTATGCGTAAGGAAAAGCTTACGAGTAAACTGGCTTTACGCCTAAGCAAGGTTACGCGTAAAAAAAATTTACGCATAAGCCTTGACTTACGCATAACTCCAGGTTATGCATAAGAAATGAGTGTTACGCTTAGGTTTACGCATAAGAGTGTTGGGTTACGCATAAGGAAAAGAAGTGTTATGCGTAAGACCAGTTTACGCTTAAGGTTACAATGAATAGTTACGCATAAGGTTCTATTAGCAAGAAGTTATGCGTAAAACAGAACCAAACGACCTTATGCGTAGACTTGACTGAACAAAGACCATGGCCACAAACTACCAAATACCAAGACCCATGTACGACTTCAGTATTCTCTACATCATCAGTCTAAGTAAATAAAAAACGGAAATCGAAATGACAAGCAGCAGCAAGTGATTCGACTCGATTCAAAAACTACTATCAATCCTCTAAACCTATTCTAGACTCACCAAAGGAACCTCACTATCACTCCTCCACACTCAATCAATCACCAAATACTCAGACCAAACGAAAAACTTAAATAATCTCAGATTTCTTTTTCGTGTTAGTAATTGAAGCATCAAAACCATTGAAAGGTTCACACGAAAGGTTATCATCACAGACTTTGTTTGAAGGTTATACTTCATGTTAAATATTCGAAAGTAAATAAGAAAAGACTTATAACATGCATGTTACAATCGTTATCTTGTTTCGTTCAAAAACCTCACAAACGAATATACAACAATTACACCTACCCGAGACCCTCGAATGGATCTTGAAGCCCTCAAAAAGCTCTCTTGATTCGTATTTTGCTGAAATTGTCATGATTAAGGTTCGGTTGTAATTGTGTTTGTGTGATTTGGTATGGTGATTTGATTGAGGTGAAGATAGATTATCAGATTGGTTTGAGATGGGAGTGATGAGTTTGGAGGGGGGCGGACATTTTTTATGACTGCGTTTTTTTTGGGTTGTGAAGGATTAGGTTTAGGGCAAAGTGCATATGGTGTTTTATATAACCGGATATGAACTAGGAATGGATCGGGTTCTATGGACTTTGAATGGGCCAAACGGGTATAACTATTTTTGTTGGGCTGTCGTGTATGATTTTTGGACTGAATTTGGTTGGACATGAGGGTTACTAAAAAGGATTCTTGGCTCGACAGAATGGGTTGAAAGTGGAATGTGCTTAAATGTTTACTTATTATCCAAAAATTATTTGTTAAACACATGTTGCTTTAATAAATATTGGATTAAGAGTGGTATTTTGGTCGGATAAATTTTCACGGAAGGATACAAATTCACGGCTTGAGCGAAAAAGTGAAAAATGACTACGGGGTTTATGTACGGTTTTATTGAAGTGACGTTATCTTCATATGTGGTCATTACTTTTAGCCGATGAATCAATGGAGGTTCAATTTCTGCAATTCCCATGAGATATTCGACGCCACAAAATGTCAATGATACTTCACAGTCTAAGCAAAATCTTTCTAAGAATCGTCAGCGTCTGTCATGATTTTTTTTTCAAGATGTTTGCTTGTGACAAGAACTTGTCGTGCAAATAGTCGTACACGTTATGATGCTTCCGAAAGTTCGAAACCAACATGGGAGAGAAACGTGTACTTTGATGTGTTACGGTCAATCTCCAGGGGGAAGTAGTATATACTACTTGACTTAGTATGGTTTGTGATGCTGTCTACATTTGGGTATAGAATTGTTCATGGTGGAGAAGAATCGTTGAAGAACCAATGCATGTTCCCCTAAAACAGATATTCACCGAAACCAAAGTTGTCTTAACACATTCAAGCTGACATTGTTTACGGTTTTGTCTTGATTTTGTAAAATCCCGCGAAAGAAATTATTTCTCGGTTTAAATCATAGACTTGTAAAATCCCGTAACAATGGAAACATCCTGGTTAAAGTAATGAGCATTTCCGGATCTATCTTGCGGTTTATTCTTGGTTTTGTAAAATCCCGCGAAAGAAACTATTTTTCGGTTTAAACCATAGAACTATAAAATCCCGTATTGATGGACCATCCTGGAGAAAGGAAGGTGTATTTTTGGATCTTATCTAATGCTGGTACTACGGCTTCTACTTCGAAGAAGGGATAAAAGGGTGTACTTCATGAATTGGATGTGTGTTTGGATATTCATCATGGAAGTTTGGTTATTACATGGTTTTACGGGGTTATGTGCTTTTAACCATGGTCGGGATGAAACCATTATCAAAGTTCACTTAAAACGTCAAAGGAGGCTAGATTTGAGCTTTTAATCAGAAGATGTGACAACGGCGTTAATTCAATATTATTTATTTGAGGTTGAAGTGAAATATCACGGACGAGTGAACTTAGTATCTGAAGGTATCGGGGATGGTTGGATGAAGATTCTTCGAGATCCTTTTTCGAGTTATTATCAAAAACGAAGACTTGGAAATCTAGTTATTGTTGGGTGACTTTTTCCTTTTCTTTTACCACTTGGGGGAATTGGGCTCGTATCACCTCAAAATAACTATCACTTTAAGGAGTTACGTTGTAGTGCTCAGTGTCACATTGAATTGTGGATTTTCAAGAGGTGATGTACGTCTATTACTTGATGGTTGGTTGGTTGAAGAGTATATAGTACTTAGAGATTCAAATGGAGGATGAAGTCTCGGCACTGCTCTTTGTTACATATGTGCAAGTTTAAGTCACAAGTTTGGGGTAGTTTACTTCAGGGTCAAATTCATCATATTGGGTTTTCTCCATCAGCTGTCACGACAAAGAGCCTACTGAATGATAATGGGGTTGATTACAAGTTTGCCAAGAGAGATTGAAAAGAGAGAGATTAATGACGTATGAACACATCAGTTCATGCCTCGTACTCTAAAGAAAAGAAATGTGTACGCTTCAGTGCACATTATCTTCGGAAGAAGAGAAATCTTCTTATTATGACCATTCTCACCAACATGCTTCATGCTTTTTCCATGCGCGCTCAGCCATCAAGTGGATCTTCTTCTCATGTTTTTTCTCAATGGTGATCTACTTACTGTTGATGGTTTTCTATTTTTTCAATAGCTCAATTAAAATGGCGATGGCGACATCATATGCAATTTTTGCGGGGGAGAAGTGGAAATAGACTACACATGGATGCGTTCACTTGTTTAATCAAGAATGGCAACTGCGTATGCAATTCTTGAGGGGGAGAAGAAGTATGAATCTACTGTTGGTTGGTTGTTGTCTGAGAATATATGGTCATACGGCTCCAAAATCATGTAAGAACCGAGCTTCTTCTCATCGGGTTATCTTCACATGGAGTTTCTTCTAAGAGCCGTTGGTTGACATCTTCTCACGGACTAATGAGATTTATGACAAAGTGCTTCTAGTTGCGAGGCAGATTTTCTTGATGAACATCTTTCTGTTCTTGTTTGATTGGGAGGGATTTGATTTAAGGGGATTTGCTATATACAAGTTAACGAGAATGCATTAGGTGAGAAGAAGATGTTAACTTTCCATTCCCCAACTGGACAATCTTGAAGAAGGAATTTATCAAACAGATTGTCGGTTTAGGGGAGAGCACTAATTGGGGGAGAGTGATAAGTCAGATTTAATCCCCAATTAAACTTGCTCAAATTCTTTCTTCAGCAAGTTGACTTCCACAAGAGTTCAAGTGTTCTTCTCAACAAATTTCTAGTATACGGGCTTACAATGAGTTGCTGATTCTGAAGTGTCAAAACCAGCAAGGGGGAAGGACACACACATCTAAACACAAAGTGAGTAAACTTGATGAACTTAATTCTTCTAAGTAATTGAAGATATCTCGGGAAAACAAATGTCATGACCGCAGAGAAACTCAAGGTTTTACTCATCAAAGCGTTTAGTGTTCTTATTCCAACGTCGTGGGGGAAGTGATGTAAATGAAAGTTTCTGAAGGTAAAAGAGGTACACTGGTGTGTGATGATCTCGATGTTATCGCAATCATCCGGGGAGAGAGAATTGTGTACATTGGGGGCCAAATTGTCTCACTTAAGGGCTTAATCGTGATTCGAGAGATATAATCACTTATTCGGAGTTGACATCCGCAGAGATTGTCATCCGCATAATCGTGATTCGGCCCGCTTCTTCAAATGTTATCGGTTGTTCTCTCTTTGGGGAATGTGTGTACTTCGGGTCCTTGAGCTTCATACACGATCATCGGGGAAGAAAGCCATTGTTTACCACAAACATTGGGGAGGTGTTTTCTCTTAGGGCATGATGTGTATTCGGGAGAGTTCTTGGATATTGGTGTACTTCGGGTTCTTGAGCTTCATACACGTTCATCAGGGAAGAAAAATGTGAACATGGGAAGGTGTTCTTCATTCCCCTCATGAAGTGTATTCGGGAGAGTTCTTGAGAATTATACTAAGAGACGGACTGCATCATTTCAACTACACGGGGGAAGTGTTCTCTTGAAACCTTTTGGAATGGATTGCGTCAGACTTCAGTGGTTATGAAATTTGAGAAGAGTTATTTATGTGTGGGATGATACGTTGCTGTTCTATTGGATGATATAACCTCGAACGAAGAATCACGGTGATTATTCTTGAAAGGATCAGCTGGGTTTATGATAATGGTGTGCTTCTTTGTGCACCTGGCTAAAGCAAGCTTGAAATATAGCTTCGAATCTGCTCAACTAAAGGATTTTCGGTTTGGGGGGAAGCTGCCAAAGTCTCACTTTCAGATGGTTCAATTTCTTTCTTCGATTCAGGAGCCTCGAAAGCTTTGGTGGTGAAAGTTTAAGAGATGACGAATTCTATCTTCTGCGACGTGCTGCTTGATATCCTATCTCGGTACTCGTATCATCATCTTCTTTTACTATATCATCTTCTTTATTCTTTGTATATATCTATTGAAAAACCAAATACAAAAATATAAAACCAGCAAAAAGAAAATAGAAAAATATATATAAAACCTTCAAAAAAATCCATAAAAATCAGAAAATTTGAAAAAAAATACCAAAAATATGTTTTTTCTCAAGACATGTCTTCTGGTATCGATAACATCTGCGGTCTTAGAAATGTCATTCAATAATGGCACGGACCATAGATGAAGTTCGAGCAGGAGTTGTAAATATTCTTTTCCAAAACATGTAAAAAAAAATGGCTTGCAGTTACTTCGGACTGTAACCCGTGCTTAAACTATGGCTTGCTATTATTTCTGATAGCAACCCGTTTTTAAAGAAAGGAAAGTGTTGCGCTAAACCAATTTTCAAAATTATCGTGCACTTATCCTATAACAATTGAGGAAAGTATGTCGAAGGACTGCTTTTCCTACACAAATGTTTTTCCGTCTTAAATTCTTCAGAAAAATATTTGTTGTTTTAACAAAATGGTGGAAAATGAGTTGCTTACAAATTTATCAGATTCAGAGTTTTCGATAAAATTTGCAAGCTCAATCAATGACCTTAGCACTTTTAAAACTTTTCAACAAAAAAAAAAAAAAAATGAGTCATTGATTGAGGGGGAGAATGTTTTCAAATCTATATCATCTAACGAGCTTTCTTAATTATCCTACGTGCTTAATTAAAAATGATATTTTCCTGTGTCGAAGGACTAGGTATTTAGGATATGATTGTTAGGTTTAGATGATTAGAGTTTGATTAACACATAAACCCCATGCCTTATATGATCTGATTGTTTTGTTGAATTGACTTTAATTAGTCGATTCTTTGTTTGGGTGATGTCGACCACCATATATCATGTTGTGTTGACTAACGTATGCAGGTATATTGGTATAAAAGAATGTTCCCGATCCGGATCCCACAATTGAAGACGATTGGATAACGAAAGGAAAGGGTAACTATTTCTTGGGTTGACAAATGAAGAAACGGAGCTTAATTGGACTTTAATGGAGAGTTGGCATAAATGCAACGTAAGAGGTGTCACTGCATCAGCAGATGGTTTTCTTTTAAGTGATTGAAGAAACGGAGCTTAATTTGACCTCAGTTGGCATTCAAAATGCAACGTCAGAAGAAGTCTCACTGCATCAGCAGAAGGTTTTTCTTCCAAGCCTTACAGCAACAACAACAAACGCGGCTCAACCACCTAACGAATCTTTGTGCAGGATATCATTTTTAAACAATTTTGAGAAAAATTTGAATAAAATTGTTTTGAAAATGGAAGATATTGTTTTGAAAATTAATTGGACTTAATTTTGGAAATCACCGGACTTTATTTTATCAAAACTTAAATCACTCAATCAACGACTTCGGTCATCAATTGAGGGGGAGAGTGATTTTATTTAAAGTATTTTCAAACAATATATCTTCAAAAGAGTCCGTGTGTACGTTAAAATGTGGTTATCTAAAGATTTAATGTTATGTCATGGTATGACTTTCTTTAGAACTCAAAGATCTTACAAAATGAAATTTTTTTTGTTCTTGTTTGATTGTGAAATTGTTTTATTTTACTTAAAGATCGTTTAAAAACTATCATACCTGACACTAACAATCTTTAATGTCTAGAGTTGGTCCATCTCAGTCAATTTCAAAATTAAATCTTGCCACGTCTTTCCCTAAAATTTTCTAAATGATTTAAATCTTTTGGGATCACAAATCTCAATTGGTTTGAAATTTTTGATCGAGGAAGAGATAGTGATTTAAATCTCTTATCTGTTTAAATGGAATTGGTTTTAGTCCTTTATAGGCACTCCTGCCTCCATGTGCCAAACGATTTTAATATACATAATGCACATGTTGAGGAGGAGGATTTATCCAAAAACATGATGTGTATTTAAACCAAGCCACATATTCTCCAATGTTAAACCTTATTAAATCACTTGGGATCCAAAATCTCAAAGGGTTTGATATTTTTTATCGGGGGAGAATTTGTGATTTAATAATGAAATTTGATAAATGATGATCGATTTGATGAAAATGTGCAGGCTGCTCTCTCAGATGTGCTAAACGCTTTCGAATCTCGAAGCACATATTGAGGGGGAGCAAATGGTTTCTTAATGGCTCTTGTGATTGTGGATGTGCTTCAAATTAACTCTTGCCTCTATGTGATAAAATGATTTCAAATATCCTATGCACATATTGAGGGGGAGAATTTACCAAAGAAAATCAAATGGCCTTTTTTTCTATGAAAATTGTGATCAAAGAAAATATTTCAAAGTGCTCTTGCCTCCATGTGCTAAACAATTTCTAAATCATATGCACATGTTGAGGGGGAGGTTTTCTAAAAGATAAAAAACAGTTAAGGTACAAAATGCTTTGATCTCGTATCACAAGTACCTTGATTGATTTTCCAAATGATTTTTCAATTGGTTTCAAGAAGGAAAGAACAATACCAAAAGACCGACCAATTTACTTTATGCATGGTGTTATAAGGATGGTTAGGTTAGGTATTCGTTCCCACGATCCCTTGAGAGGGAGGGATCTACCCAGGGACAATCCACTAGATAGTGTAGAGTCCCTAGGTATATTGAGAAAAGGAGAAAAGTAAGAGATGGGAAGAGTGCTGACTGAGATAGAGCTAGTACTGGAATAAACCCAACAAGGTTCTAGTAATGAAGTCTCGGTAAGCACTGAAGGGGTTGAAGAATGAAAAAGAATTGAATGTGAAAAGGGGTGAAAAGAAATAGCCCTCCAATAATTCAACCTTAGGGCAGAAACCGGGTTCAATACATATGCTACTGGTGGTTACTCGTGTAACACTAGTATTGAAGACAAGACATCATGGACCCAGTGATGCACGGCACTAAACTTCCCAAGCTACTCAAGTTCCTCTTAAAAGGGCTTGTTTCATTCTCACGGGGAACCGACATTATCTATCGACTTTCTCTTAGAGATTGTTGATATTGAAGAAGGAGACCCTCTCCCTAGTCTCCGGCATAGGAACCAAATGTGCACAATTGAGTCTAGAGCCAAGAGATCATTCACAATATCTCATTAGGACACATAATTAATGAAGACTTGCTGTTTCACACAATGTGGAAAGAGAGATTATATCTTCAGTCCTACGCATTATCCTTGTGGTATTGCCGGAACATCCGAGTGATATGTTAACATATTCACAATGAAGATGGAAAGCCTTCTAGAGCCCACATCAAACAAGCTCCTGGTAGGTGGCATGTGAGATCTATTCATTAGATCAACCATGTGACAACTGAACAGAAACAATGGGGTGATTCAATATTTTGAATCAATCCTGGTTCAGGTTATGGATTGACGGATACATTTGAAAAACCGGTCGTTGTGCTTAAAAGTTCTTTTCCATAGCACATCGACTGTGTATTAATGTTTCAAAATTAAAAGGTATTTATGATTGATAATTGATTTTCCGTTAAACCTTCGTTGTATTGCAAAACCCTTTTTATTAGATACACGATTGTTTTCAAATCATTTTCATCAATCAGTGAATCTCAATTCGCTGGTTCACTCACTCCGTGTTGTCTTCTTTGAGACTTTCCGGTTTGAGAACAGCTAGAGCAGCTGCGAAACCCTGTCAAGGAGATTCTTTGGAATTATACGATCAGCCAAAAAGATTTGTATGCTTGATCAGCGGGAACCGTGGGCGTGCACCTCAATTCAACAAAAGTGATCAAAGACACTTTTGTGCGCTTTATTGCTAACTGCGTTTTTACTGAGAACACCCGGCAGTACGGTGATCAGTGAGGAGTCAATCCAAAGCCACATGCTCACAGCATCCACACTTAATTAAAGAAATCATGACAAGTGCTAATCTACATCAACTGGATCTGATATTTGTCAATCCATGCTTCTACTACTCTGATACAAATATCATGGATCAACAAAAGCTTCCGCTACTCTGATGAAAAGATGTCATGATCCTGCAAGTGTGAGCATGTTGGTCCGAAAGTCACAACTTCACATGATGGCAACACAACAAAGGGTGATCCAGAGATTTACTGTGGCTGATGATCTCAATGAAAGCTCAAAGATCATCATGATGTGGATCAGTTCAAAGACCTCCCTTAAAGTACAAAACTATGCGGACTATGAAGAGTCATCGCTAAAGCACAAAGATTACGGAAGTGAAGAATTGAAGTCTACGAGCTTGGAACTAAAGACAAAGAAAGAATGCTAGGATGAAAAATGTATTTCATGGGGTGACCTCCCTTAGGGGAGATTGTTAGGATTTAGAAAATCCATAGTGAAGAGTCGGTCACCCCAACTATTATCTAGCATAAGTTAGCTCGTAGACATATCGTTATTTACGTTTTTATTAGTGTAGTTTAGTTTAGAGTAACACCGTGGAGGAAGGACGGTCTTTACCCAGTATGCACGATCCACGGTCCGGCAACGGAGGACGTATTTGCTATAACTATAAATACCCCTTCCATCCTTGGAAGGGGTGGTGCTTCATTCTTAATCTAACATTCTATTTTTGTTTATCTCTCTAGAAACACCCAATCCTCTCTTCCTCTCTCTAAAACCATGGCTTTCTTGTATCATCACCATCCAAGACCACCCGAATCATCATAACACAATACATGTAAGATCCTACAGAAGTTAAATTTCACAAAGGCATGTTCTTATTTGATAACTTGCTCGGGTCTAAGAATTTTAAGTTGAAGACTTGGTTTATCTAGTTACCAGCTGTCGGGATGGATGGTTGAAGACCTGGTTAACTACCACTTTATGGAGTTACGTGGTTTTACTCAGTGACACACGCAAATGTCATTGTGGATAATCGCAAGAGGTGTTAATGTCTCATACTTTGGTTGAGTATTGAGTACTTATAGATTTGCTTGGTGCATAAATTCTCGACACCGTTCTTCCAATATTAGTGTAAGATTAAGATACAATTGCGGGGAATTCGACTTCAGTTTCAAGTTTGGTATATCGGGTTTTCTTTAATAGTGGTAACTTTAAATTGTCTACATATGGGTTGATAAAGATATTCAGAGAGAGTTTCTGTAGCAGTTGATTCTCACAGGATTCATTTATTTCAATAATATTTGGCATGTATAATGTGTTGCTGATTCTGAGGTATCAAAACCAGTAAGGGGGAAGGAGATATACATCTAAATACACAACGAGTACACGTGATGAACTAAATACTTCATCTCTATTGAAGTAATCCCGGGACAGACAAATGTCATAACCGCAGAGAAACTCGGTGTTTAACTCGTAGCCTTTGGTGTGTTATTCCAACTATTTGGGGGAAGGATGTATTATTCCAACTATTTGGGGGAAGGATGCTTTATTCCAATTATTTGGGGGGAAGTGGTCTCTGGATACTTTTGGTATGTGTTAACTCAGCTTTCAGTAGGAAGAAATATGAGAAGAATATTTGGAGCGTGAGATGATATTGCTTATCGACATCTTCTATATGGTTTATGGTAGTGCTTCAGGTTATTGCTTCATGTACACAATGTAATGATGATTCCGATGAGATCGCAACCATCGGGGGAGAGATATGTGTACATCAGGGGCCTACAACATGTTCACATGATCGGGCTAAAAGTTATTCCGAGTAGACATCCGAGAGATGATCATGATTCAACATGTTACTTAGATGTCATCGTCTCTACTCTTGTTGGGCACATGTGTACATTATGGGCTGATTGGTTATATGAAAGATAACTGGAATGCATTTGGTGAAACGAAGATGTTGATAGAATGTTCTCCCGAATTGACAACTGCTCAATCTCGAAGAGTAATGTGTACATCGGGGATGCACAACAGGTTCACGTGATCGAGCTTAATCATGTATTCCGGGTTTGAAAACCGCAGAGATGATCAGTGTTTTAACTTGTTACTTTGATGTTATCGTCTTCTTTGGGTTCGTGAGCTTCATACAATGAGACTGTTTGCTTCACTTCATCTTCTTGGGGGGAAATGGTCTTATTACGAAGATTGTCGGTTTGGGGGGAAGCTGCCAAAGTCTAGTTTACTTAAAGGCTCATGTTCTGTCATCTACTCTTGAGCCTCATAAGCTTTGGTGGTGAAAGTCTAAAAGATGATGAGTTCTATCTTCTTCAACGGGACTGTTCGATATCCTTATCTCGGTACTCGTATCATCATCTTCTTAAACTATATCATTCTATTTTGTATATGTTTATCAAAAAGCAAAATATAAAAAATATAAAACCTTCAAAACAAAAAATCAGAAAATTTGAAAATTTCCAAAAATATTGTTTTTCTCATGACATGTCTTCTGATATCGATAACATCTACGGTCTTAGAAATGTCATTCAATAATGGCACGGGACTTTAGATGAAGTTCAAGCAGGAGGTGTAAATATTGTTTCAAAACATGTCTTTATAAAAAATAAATAAATAAATAAATAAAAATGGCTTACAGTTATTTCAGACTGTAACCCAGGCTAAAACTATGGTTTGCTATTATTTCAGATAGCAACCCGTTCTTCAAGAAAGGAAAGTGCTGCACTAAACCAATTTTCATATATTTCTTGCACTTATGCTAAAACAAAATGAGGAAAGTATGTCGAAGGACTGCTGTTCCTACTCAAATATTTTTCCTTCCAAAATTCTTCAGAAAAATATTTGTTCTAACTAAAGGGTGGTAAATGAGTTGCTTGAAAATCAATCAGATTCAGAGTTTTCGTAAAAATTGAAAACTCAATCAATGACTTCAGCACTTTTAAATTTTTCATAAAATGAGTCATTGATTGAGGGGGAGAATGTTCTTCAAATTTGAATCATCTAACGGGCTTTCTTAATTATCCTATGTGCTTAATTAAAAATGATATTTGCCTATGTCTAAGGACGCGGAATTTAGGATATAATTGTTAGGATTAGATGATTAGAGTTTGATGAACACATAAATCCCATGCCTTATATGAACTGATTGATATGTTGAATTGACTTTTATTAGTCGATTCTTTGTTTGGGTATTGTCGACCACCATATATCTGTTTGTTTCCACTAACGTATGTAGGTATTCTGGTATATAAGAATGTTCCCGACCCGGATCCCATATAATAAGATGATTGGATGCCGAAAGGAAAGGGTAACTATATCTTGGGTCGACAAATAAAGAAACGGATCTTAATTGGACCTCTCGGGAGAGTTGGCATGAAAAAATGCAACGTAAGAGGTCTCACTGCATCAGCAGATGGTTTTCTTCATCATCAAATGAAGAAACGGAGCTTAATTGGATCTCTATTAATAGTTGGCATGATATATGCAACGTCAGAGGTCCTGCTGCATCAGCAGATGGTTTTCTTCATCATCAAATGAACAAAGGGAGCTTAATTTGACCTCTATGAAGAGTTGGCATAAAAAAATGCAACGTAAGAGGTCTCACTGCATCAGCAGATGGTTTTCTTTCAACCCTCAGCAACAACAACAAAAGCAGCTCAACCACCTAACGTATCTTTGTGCAGGACAAGTAGTGGATGATAACATTTTTTAAACAATTTTAAATAATATTGTTTGGAAAAATGGAAAAATATTGGTTTTGAAAATAAATTGGACTTAATCTTGAAAATCACCGTACTTCATTTTATCAAAACTTAAGTCACTCAATCATCGACTACGGTCATCGATTGAGGGGGAGAGCGATTTAAAATAAAATATTTTCAAACGATATTTCTTCATAAAAGGTCCGTTTGTACAATAATAAGTGGTAATCTAAAGATTTAATGTTATGTCATGGTATGATTTTCTTTAAAACTCAAATATCTTACAAAACGAAATTTTTTTTGTTCTTGTTTGATTGTGAAATTGTTTTATTTTACTTAAAGATCTCTTAAAAACTATCATACATGACACTAACAATCTTTAATGTCTAAAATTGATCCTTATCAGTCATTTTTGAAAATTAAATTTTGCCACGTCTTTTCCCAAAATTTTCTAAATGATTTAAATCAATTGGGATCACAAATCTCAATTGGTATTGAAATTTTTGATCGGGGGAGAGATCGTGATTTAAATCTCAAATTTTTTTAAATGGAATTGTTTTTAGTCCTTTAAAGGCACTCCTGCCTCCATGTGCCAAACGATTTCTAATACATAATGCACATACTGAGGGGGAGCATTTATCCAAAAACAAGATGAGAATTTAAACAAGACACATATTCTCCCATGTTTTCTAAACCTTATTAAATCACTTGTGATCCAAAATCTCAAAGGGTTTGATATTTTTGATCGGGGGAGAATTTGTGATTTAATAATGAAATTTGATAAAAGGTGATCGTTTTGATTCAAGTGTGCATGCTGCTCTCCCATATGTGCTAAACGCTTTCAAAGCTCGAAGCACATATTGAGGAGGAGCATTTCAAAAGAAAATAAACTTTCAAGGTACAAAGATTTCTATGCTTCAACATAAGGTACCTTGATTGATTTTCTAAATGGTTTCTTATTGGCAGATGTGATCGTGAAAGTACTTCAAAGAACTCCTACCTCGATGTGTTAAATGATTTCAAACAACCAACGCACATTTTGAGGGGGAGAATTTACCAAGAAAATCAAATGGCTTTTTCGAAGGAAATTGTGATCAGGAAATTATTTCAAAGAACTCTTGCCTCCATGTGCTAAACAATTTACAAATCATATGCACATGTTGAGGGGGAGCATTTCTAAATGATCAAAACAATTAAGGTACAAAATGCTTTGATATTATATCACAAGTACCTTGATTGATTTTCCAAATGATTTTTCAATTGGTTTTATGGAAGAATGAACTGTACCAAAAGACCGACCATTTTACTTTATGCATGGAGTTATAAGGATGGTGAGGTTAGGTATTAGTTCCCACGATCTGCCAGAACCGAAGGGATCTACCCAGGGACAATCCACTAGATAGTGTAGAGTCCTTAGGTATATTGAAAAAAGGAGAAAAGTGAGAAATGGGAAGAGTGCGGACTGAGATAGAGCTAGAACTGGAATAAACCCAACAAGGTTCTAGTAATGAAGTCTCGGTAAGCACTAAAGGGGTTGAAGAATGAAAAAGAATTGAATGTGAAAAGGGTGAAAAGAAATAGCCCTCCATTTATTCAACCTTAGGGCAGAAACCGGGTTTAATACATATGCTACTGGTGGTTACTAAGGTAACACTGGTATTGAAGACAAGACGTCATGGACCCAGTGATGCACTGTACTACAACTTCCCAAGCCACTCAAGTTCCTCTTAAAAGGGCTTGTTTCATTCTCACGGGGAACCTACATAATCTATCGACTTTCTTTTAGAGATAGTTGATATTGAAGAAGGAGACCCTCTCCCTAGTCTCCGGCATAGGAAACCAAATGTGCACTATTGAGTCTAGAGCCACGAGATCATCCACAATATCTCATTAGGACACAAAATTAATGAAGACTTGTTGTTTTACACAATGTGGAAAGTAAATATATATTTAGAGTCCTACGCATTATCCTTGTGGTCTTGCCAGAACATCCGAGTGATATGATAAATATTCACGATGAAGATGGAAATCCTTCTAGAGCCAACATCAAACAAGCTCTTGTTGGGTGACATGTGAGATCTTTTCTAAAGATCAAACTTGTGACAACTGGATAGAAACGATGGGGCGATTCATTCTTGAATCAACCTTGGTCTAGGAAATGAATTGACGAATACTTTTGGAAAAACCGTTCGATGTGCAAATCTTCTTTTCTTTAGCACATCGAATGTGTATTCATTTTCAAATTCAAAAAGTATTTCTGATTGAAAAAATACTTTTGGAAAAACCGTTCGATGTGCGAATCTCTTCTTTTCTCTAGCACATCGAATGTGTACTCTTTTCAAATACAAAAGTATTTTTGATTGAAAATTGATCTTTCTCTTAAAACCTTCATCGTATTGCAAAACTCTTTCTTCTAAGCAATACGCGATTGTTTTCAAATCAATTTTTCATCAATCGGTGAATCTCAATTCGCTGGTTCACTCACTCCGTGTTGTCTTCTTTGAGACGTTCGGTTTGAGAGCTAAAACAGTACTGAAACCCTGTCAAGGAGATTATTCGAATCATACTTGATCACGGTAGTACTTGTACCGATCAACGGGGAACCGTGTACCTCAATTCAACGAAAGTGATCAAAGACACTTTCGTGTGTTTTATTGCTAATCGTTGTTTGCATGTACATTTGGACGGTTGCAGCTGATCAGAATTGAGAAGACAATCCAAAGCCGCATGCTCACAGCATCCACACTTAATTGAAGAAATCATGACTTGTGCATATCTACAGAACCTAGCTCTGATATTTTTATATGATGTTTCTGCTACGCTGCTGCAAATATCATAAGCCAGTAAAGCTTCCACCACTCTGATGAAAAGATGTCATGATCCAAAAAGTGTGAGCATGTCGGTCTGAAAGTCACAACATCACATGAAGGCAACACTACAAAGGGTGATCCAGAGATTTACTGTGGCTGATGATCTCAATGAAAGCTCAAAGATCATCAAAGATGTGGATCAGTTAAAGGCCTCCACTAAAAGTACAAAACTATGCAGACTTTGAAGAATCACTGCTAAAGCACAAAGATGCAGATGTTGAAGAATTAATCTCTACGAGCTCAAGACTATAGATTAAATAGAATGCTAGGATTCGAAATGTAAAACATGGGGTGACCTCCCTTAGGGGGAGATTGTTAGGAATTAGAAATTCCATAGTGAAGTATCGGTCACCCCAAATATTATCTACCATATGTTAGCTCGTAGACATATCGTTATTTACTGTTTATTGGACTAGTTTTAGCGTAGATTAGTTTAGTGCAATGCCGTGGAGGAAGGACGGGTCTTTACCCACTGTATGCCTGATCCACAGTCCGAAGGAGGACGTGTAGTATGTAACTATAAATACCCTCTACCTCCTAAGGTAGAGGGTTGGACCTTTCATTCAATCTAACCTTCTATGTTTTCTTTCACTTTCTCTCTCTAGAAAGGCTCCCATCCTACTTTCTCTCTCTAAACACTTGTATAATTCGACCCATATTATTGATGTGTATGTGTTTATGAAATCCAATATCTTACAGGCTCGACCTTCGTGGGTGGGGATTTTTATCTTGTATTAGTTCTCTGTAATTGGCAAGATTTTTTTCATCATTTTTGCAGTCCTCGAAGCTAAAGCCTTGGGTGGAATCTAGATGTGTAGCTTTGTTTTATTCTAAATTTGTATTTGTACTCTTTAGCTTCTAATACCTTGCTAGTAGCTTTTTTTCTTAATATAATTCTACCGTTATAAAAAAAATACATATATTCAATTCTCTCAAGCATTCACGGGAGTCCATGTTTTTCTTCGTGCAATGCATATATATGTTGGATATCATTTAAATCCGGCTTTCTTAAAAACTCTTATATGTATAAAGTATATATACATTTAGTGAAGTTTTGTAAACACTCACGCGAACAACGTTCACCAATTGGCAAGTGCTCGTCACATGCATCTGGTGATGTGCGTACGGCCGATGTGCATTTCATGATAGGACTAATACTTGAACGAATCGTACAATCCAGTTGTTGTTTAAAAAAATAAAGTACTTGAGAAAAGGGTCAACATTGTATTTGATAATATCATTAACTATTTGTTTAAAAAGTTTTAAACTCATACGATACCTTCGCTTAAAATTCCGCTTCGTGTATTTGGGTGGATTGTTTTCATCGCCAAAATAATCATCCAAAAGCCGTTGTTCCGCAACCTTTCAATCATGTGGTATGCAGTCCCTAGTAACGCGAACTGAACTCTCATATTCTTGATTACCCAAAGCTAGAAATTGTTGATAATATTGAAAATATTGAGAATATCGTTCCACATCATCTAGAGAGTAAAGATCAAGTTCGTTGGGATCCATAGACTTTTTTTGAAGTTAAAAAGAGAAGTATTGTTGAGATATGTATGTAGAAGTGTGTGTAAAAGTTATAAGACTAATGGGGTATTTATAAGATTTTTTTTAAGGAAAAAACTTGCGAAAAAGTGGTTATTTTAATGCCCCAACCAGTTATATTTTCAAGAAAAGTGGGTTTTGGAAAAGCTCGAGACTTTGGGGGTGTTTCTTTATGACTTATTGATCCTTTCACTAACAGATCTAGAGGGGCCCACAAACTTTTGATTGTTTCTTTTTCTTCCTTTTCGGTCCATACGTCTAATTGAGGAGGGAAGTAAAAAGGACCCTCTCTCAAACCAGATGCTCTAACATTTTTCTTTGCCTATTATACCCTCAATTCTTTCATTTGTTTTATCTTTTTATCTTACAAACTGAGACCCAATTCTCCAAAACCTCATCCACCAAAACATCATCCACACCAGCAACCCTCTACTCGGCGACTGGCAACCGGTGACCACCATTGATTTCGACGACCACCGATCTACTTGGCGTACCTCGTGTGTCGGCAAACAATTATTTGAGATAATTTTTGGTCTCAAATATTCCTAGATCTATGTAAACTTTTAAAGATCATTACTTAATGATACATAATACAACATTGATCATTAGATCTTGTTAAATAATGCAGATAAGTGCATTCTCACCATGGGTTTCAAGGTTTTTTGGTTTTTTTATGCAAAGGCTTTGACTAGTGAAAATAGATTAAACTTTTCCATGATTATATAAATATTAAGTGTTTGTCATGTTTTAATCTTGTTTCTTGGTTGTGAAAACTTGCTTATAAATGGGTATATTTGGGTATTTTCAATATTTTGGGAATAAGGTTACAAATGTCATTTAGTCAAAGAAGATAAAGTGTATTCAGTGGAAAAAGAAACAATAGATTTTCATCTTGATCTTAGGCCATATAGGCGCATTTATCCACACGGAAACCATATCCAGCCAAATAAAAAAAAGAAACGCCCCCTTTGTGCATGACAAAGTCCTTTGCCAACAATTTGTACCTGAAGAAGAAGTTGTATACATTCTACATGCCAGTTAGACGAAATATTTCCAAACATATAGATGAGTTTAACAAAATAGTTCCCGATCTAGCAGATATTTAGGTAAAAATTCGAGGATGAAGATCTTGCTTTATTATTACTCACTTATTTACCACCATCATATGAACACTTTGTGAATACCTTGCTCAAGGGAAGAGAAACTTTTACTTTGGAGGACGTGATGGCCATACCAAATTCAAAGAAAATCAAAGAATGGTCTAAGGGGAAGAGGGGTGATGGTGAAGGGTTATACGTGAGGGGAAGGACTAATCGTTCTCATCAGTTGAGTCTCGAGGTGGAAGACTTAAGTTCTATATTTTCCAATCTGAGAATTACTTGAAGAGAAACTGTTCGAAGGATAATCGCAAGAAATCAAAAGATTATATCAATAAAGATGATCAACCAAGCTTCAGTGGTTCGATCTATGACGGTTCTAAGGTGATGAATGCAGATGCTCTTCTAGATTGGATCATGGGATTAGTTGGTTCATACCACATGACCCCAAGTTAGATTTAATTTTTGATTTTCTAGAATGTGATGGGGACATGGTACTTCTGGGTGACAACATGGAGTGCAAGATCAGATGTATTGGTAAGGTAAGGGTACAACTGAAAAACGGGGTAAGTTTTGTGTTACACAATGTCAGGTATATTTCTGAATTGAAAAGAAACTTGATATCGCTGGGAACTCTTGAAAAAGAATGATATACCATAAAATTACAGTTGGGCAAAATAAAGGTGATCAATAGTTCTAGGGTTATGATATGTGGAACCCGAAGGGATAATTATGTATACTCTTTGGAAGGCCATGAAATGACGGGTGAGCTTAATGCTATTGTTGAAGAAAAAGACAGTATTACAAATATTTGTTACAAAGACTGAGACATATCAATGAGGCAGGACTATAGTTACTAGAAAATCATGAGCTGTTTGGCAAGAAGAGTCTAGGTGTTTTATTACGTAAGTGCCATTCAGTAAATTTGACTCCAACTTTTATAAGTTGAAGGCTTTACGTGATTGGTTAGTCAAAATATAAGTCAAATATGTAAATGGTTTTAGAAAGTATTGTGTGTCACATTTATGAAGGAAAAATACTTAAAGGACCATAAGTGACAACTGACCAAAGATGTGACTAGCTTAAGTGTGAAATAAGTCTTAAAATTTCTAAGATTTTGCAAAATGTTCTAGTCATTTATGGGTGTGTGAGGAACAAACTAAAGCTAGAAAAGAGAGGGAAAATATGAGCTTTTGATGATCAAGGTAAGTAACCTATTTATTGAGTTGATTGATAAGTTGAAGAGTTATGGTTCATAACCAAGTTGGGGGTTTGGGTAATTGTTGTTCTAAACTAATTATTGAGGTGGTTATGATTATGGGTGGGTTAGACATCCTTGATTATGATGTATAATTGAAGTGTTAAATCATGGTGGTGATTATTTTGACTAGGAACCAAAAGAAGAGACGCTGGTGATGTTTTTGGTAAATGTAGCTTGGATTCAAGGTAAGTAATTTGACTATAACAAGATGTTGTATTTGATTTTATTATATTTGTATTATGTGTTATGTGCTAGGTGATTGATTATGTTAAGGGTATAGAAAGTTTAAGGTTAGTGTGGTTGGACTAGATTATAATGAGGCTGGTTGGTTAAACTAGCTAAGATGTGGATTCTATATATAGTTGATATGCTAGAAAAGTTATGTGAAGGTCATGTTGGAATGGTTTTATGCAAGAAATTGTTGATGTAGTATTTTGGACTAGTAAGTGAAGAAGGTATGTAGTGTTTATGTGCATATGGATGAATGATGGACAAATGAAATTTATCATGTGAATATATGTTAAATGATATATGATAATTTTTTATGTCTATTACTTACTAAGCTTTTTGCTTACGGTTTAGTTGTTTAACTATTTTGTAGGTTCATTTGTGGTAAAACTTAGGATTGAGAGCTTGGGAAATTGGATGTGCTTGGTATATGCAAATGAGCTTAGTACTAGATACCGAGCTCAATCACCCAAGTTGATGTTTAAGTGTCATAAGATGATTTATAGATGTTTTTATCAAGTATACAAGTCCAAGTCTTTGTTTTGAAGTAATGGTCATGTATGGTTTTAGTATTAAAGTTATACTGAAAGTGGGTCAAAATGGATGTTTGGAAAACCACGTGAAGTATGTGTTCATGGGTCACTTAGACCATGTATGTTTATGAAAATGACGTTATATATTGTTTTAATTAATTCTTGGAGGTATGATTTTAGGAAAATGAAGTGTAAAAGCTTTGATGGCTCTCAAACTCAAGAATTTTGTACCAAGTGTGTCAAATGTCTTGATGGCTCTCAAACTCCAAAAATTTGTACTAAGTATGTGAAACTATTGGTGGCTCCCAAAGCCCAAAAATTTACACTAAATGTATTAACGTCTTGGTGGCTTCCAAACTCTAGAATTTTGAGCTAATATGTGTCAAGGTATTGAGGGCTCCCAAATGACAGAATTTCGTGGGCAAATTTTTTCGGTTTTCTAAAATTTATATGAAATCAACCGTAAGTTCGTAAGATTCATGCCACCTAAAATTTTAAAGGTATTTGAGTCTACTTTATGTTAAAAATACTCTCAAGGTCTGACTTTTATTAGAATTATAAAAGAATAATGGATTAGTTACAAAAGGTCATTTTCAGTCATGCCGTTTACGCAAATTTTTGGGTCAAAATGAAAATGGGAATTTCAGTCACATTGAGTCAGTTTCAGTGTAGGAAGGCACACTTCTCATAGAGTGATCAACTATGTTCATTCAGATTTATGGGGCCTGTCTAAGGTGGAATCATTGGGAGGTAAAAGATATTTCTTATCTATTGTTGATGATTATTCCAGAAGGGTATGAGTTTTTATTCTCAGGTTCAAACACGAGACAATTAGAAAGTTCAAAGAGCGGAAGCAATTAATGGAGAATTGGGCTGCGAGGATGGTTAAGAAGCTGAGGACATATAATGGTCTTGAGTTTTGTAACTGGGAATTTGAGAAGTTATGCACAGAGAGTGAGATTGCTAGACATTTGACGGGACGCCAAAACAGAATGGATTAGCACAACCGATGAACATAACTCTCATAGATAAGGTATGATATTTACTAATTGAATCTAGATTGCCAAAGACCTTATGGGAGAAAGCAACATGTACGGCCGCATATTTGATCAATAGGTCACCATCGACAACGATTGAGAAGAAGACACATATGGGACAGATCGTAACAACCATGTGGATTTATCAGGTTTTATTGATTCAGACTACGCTAAAGATCCAGATAAAGGCATATCTATCACTGGTTACGCATTTTAGTGCATGGATGTGTTGTAAGCTGGAAGGCAACACTACAACACGTGGTAGCTCTTTCAACTATAAAGTCGGTGTATACGGTCCTTATGGAGGCTATGAAGGAAGCTATTTAGCTAAGGGGACTCTTTGAAGAGTTGGGCGTGGAGTTTAACATCATAGTAGTTAATTTTGATAATCAGAGTGCGAATTACTTATCACGGAATCATGTTGTTTATGAGTGGACTAAGCACATCAATGTGCATCATCACTTTATCAGAGATGTCTTGGAAGCAAAGATGGTTGAAATTCTGAAGGTGGGTATTGAAAACAATGTTGCGGATGCCCTGACAAGGGTGGTACATGGACTCAAGTTTTAAAACTGCTTGGAGTTTCTAAGTGTTGGTATAGGCTAATATAAAACCTAAGGTGGAAATCGTTATGTTTTTATTCTTTATATAAGCTTATTAATAAGTCTATCTGTCTTAGTGTTAAGTTTAATTTATTATTAGTCAACTATAACTATTATATTATAAAGGGTCGTTGGATTTGTTTGTGTTTCAACACGTTTTCTTTTTGCTTATTCTCACAGTTGACCTTGTGTGCTTGTACAAGTCGCTTTCCTTCCCCCTCATCTCTATAGAAATAGGTGAGAGGGGAAGGGATTTGGTACTTTCATTCTTCCAATACTAATCGTAGTCGTTCGGTTAGGGATATTATCTTGTGCAAGGTTTCTGTCTTTTATGTCGACATTTATAAACTGCTCGTGTGTGTTCTTCATCGTTATCGAGGTAATACGCTCTAGTATCCACATTGTTAGTCGATCAAATACTAACAAAAACCAAGAGTACATATAACAAAGGTGATCCACCACTTTCTAAAAAGGTGTTGAAAATGAGGGGACCTCATCAAGAACACACCCCACAATTTATTAAAGACAAAACATAGTATAATGATAGAAAATACATACTCCGTAAACCATAACTAGAAAACAAAGTAACACACAACTATCAACTGGAACACAAGCCTTCTAAATCCTAACTTAATACATAGACCCCCACTTTGTAAACTTGTTCATCAAGCACTCTACCTTCATTAAATAAACACATTATCTTTAAGCTTTCATCAAAACTACATAAAAAAGAAACATAATTGTATTTCATTTATACACATCTGTGTTTGTTGATTCGTAACTCACGCGCAAAATTGTAATCAATAGCCATGGTTTTGTATAAACCATTAAAAAGAAAATTTTAATTATTAACATGATGTTTTTGTTGTAATTACTCGTCGATGATAATGGATAATGGATAGATTTGGAAGAGATAATGTAGCTATGGAGAATATATGTGATGGTGGATCTGGGAAATCTAGTAGAAGTGGATGATAAAAAATAGCCTAAGGTTGTGATTAGCAAACCCTGTAAAATGTGTAATGACTTTTATACTTTAACGTTAAGACCTAATATTTTAACTCTTACTTGCACTAAATATGAGATTGAGAGAAAGTAATTATCCAAGTTTGATACTAATATCGAGAGTATTATAGCAATTGAGTTGTCCCTTATTACATGATTTTATAAAAAGGAAAGAGTAAACTACACCGTTCGTCCTTGTGGTTTGCGTTGACCGACGAGTTTCGTCCTTTGACCGAAAAAAATGCACCGTCCGTCTTTAAATGCGAAACGTTATCTACCGTTGGTCCCTCTCTTTAACGGGCCTCATTAACGCCTGTTAAGTCAACCCACTCAAGGGTATAAGCGTCTTTTTTTAGTCATGTTTTTTTTGTCTTTATCTCTACTTAACCAAAAACAAAATTTCTCTTTCTTCCTCTATCTCTCTTTTCCTGTTTTTTTCTTCTTCCTCATTTTTCATCCACACAACCATATTATCATTAGGGGAAATTATGCAAATACACCTTTTGCTCAAGGTGGCAACACTTTTTAGGAAAAAAGTTGGGGTATCTCTTAAGTAGACCTTGAGACTTGCGACTTTTTTCTTCCAATCAAGGAGCGCCAAATGTCCATCCACTTTTTAGAACCCAATCATTGACTTTTACTTTTCATACCTATGGATTTTAATCGACCTAGATCCAGCGAATTTTTAAGATTCGAGCGAAATTCTCTTTTGTTATTTTCGAGAAAAAAGTCAAACTTTGGAAACTATTATTTTATTTCTTTAGCCCCTTCCCAATCTTTGAGCGACTTAAGCGAATTATTTTGAGCGCCTTTTTTAAATTTGTAATTTTGTACTTTTATACTTTTTTTTTACAGAACTTAAAAATACTTTTTAGATTACTTTTAGACTTCTTTACTTAAGCGAATTCCTTAAAATAATTAAGCGCTTTTTCATATGACAGATCTTCCTAACCTTATTAGATGATTAGAATAACACATACATTACAAAATACTCCCACAAACCAAGATGTATTCATCTTCTTGCTAAGCTGGTGTGGTAATACATAAAGTATTAGTGTGCCAAAAAAGGTAGTTACTTGGATAATTTTCCAACAAGTTAATACGCATTAAAATGTCAGGAGATTTTTTCAGTGTAGCTAGCAACATTTTGTTTTGTGACATTAGTA
Source organism: Chrysanthemum makinoi (assembly GCA_910596185.1). Lineage (NCBI taxonomy): Eukaryota > Viridiplantae > Streptophyta > Magnoliopsida > Asterales > Asteraceae > Chrysanthemum > Chrysanthemum makinoi. The sequence goes on along the minus strand of OU343219.1, from coordinate 223,884,162 downwards.
CTATACGGTATGTGTAACATGTTACATTTTGTTGTAGGTGACCACTTAGCCCTTTGTGTATCAATTTGTTTATGTGATGTGATGTGTGTTTTAGGTATGTAAGAAAACCGGTCACCAAGCTGGTTTTTGTTGACGAGAGCATTGGATAAAAAGGAAAGTATTGTAGATAAGAAGGAAAGGATTGTAAACATTATGGAGTCCTAGAATGTAGGCTATATTCTTGTAATTCTGTTGTAAAACGTATTATATATTCTTGTACAATGAGATACAATAAAAGAATAACAAACAGAAGCACCATCAATTCTCGTATTGCCATCTGATTCCTTTGTTTATATGGTTTCAGAGCCTACAAAAAAATTCTTTGAACCTGCAAACCACGTACCGAATGGCTGGTGACAAGGGAGATGCGTCAATCCAAAACCCAGTGATCGTCCAGAATGTCCAGGACGCCCCGTTTCCGACTGGTATCACCCTTGATGACACGAACTACCCACTGTGGTCTCAATTAATGGAGATGCGCATCGGGGCACGAAATAAATCCGGCTTTATCACCGGAAAAACTCCGAAGCCCACGGATGGCGATGAAAAAGCGCTTGAAGCTTGGCTGATAGACAACAATCGAGTCAAAAGCTGGCTGATTGACTCGATGACTCCTTCCCTAATCCGCCGGTTCATCAGGTTGCAGACGGCGGCTGAAATCTGGGACGCAGTCGGCAAAACCTTCTTTGACGGAAGCGACGAAACTCAACTATTCGAACTTAACCGGCGATCATTCAACACCCGTCAGGATGGACGTGCACTGCCAACATACTACAATGAATTGGTGAGCATCTTTCAAGAAATCGATACTCGAATCACTACACAAGAGGAAACCGTCGATGAAACCGTTTCGGTGAACAAGACGATTACACGCCTCCGTGTACACATATTTTTGGCGGGACTAGATGCAGAATTTAGTCAAGCTAGAAGCGAAATCTTAAGGACGGACCCACCACTAAGCCTGGAATCGAGTTACGCTTACATTCGAAGAGACTACAGCCAAAGAAAAACCATGGAGGAGCCTAGAGTTGAGCCCGACAGCGTAGTGCACATGGTCTCGCGTAATGGTCCTCAAAGAGGAAAAAATACAGCCGGAAAGAAGAACCCTTTTACGTGTACACATTGCGGATAAGAGGGTCACTCGAAGCAAAGATGCTATGAAATCATAGGGTATCTGGAGTGGTGGGATTTCACGAAAAAACCAAGGAAAAAACTCAGTCAAGCGACAGTTACGACCTTAACTCAGGATACTCCAATGGCGGCACACACCACCACGTCTGGCTCAGGTATGTTTTGTAAAACACAAACGAAAATTAATAACTGGATCATAGACTCAGGTGCCACAGATCACATGATAAATGATAAACACCTTTTAACATCATCATGTGCCCCTAAGCACACTGTAATCCAAACAGCAAGTGGGGAATCAGAAAAAGTTACATGTGAAGGAAGAGTACAAGTGTCGAGTTCTATGAATCTTGATTCAGTGCTTGTAGTTCCATCTTTATCATCTAACCTGCTATCAGTTAGTCAAATCACAGAAGACCTGAATTGTTATGTAATTTTTTGGCCAAATTACTGTGTGTTTCAGGACATAGCAACACACAAGACTCTTGGTTATGGTACTAGGCGGGGGAGATTGTATTACCTGGAGGATGATTATAAGAGTCAGGCGTTTCGTACGGGAATAAAGGAGGCGAATAAGTCTATGGCGATGTTATGGCACCGTCGTTTAGGGCATTTATCTTTTGGTTATCTCAGAAAACTAAAACCAAATTTGTTTTTAAATTTAGTTGAAAGTGAATTTAAATGTGGTATTTGTGAGTTAGCTAAGAACACAAGGATTTCGTATGTTTCTAGCAATAATAAAGTTTCTGATCCACTTATCAAAATACATTCAGATGTATGGGGGCCTGCCCCGATTCTCACACCTAGTGGTGCTCGTTACTTTGTGACATTTATTGATGAGTGTACTAGAATGGTTTGAGTTTCTTTGTTAAAAAATAAGAGTGATGTACTATTTGCATTTAAAGAACTATACCATCATATCAAGACTGAATATAGGGTAGATATCCAAATATTGCAATCGGATAATGGTGGTGAATACATAAGTCATGAAATGACTCGTTTTTGCCAAGAGAACTCTATCCGACAGCAAACCTCTTGTGCTAGAACTCCCCAACAAAATGGATTGGCTGAAAGAAGAAACAGACAATTACTTGAAATTGTACGCGCCTCCTTGTTTGACATGAATGTGCCACAAAATTTATGGGGAGAAGCCGTTAGGTCAGCTGCATACCTCATGAATAGGATGCCATCTCGTGTACTCGAGTTTGCAACACCTTTACAAAAGTTACAAGAACTTGTAAAACAACCCATTAACCTAGGACTTGAACCACGAATATTTGGTTGTACAGCGTATGTCCACCAAAACACCGGGAAACTCGAACCGAGGGCAATAAGGTGCATGTTCATAGGGTATGCAAATCAGAAAAAAGGTTATAGGTGTTACAATCCACTCGATCAGAAGATCTATGTGTCGCGCGATGTGTCATGTCACGAAAGTGTGAAGTTTTATGGGGGTGAGAATTCACTTCAGGGGGAGAGAAACGGAGAAGTAAATTCTCATGTACCTGAGGTGGTTGAATTCGCTGTGGAGAAGGATTTCGAACAGTACGGAAATGATCAAAACGAAAACCCAACTGGGCTAGAAACGGAGCCCGAAACTGAGTCCGAATCCAGTTCTTATGGTGATGGGCCTGAACTAACAAATAATGAAAACTTTATGTTTGATGTTGTACAGGAAAACGAAGCCCAGGCCCAAGATCCTGTATCTGGCATTGAACCTGAGGCCCAAAATTCCGTTCCAGCCGCTGAACAGGAACATCAGTTTCCTGTTAGGAGTATACGAGGGATTCCAAAAACTCAATAACAAGCTGATTTAAATGCAAAGGCGAAATACCCGATCGGAAATTACGTGTCATATCATCGCCTCGCAAGATCACACATGGCTGTCATCAACAAGTTATCAACTGTATCAATTCCACGAGACGTACACGAAGCAATGAAAGACAAAATTGGAAGAAAGCGATAATGGAGGAGATTGAGGCACTAATGAAAAATCATACCTGGGATCTCGTAATGTTACCTCAAGGAAAGATGGATTTTCACGGTAAAATTGGACGCTAATGGAAACATTGATCGGTACAAGGCAAGGCTCGTTGCTAAGGGATATACGCAAAAATACGGCATCAATTACGGAGATATTTTTGCTCCGGTGGCCAAAATGAACACAATCAGGATTTTGATTTCCATTGCCGCAAATGAAAACTGGCCTTTAAAACAATTTGATGTAAAAAACGCATTCTTAAACGGATACTTAGAAGAAGAAGTATACTTGGAGGCTCCTCCCGGTATAAATTGTAGTGGGAAAGTTTGTAAGCTAAAAAAGGCGTTGTATGGTTTAAAGCAGTCGCCCCGTGCATGGTTTGGTAGATTCTCAGCTTTCATGAAGAAGATTGGATACAAACAAAGTGTCACACCATACGTTGTTTGTTAAAAATGGAATTCACCGGGGATTGACTGTCATAGCACCACATCACAGTTATATTGAACGACCTAAAGTGTCGTTTAAAAAAAAACACATCGTTGGATATTTCATAAAAACATTCAGAGTACAACATCGGTCCCAAAAGGTTTACAAAGTTTGCGGAAATACAAATATGTTACAAATCCAACGATGTTTTGAAATGAAGTGCCATAATGTACATAATGTAAGTCGACGCCGCGACTCAAAATGTAGGTCCCTAAACCATGTCATGATGCGAATGCCTCAGTTACCTGAAAATACATTGCTAAAAACGGTCAACAATAATGTTGGTGAGAAATCATAGGTTTATGTAAATGTTTTATACGACTACACAAGTATAGACCAGGCATGACAATCAAGTCACGTAAAAATGATGTTACAATTGCTCTAAGCCCATGACCCCGAAACTAGACTGTTCAATAATGTATGCCCCGGCAGAGTGTTTGCCAGACAACTCCGTAATGTGATCAAATGAAATGCATCCGTTTGCCTGGTTGGGATTCACCAACCCGGATGGAGGCGTCACCCTCGATAGATCTATCCACTCATCCTCGCTTCAAAGATTAACGGTTCATGTTCAGGTAATGGGGACTTTCAAATTGGCAAATGCGGTAACTTAAGCAATGTAAATGAATTTAACATACTTGGTATCGTACTAAAAATGTAGTGCAATGTATTCTCCCCCGTGGGTTTGAAATAAATTGAAAGCATGTAAAACGGGGCTATGAAAACTCACTTGGTAAACTGGAATAATGGCAAAAGTGAGTACACCGAGGTTTAATGTGATGCGTTAACCGGGACCTATTATCAATGATATGATATGTCATGAGTTGCAATGTAATGTTATGCATGCATTCCGTATGTTATTTATACCATTTGCGAGTTTTGAAAATATTACTTATCGTCGAAAAACAATGTCGTCGGAAAAATCATGAAATTAACAAAAATGGCTTCGGAAAACTAGTCGTAAAAACAAAGTTGTACGCGATCATTAGAGAAACGAACTCGATTGTTTTGGAGAGTTTGTATCGATATCTAGAAGTTTCAGTTCAGGAGTTTTCGTCCAAAAGGTCTCGAACATAAAGATATTAGGGTTAAAGATAGTGATTTTGGCTAATTGTGTGCAGAAAATGAGTTTCGGCCAAGTTTGAACATCCGTAATTAATTTACCATAACTCCGCTTTACAAACAGCTTTTTGTTTTGAAAAATATGGCCGGTGAACTTGATTTTACTAGAAGACAATTCGTTCCAAAAAGTTTCACAACCTTGTTAAAAACGACCGCAACATGGACGTTACTACTAAAATACTTGTATCGTAACAATAATATAGTTTTTCAGAAAATAATAGTTACGGCAACTTTATAAAAACGTGCATATATTCGTCGTTTCAAATCCGTTTTCTACGTATAATATGTCCTTAGCTTCGTATTGAAGTAAACTAATATATTTTTGAGAAGTCGAAATAATTTGTGAAGCTTAAGGCTCGTTTTTGACCGAACAAACTAAAAACTGCATGCTGAAATTTCAGAAAAACATTTTATTTTGTCGTCAAACTTTAAAATTCACCACTTCCGTTATAAGTCCGTTATTATCCGTTCAAGCGGCCACGGATTCGTTTTAAAGTATATTTTCTAAAAATCAAGGCCAAAGTTTCGTACCAACAGTAGGTTTTTCCAGAAATTCGAAATAAGGACAGAACATAAATATATAGTTATCGAAAATAGTTTTCTCGGACAAAACCTATTCTAATCCCTTCAAATCAACTCCAAAGCTAATCTAATCCTACCATACACCTTCTTAGGGTGTCATGGGTTCCTAATCACCATCAAGACCAAAGAATACCATGGGAATATTTATAGGATGACCAATATGTATATATAACTTCTTAAAATCATGAAAAATGGTATAAATCACATAACATGCATACTATCTCCAAAAATGAAAAGGAAACATGAAAATGATAAAAACAAGCTTACTAGTGAAAATGAAGAGGTGTAAGTAACAAGGATTAAACTTAAATACCCTTGGTTTTTATTTCAAAACCAAATAAAGAGTATATACTAGGTTGTAAATGACTTGATCTTGCAAAAATCTTTGATCCCTTGGCACCTTGATGAGTGGCCGGTTTTAGAAGCCCCAAAGAAAGGAGAGAAAATATTTTTTCTTAACACTTTGAGAAATGAGAATGAATGAGAAAATATGAGTTATGTAGACTTTTGTGTAAGTGAATTATTAGAAAACATAAACCTTACCACATTTATTGACCACCCTCCCTTATGGCCGGTTTTAGGGAGGTTGTCTCTCCAAGATATATTTTTTTTTTTTTTAAATTGTAACTTGTATATTATTGAGTAGAAATTTGATAAAATGTACAAGTATGTGTAGAAAATGTAAGTAATGTAACTGGTAGATTTTTGAGTAAAAGAAATGTTTAATAGATCAAAGTAAGATGTAATGAGATAATAAAAATTGTAAAAATATATTCCTTGTGAAATTTGAGTGATAAAATAATTATCGTATAATTTTTAAGAAACACAACGTAATAATTTAACTTTAACGAATAATGTACCAAATAAATTTAAAACACTAGGTAAAGTCAAAATATAGTTTTTATAAACTAAATGTAAGTTCAAAAATACATCGGGATCATTTTTGAAAGTAACGGGTTAAATATTAAAATAATAACTCACGCGATAACGATTATTAAATATAAAAATTACGCGTTGAAGGTGAAATGAAATGTCATGAATGAATTGATATGATGCAAATGATGTCGATGAAATGTAGACTAATCTTAGTCCATATGGAATGTACGTGATGTCATGATCATGAATTCGCCGCTAAACCTCCAAGGTTACGCGAATTTGAAACACGTAAACCAAGTTTACTGTAAATGTTGAAATAATGAGACATGAACTGTGTCGAGAAATGACCTGAAAGTACGGGTTGTCACATTCGCCCATCCAAAAAGGAATTCATTCCCTGAATTCAATCGTTGTTAGGTCTAACGGTGTCGGCGAAAAGATGAGGATACTTGCGTCGCATCTGGTCTTCCTGTTCCCAAGTAAACTCAGGACCTCGTCGAGAATTCCAACGAACTTTCACAATAGGAATACGACTCTGTTTCAACTGCTTGACCTCGCGGTCCATGATTTCTACTGGTTCTTCCACAAAGTTGAGTTTGTCGTCAAGCTGAACTTCGTCCAATGGAATAACGAGCGATTCGTCCGAAAGACACTTCTTCAAGTTTGAAACGTGAAACGTGTTGTGTACATGACTAAGTTCTGGTGGAAGATCAAGTCGATAAGCTACCGGACCAACTCTGCTCAAAATCTTGAATGGTCCAATGTATCTCGGGTTCAACTTTCCACGCTTTCCAAATCGTACCACGCCCTTCCAAGGCGATACTTTCAACATAACTTTGTCGCCTACTTGAAATTCCAAATCCTTGCGTCTAACATCCGCATAACTTTTCTTTCGACTCCTTGCAGTTCTGAGTCTATCACGAATTTGAACAATCTTTTCCGTGGTTTCCCGTACCATTTACGGACCCGATAAGTTGTGCGTCTCCTACCTCGGCCCAACAAACAGTGATCGGCACTACGACCATAGAGTGTCTCAAATGGTGCCATCTTGATACTGGTGTGATAACTATTGTTGTACGAGAATTCTATCAATGGCAAATGGTTAGCCCAACCATTGCCAAAATCAATCACACATGCCCTCAGCATATCTTCTAGCGTTTGAATTGTCCTTTCACTTTGACCGTCGGTTTGTGGGTGATATGCTGTGCTCATCTCTAATCTGGTTCCGAATGAATCTTGCAATGAATTCCAAAAGTTTGAAGTGAATCGACTATCTCTGTCGGAAATAATAGAAATTGGTGCTCCGTGCCTCGAGACTATTTCCTTGACATAAAGTCTAGTGAGTTGCTCCATGGAATATGTCTCTCTAATCGGTATGAAATGGGCTGACTTGGTAAGGCGATCAACAATTACCCAAATAGCGTCGTAACCTCCAGATGTCTTAGGAAGTTTCGTAACAAAGTCCATTGTAATGCGTTCCCATTTCCATTGAGGAATTTCCGGTTGTTGGAGTAATCACGGAGGCTTCGATATTCGACTTTTACCTTAGAGCGGGTAAGGCATTTGCTAACGTGACGTGGCAATCTCGCTTTCATGTTCGGCTACCAATAAAGCTTCTTAAGATCTTGATACATCTTATCCGATCCTGGATGAATAGAATACTTTGACTTATGCGACTCATGCATAATCAATTCTCGTATTCCGCCATGCAATGGAACCCACATTCTATCCTTGAAACATAATACTCCATCTGCTCTCTTTACAAAACCATTTGCGCTCTCGGGCATACCATAAAGCTTTTCACTTGGTCGATTTTCCTCCTTAAGTGCTTCGACTTGTGCTTCATGGATTTTCGATGGTAAAGGAGAAATAATCGTCATTCCCAATGATCGAACTCTTAAAGGTTTAGGCCTCTCTTTCCGACTAAGAGCATCAGCCACAACATTGGCTTTTCCCGGGTGATACTTGATTTCACAATCATAGTCGCTGAGTAACTCCAACCAACGACGTTGCCTCATATTAAGCTCCTTCTGATCAAGAATATATTGCAAACTCTTGTGGTCGGTAAACACTGTGTACTTTGTACCGTAGAGGTAGTGTCTCCAAATCTTGAGCGCAAAAACTACGGCTCCTAACTCGAGATCATGAGTTGTGTAGTTCTTCTCATGCACCTTAAGTTGTCGAGAAGCATACGCTATCACCTTCTCGTTTTGCATTAAAACAGCCCCAAGTCCTTTATGCGAAGCGTCACAATATACAACAAAGTTCTCAATGCCTTCGGGTAGTGCCAAAATTGGCGCACTGCAAAGCTTTTGTTTCAGCAACTGAAAAGCAACTTCTTGTTTCTTTCCCCATTCATACTTCTTGTTTTTCTGTGTCAACTTGGTCAAAGGTCTCGCTATCTTCGAAAAACCTTCGATGAACCTTCGGTAATACCCGGCTAGTCCTAGAAATTGTCGAATTTCTGTAGGATTTGTTGGAGTAGCCCAATCTTTCACAGCTTCAATCTTTGCGGGATCAACTTGTAGTCCTTGACTATCAATGACATGACCAAGAAATTGCACTTTGTGGTTCCAAAAATCACACTTCGAAAACTTGGCATACAACTTCTCATTCTTGAGTAGCCTTAAAATCGTCCTTAAATGCTCTTCGTGCTCTTCTTTGCTCTTTGAGTAGATCAAGATGTCGTCAATGAACACTATAACAAACTTGTCCAAATACGGCTTACAAACTCTATTCATGAGATCCATGAATACCGCAGGTGCATTAGTCAATCCAAACGGCATCACTTGAAACTCGTAATGACCGTAACGTGTTCTAAACGCTGTTTTCGAATATCCTCTTCCCAACTTCGAAGCTGATGATAACCCGACCGGAGATCAATCTTGGAATAAATACTAGAACCTTGTAATTGATCGAACAAGTCATCAATTCTGGGGAGTGGGTAACGATTCTTCACCGTTAACTTGTTCAACTCTCTATAATCTATGCACATTCGGAAGGATCCATCCTTCTTCTTCACAAACAAGACCGGTGCTCCCCAAGGCGAGGAACTCGGCCTAATGAATCCTTTGTCTAGAAGCTCTTGCAATTGATTAGACAACTCTTGCATTTCGGATGGTGCTAGGCGGTGCGGTGCTTTTGCAATCGGTGCAGCTCCGGGCACTAAGTCAATATGAAATTCTACTTGGCGTGCGGTGGAAGTCGGTAAATCCTGAAAACTTCAGAAAATTCACGGACAATAGGAACATCTTCAAGTCGCTTCTCCTCCAACTTTTTCTCGGTTACATGGGCTAAGAAAGCAAGACAACCTTTCTTAATGTACTTCTCCGTTTTGATGCACGATATGATACTAATTCTAGTTCCACTACGTTCCCCACGAATAATCAAAGTTTCGCCGTTGTAGGGAAGATGAACAACTTTCTCATCACAAATGATCTTCGCACGATGCTTAGATAACCAGTCCATGCCAATGACGAAGTCAAAACTACCAAGCTCTACGGGCATGAGGTCTATGTTGAAGGGATGATTAAGAAAATTGAACGTGCAACCGCGGACAATGGTGTTGGTGCTAACTACGCTACCATTAGCTAATTCGACGTTGTATGATATGTCTAATGTAGTTGGTTTAATGTTGAGCAAAGGTGCAAATGCAGTGGACACAAAACTTTTATCGGCACCAATCAAATAAAGCTGAAGCATAACGATTATTGAGAAGGAACGTACCCGTAATGACATTGGTCCTCCTATCTTCTCGCCTCCAATGACGTAAACCCTTCCTGGTGCCATACCTCCTTGATTCGGATTTGCTTGATTCTTTCCCTTCTTACAATCCCTCTTGTAGTGTCCAGGTTCCCCGCAACCAAAACATGTAACCTGTGGCGACTTGCAATCCCTAGTACGGTGACCAACTTTCTTGCAATTCTCACACGGATCAGGACATCGACCCGGATTATGATGACTCAAACACCTATTACACTTCGGCAAAACCCCCGTATATCCTTTTCCTTCCTTTTGACCCGCAGCATAAACCTTAGCAACCTCTTGCCTCTTGGGTGGTTGTTGAGTAGCATTCCTACCCCTGTTGTTGTCCCACTTGCGTTTGTTATTGTTGCTATTGTTGTTGTAGTTGGCTCGGTTATTGTTGAAACGGTTGTTGGGGTTGTTGTTGTTGCTTCGGTTGGTGTTGGTGTACTTACCTCTTTTCACCACTTGTGCCATCAACTTCTGAGTCACTCGAATAGCTTCCTCAATTGTTTGTGGATCAAACGAAGTCACATCTCCTTGAACAACTTCGGGAAGTCCCCTGATGAAAGCCTCTAGCAACTTCTCGTTATCCGGTACCATCGACGGGCATAACGCGGCCAATTCCTGGAATCTCCGAATGTAAGTGTCGATATCATACCCAATGGTTACCAATTCATAGAACTCCGTCTCCAACTTTTTGATTTCCGTTCGAGGACAAAACTTCTTAGTCACCAAGCCCTTAAATTGCTCCCAAGTAAGCTTGAAAGCATTCTCCATTCCAATCGGTTGAGCATATGAATTCCACCAAGACAATGCTCCATCGAGTAATGTGCTCGTAGCAAATTTGACCTTACTGTCATCCGGACAGTTACAAAGCAAAACACCGATTCCAACTTTTCAAACCATCTAACCATGGCTGTGGCACCCTCAGTACCTCTAAACTTAGTGGGTTCACCACTCTTGAAATCCTTGTACGAACATTTCTTAACCCCGGATCCTCCGGCATTACCAGTAGCAGTAGCTAGCCTAGCGGCTTCAGCAGCACCAACCTGTTTCCCTTTCGACTCCTAGAGCATTAGCAATGCTATCATTCACCAACTTTTGAATTTCTGCTTGGGTCATTTCCGGTGTAGCTTTCTTAGGCGCCATAACTCTTCAAAATCACAAGATGAAACAATCATGAGAACTCGTAAGTAGAAACAACCATCATACAATTATATCCACAACCACATCATGCATAAAGTAAATGGAATCACAACGGAACAATAATGAAATATCACAAATATAATCACAACACACGTGGATAATATACATGAAAATTTCGGCCTACATGGACCGATATCATAGATAATAATAACCATTCCTACATAGTAGAGTCATTACTTGATACATTTGTTTGTACAACAACCAAAATACAACAAGTTCTTTAAACTACGTCACACACCTTGTGACTAGGATAATAATGGTCAAAACTATACATGACAAAAGTCTACATAAGGCACCTCATGGTGCTCCGCCGGCTCGATCCTGAAGATCACGAACCCGAGTAGTCAAACTATCCACCAAACTCCTCAACTCTCCAATCGACCCCCGCAGCAAGCAGCAATACTCTCCACGTCCTCTAACGCCTATTCAATACTCGATGTGACAAATCAATCGAAACCACTTAACACTAGGCCTCGACCTCCTCCGTAATGGGCTCAATCCTATCTACCGACAGTTCCTCCAACTGTCGTGACAACCTATCAACTGGATCTGTTGATCATCAATACGGGCTCCTAATGCCTCGGTAGAAGGCTCGTCGAGCACTGCAGCCTTAGAGCTCTCCTAACTCGAACCTAACAGGTGGCTCGGGCTCGATAGATCTTGGGTGTCGGGATGTCAAAGCGAGCACGCTTTTGGGCGGCAAGTCTGTAGTAGGCAAAGGATCTCTAAGAAAATATGATGAAGATGGTGATGATGGTGGTGATGGTGCTAGTAGTGGTGCTGGTGGATCGTGAGCTGGGCTAACGTGAGGAGTGGGTGCAACCTCGCCTTCCTCGAAGGGTTCGGTCTCGATTGTCGGTCATGATCAATGGGAAGGCTGGAGTAGATCCAATGGAAGATACGATCTCAGTGGAATGTGATGCAACATCATCCATGATGGGGTTAGCTGGAACATCATCCGAGCTAGAGTCCGATGATATGGTGATGGGATGTGAATCTGAAGACATGTCTGTGACAACCGATGTGAAATAAAAGTAAATTACCTCGAATAAAATGTAAGTGAATCCGCATGGAAAATGAATATGTACTATGATGAAATGATGAGATGCTATGATAATGTAGCTATAGTCTAGGGTCAATGATGCAACCTAGTTCTCTATAACTGTAGCTCTGATACCAATCTTTCACACCCCCAATTTACGTTTTGCGTGGAATGGAATTCACGGGGATTGACTATCATAGCACCACATCACAGTTATATTGAACGACCTAAAGTGTCGTTTAAAAACACATCGTTGGATATTTCATAAAAACATTCAGAGTACAACATCGGTCCCAAAAGGTTTACAAAGTTTGCGGAAATACAAATATGTTACAAATCCAACGATGTTTTGAAATGAAGTGCCATAATGTACATAATGTAAGTCGACGCCGCGACTCAAAATGTAGGTCCCTAAACCATGTCATGATGACGAATGCCTGCCAATTACTGAAAATACATTGCAAAAAACGGTCAACAATAATGTTGGTGAGAAATCATAGGTTTATGTAAATGTTTTATACGACTACACAAGTATAGACCATGCATGACAATCAAGTCACGTAAAATGATGTTACAATTGCTCTAAGCCCATGACCCCGAAACTAGACTCGTTCAATAATGTATGCCCTGCAGCAGTGTTTGCCGGACAACTCTCGTAATGATATCAAATGCAATGCATCCGTTTGCCTGGTTGGGATTCACCAACCCGGATGGAGGCGTCACCCTCGATAGATCTATCCACTCATCCTCGCTTCAAAGATTAACGGTTCATGTTCGGTAATGGGGACTTTTAAATTGGCAAATGCGGTAACTTAAGCAATGTAAATGAATTTAACATACTTGGTATCGTACTAAAAATATAGTGCAATGTATTCTCCCCCGTGGGTTTGAAATAAATTGAAAGCATGTAAAACGGGGCTATGAAAACTCACTTGGTAAACTGGAATAATGGCAAAAGTGAGTACACCGAGGTTTAATGTGATGCGTTAACCGGGACCTATTATCAATGATATGATATGTCATGAGTTGCAATGTAATGTTATGCATGCATTCCGTATGTTATTTATACCATTTGTGAGTTTTGAAAATATTACTTATCGTCGAAAAACAATGTCGTCGGAAAAATCATGAAATTAACAAAAATGGCTTCGGAAAACTAGTCGTAAAACAGTGTACGTCGATCGTTAGAGAACGAACTCGACTGTTTTGGAAAGTTTGTATCGATATCTAGAAGTTTCAGTTCAGGAGTTTTCGTCCAAAAGGTCTCGAACATAAAGATATTAAGGGTTAAAGATAGTGATTTTGGCTAATTGTGTGCAGAAAATGAGTTTCGGCCAAGTTTGAACATCCGTAATTAATTTACCATAACTCCGCTTTACAAACAGCTTTTTGTTTTGAAAAATATGGCCGGTGAACTTGATTTTACTAGAAGACAATTCGTTCCAAAAAGTTTCACAACCTTGTTAAAAACAGCCGCAAACATGGACGTTACAGCTACTAAAATACTTGTATCGTAACAATAATATAGTTTTTCAGAAAATAATAGTTACGGCAACTTTATAAAAACGTGCATATATTCGTCGTTTCAAATCCGTTTTCTACGTATAATATGTCCTTAGCTTCGTATTGAAGTAAACTAATATATTTTTGAGAAGTCGAAATAATTTGTGAAGCTTAAGGCTCGTTTTTGACCCGAACAAACTAAAAACTGCATGCTGAAATTTCAGAAAACATTTTATTTTGTCGTCAAACTTTAAAAATTCACCACGGCTTCGTTATAAGTCCGTTTTTATCCGTTCAAGCGGCCACGGATTCGTTTTAAAGTATATTTTCTAAAAATCAAGGCCAAAGTTTCGTACCAACAGTAGGTTTTTCCAGAAATTCGAAATAAGGACAGAACATAAATATATAGTTATCGAAAATAGTTTTTCTCGGACAAAACCTATTCTAATCCCTTCAAATCAACTCCAAAGCTAATCTAATCCTACCATACACCTTCTTAGGGTGTCATGGGTTCCTAATCACCATCAAGACCAAAGAATACCATGGGAATATTTATAGGATGACCAATATGTATATATAACTTCTTAAAATCATGAAAAATGGTATAAATCACATAACATGCATACTATCTCCAAAAATGAAAAGGAAACATGAAAATGATAAAAACAAGCTTACTAGTGAAAATGAAGAGGTGTAAGTAACAAGGATTAAACTTAAATACCCTTGGTTTTTATTTCAAAACCAAATAAAGAGTATATACTAGGTTGTAAATGACTTGATCTTGCAAAAATCTTTGATCCCTTGGCACCTTGATGAGTGGCCGGTTTTAGAAGCCCCAAAGAAAGGAGAGAAATATTTTTCTTAACACTTTGAGAAATGAGAATGAATGAGAAAATATGAGTTATGTAGACTTTTGTGTAAGTGAATTATTAGAAAACATAAACCTTACCACATTTATTGACCACCCTCCCTTATGGCCGGTTTTAGGGGAGGGTTGTCTCTCCAAGATATTTTTTTTTTTTTTTTTTTAAATTGTAACTTGTATATTATTGAGTAGAAATTTGATAAAATGTACAAGTATGTGTAGAAAATGTAAGTAATGTAACTGGTAGATTTTTGAGTAAAAGAAATGTTTAATAGATCAAAGTAAGATGTAATGAGATAATAAAAATTGTAAAAAATATATTCCTTGTGAAATTTGAGTGATAAAATAATTATCGTATAATTTTTAAGAAACACAACGTAATAATTTAACTTTAACGAATAATGTACCAAATAAATTTAAAACACTAGGTAAAGTCAAAATATAGTTTTTATAAACTAAATGTAAGTTCAAAAATACATCGGGATCATTTTTGAAAGTAACGGGTTAAATATTAAAATAATAACTCACGCGATAACGATTATTAAATATAAAAATTACGCGTTGAAGGTGAAATGAAATGTCATGAATGAATTGATATGATGCAAATGATGTCGATGAAATGTAGACTAATCTTAGTCCATATGGAATGTACGTGATGTCATGATCATGAATTCGCCGCTAAACCTCCAAGGTTACGCGAATTTGAAACACGTAAACCAAGTTTACTGTAAATGTTGAAATAATGAGACATGAACTGTGTCGAGAAATGACCTGAAAGTACGGGTTGTCACAAACAAAGTGATGCAGACCATACGTTGTTTGTTAAAAATGTACACCAGAAAATTACAGCTCTCATAGTATATGTGGATGATATGGTGGTAATGGCGGGAATGATAATGATGAAATAGCGAATCTTCAATCTCTTCTTACTACAGAATTCGAGTTGAAAGATTTAGGCCCATTAAAGTATTTTTTGGGTATTGAAGTGTCAAGGTCAAAGAGTGGAATTACCATGTGTCAACGGAAGTATATACTTGATTTGTTAGCTGAAACTGGGATGTTGGATTGCAAGCCCATAGACACCCCAATTAATATGAACCATCGGTTGGAAATACTTCCAGATCAAGCGCCGACTAATCGGGAGAGGTACCAAAAACTCGTTGGAAAACTTATTTATTTGTCACATACACGACCGGACATCGCTTACGCGGTAAGTGTTGTCAGTAGATTTATGCATGCGCCAAGTAAACAACATATGAAGGCAGTGTACAGAATTTTGAGGTATCTTAAAGCCACGCCTGGGAAAGGATTATTTTTTGAAAAAAAACAAGATCATAGTATAGAAGGATACACAGACGCAGATTGGGCTGGTGATCGGACAGATGGTAAGTCAACTTCTGGGTACTTTACTTTTGTTGGAGGAAATTTGGTCACATGGAGAAGTAAAAAACAAAAGGTGGTGTCTAGATCGAGTGCGGAAGCTGAATATCGGGGAATGGTGCATGGCGTGTGTGAATTATTATGGATAAAGCGAATTTTGCGAGATATTGGCATATCTGTAGTTAGCCCGATTAAACTCCATTGTGACAACGAGTCGGCTGTAAAAATAGCTAACAACCCGGTTCAACATGACAGGATTAAACATGTAGAAATCGACAGACATTTCTTAAAAGATCATTTGGAACGAAAAACTATCGAGCTGCCACATGTGAGCTTTGAAGATCAGCTAGCCGATATGTTGACGAAGGCGGTCTGTGGGAGAGTGTTTCAATGCTCTCTTGACAAGCTGGGAATGATGGATATACATTCTCCACCTTGAGGGGGAGTGTTGACGAGAGCATTGGATAAAAAGGAAAGTATTGTAGATAAGAAGGAAAGGATTGTAAACATTATGGAGTCCTAGAATGTAGGCTATATTCTTGTAATTCTGTTGTAAAACGTATTATATATTCTTGTACAATGAGATACAATAAAAGAATAACAAACAAAAGCACCATCAATTCTCGTATTGCCATCTGATTCCTTTGTTTATAGTTTTCAAGGTGCTACTTACATCGATTGCCCTATGAAACCATGTTTCCTCTGCAAATTGCCTGGTATTATTCTTTTTTTATTTTAAGCTTAGCTATATACTAGTGAGCTGTGTGAATTAAGATTTGTAATGATAATGAATGAAGATATATCTCTAATTTGAGTATAGAAGATACAAGAATCTACTTTCGATTCCATTTCTTCAACAATTGAAGAATGACTCATTTTTTGATGCATTTGTGTCGGCCCGTTTTTTATTTATGGATGATTTTGGCTCTCCAACGTGCGATTTGAAAATTATTTGGTTGTTATGATATAGTTCGCAGGTAATATTGTTTGGACATACTTGTGGACTTGTGGTATCTGATGTGTTCATAGTCAGATGCTTTAACTGTTTGACAAGGTCTGAGTATTTGGGTAATTAATAAAGAATATAAGCTAATTGCATTCCTGTTAAAACGGGCTTTCACGAAATGGGATTAGTTATTAAATTGAGATAAAGAAAGAGTTGATAGGTATTATTTTTTCCCTCTAATTGCTAGCTGATGCCGTTTTCTTTATCTTGTATATTAATGCTGAAGGTCACACTACCGTCGATTGTCCTCACCAAGCGGCTATGGAGTTTGGTGTTATTCGAGCTTCACGTAAACGTACAAATAACTCTTTGGATTATGTATTCGAACGCCAAATGCGCCCTAGAGTTCCTTCAGTAAGCTTCTTCTTGTTTGAGGAATTTATTTATTTTCATTGACTATAGGCATTGATTACTTGTCTAACTTATATCGTCTTTTGTTGTGACAATCTTTGCTAAATGATTCACAATAGATAAAACCGGCATTTGTGATCCCAGATGAAGTGAATTGTGCAGTGATTAGATACCATAGTAGAAGAATTACGTGCTTAGAATTCCATCCAACTAATAACAACATTCTCTTATCAGGAGACAAGGTTATTCTCCATCCAAGCTGTTATGAGGCCAAATTTGTTTGTCTTTTTGTTATAGTTTATTGTTCTTGCTCTTATTCCATGTTTTCTTCTCACTAAAGAAAGGACAACTAAAAGGTACAAAAATATAAAGTAAAAAAAGTCGCTAATATTATTTCGCTTAAGTCGTTCAGCATTGAGAATGAGTTAAAAGTATAAAAAAAATATTTTAGTAAGTTTGACTTTTTTTACTAAAGGACAAAAATAATTTCGTAAGAATCTTAAAAAAGTCGCTCAGATTCGGTCGCTATGCTAGTATAGCTGTTACAAGTCAGAAAACAATCATTGGGTACACAAATGTCGAGGGACACTTGGCAATCTGAGATTAAAAGTAGAAAAGTCGCAAGTCTCAAGGTATATTTAAGAGATACGCCAACTTTTTTCCTAAAAAGTGTTGTCACCTTGAGCAAAAGGTGTAGTGTCATAATTGCCCCTTATCATTATTCATCAACAAAAGAAAATCATTATTCATCACCACAATTATCACATTCTTGCCCCAACATCTTTAAAAAAATCAACACAACATTAAATCTTCATTATTTCAAGATCCAATATTCACGGTATCCACCACGAAAAAAAAAAAAAAAAAATCTTAATCAAGAACAACCCACTAAAGTCAATCAAAAATCAAAGTCGAAACCCACGAATCCACCATAAAAAAAGTTTATAAAAAAAATTTAAACAAAAATTATAAAGTATCATATACTCATAAAGAAATTATAAACACCTATACTAATATTATAATAATTCTAAGCTACTATTCGCTTATCTAATAAAATATGGGTTTGTGCTTTTTGATGTAACCGTACCACATTCAAATCTGCTTGCTCGGGTGTTTGATGTAATCAGAAAACATCAAAAGTTCAAAACTCATGATATAGCCTTTATCCTCCATTTATCTTCCGATTAGTGTTTGGGTGTTTTTGAGTAGGGGTGTTCATCGGTTCGGTTATCGGGTTATTCGGTTTATTCGGTTCGGTTAGTTCGGTTAATTTTTTTTTCTGGGTATAACCGAAAACCGAACCGAACCGAAATTAAATTTGATTCAACCGAACCGAAAACCGAACCGAATAACCGAAAACCGAACCCCTATAACCGAAAACCGAACCGAATAACCCGAATTACATAATTTTAATTATTTTTTATTTAATTATATATATTTTTAGCACAATTTTTTTTCAAGCTTAAATCATGTTATATTTATACTAAAAAAGAGTTTTAGTGATTTTTTTCATATATATACATAGAAAAAATATATATTTTATATGAATTCGGTTTTCGGTTTTCATTGCCAAAACCATATCCAACCCGATAACCAAATATTTAGTTCGGTTCGGTTCGGTTTTGACCAATTCGGTTCGGTTACAAATTCGATTCAGTTATTTTCGGTTCGGTTCGGTTTCGGTTTTCGGTTACTGTGGATATTACCCAATCCGTGAACACCCTTATTTTTGAGTGTGTATTTTCTATTTTTAAGAGAGATGAAAAGGTGAGGAGGAGATGTAACTATAGATAAAATTGAATTTATATTGTGATTGCAATTTGATGAGTAACTAGTTGATGCTCTCATTAATAATAATGAAGATAAAACTAGTTTAAGTGTTGGATTTTTCTAGAAAGAGAAGTAGAACTGCATGAGAGTAGAAAAGAATAAGAAAGATTGAATGAAAGATTGAATGAGATGGGTTTTAAATGGTAGTGGTGGTAAGTAGTAGATGTAAAAGGACTGATATACCCTCACATGGGTATCACGTGTTTACACTTAACGACAGTTAGTCAGAGTCGTTAGAAGGAGGGACCAACGGTAGATAACGTTTCGCATTTAAGGACGAACGGTGCATTTTTTTCGGGTCAAAGGACGAAACCGTCGGTCAACGCAAACCACAAAGACGAACGGTGTAGTTTATTCAAAAGAAAATGATAAAGAGGTCTAATTGGGAGGTCTAAAAAGAGACCTAAACTGAGGTGTCATCTTTCGATTGGTGACATCAGAAGGACCCACTTCTAATTTCACCAATCAAATGATGATACTTCAATTTAGACCTCTTTTTAAACTTATCATTAAGTCTATTTATCATTGCTTTAAAAAAAATAGTGTATATGTGTATAGCTTCTTTTTTTTTTGAAAGGTGAATTTGTTATAAGGTGCTTCGTGTCGCGGTTCGACAGCGGGAGGTCTAGACTACGTTGTCTAAAACGGGTCCGCGCTAGAGAGCTCCCTCGAAGCGGAAATGCCTATTTCAAATACCCGATGGGGGGAAAACCCCCTACTAATCCTCCCGAAGGCACGACAATTAATAGAGGTAAACCATTGCCTTTTCTAAAGTTCGAACCTGGGGTTACCAGGCCCAAACCACTTCATTAAATGACTACCTTGAAGGAAAATCCCTCATTCAAACCCCTTGCAGGATTTGAACTCAAGACCTCCTTCCCCCAAAAGCCCCTAAGGACTCCAAAGTGGCCAACTGAGCTAAGCCAGTTGGTTATGTGTATAGCTTCTAATTTTTGTTATGAGGGTTTTGCGCTTTGATCGTACGGCTGAGGAACATCATCCTTTTAGACGGGCCCGGACATTGGAAAAGCCAATAATAGTCTTTGATGACTTATTGCATTTAATGCAAACCACATTTAATACATATAACTTTTAAGAAAGACTTGAAGTATATCAAATCTTTTAAAAAGCCATAAAAAAGCTATCAATGCAATGCATAAAAAGTCTTTCAAAAGACTTAGTGAAATAGTGAAAATCTATTTTTAGTTTTGGCATTGCGGATACTCTAACGAGAGATTGAGATACATATGCATGAAATGTGATCTAAACTATGCGAACAGTTGAGTGCAAAAAAGTAAACCAGTGTAAAGAATTTATGTGGTTCATGTGGTCAAGATAATCATTTAACATCCATAAGCGAAGTAAAGAAATATGTATCTATGTAACCGAATTAGATATTAGACGTAGATGACCCAAAGCCC
Organism: Chrysanthemum makinoi; assembly: GCA_910596185.1. NCBI lineage: Eukaryota > Viridiplantae > Streptophyta > Magnoliopsida > Asterales > Asteraceae > Chrysanthemum > Chrysanthemum makinoi. The sequence continues at coordinate 223,863,597 of OU343219.1, read as the reverse complement.
ACAATAGGGCGTCTAATATTAGATGCACTTGTATTGTAGGAATAATTTCTTTCTTAATTAACTCAATCGTTCCGTTAACTTTGTTACCATATTACTATGAATCTGGGGCTAAAATAACTTGCATCATGCATGTCAACATATTATTCCAATTGGTCCTCAAGCTACATCATGTCGACCTGTTCATTCCACGAATCATGAGTCAGTCTCAAGAATAAGTTCAACATTGTCTTTCAGACGATCAAGAAAATAAATCGACATAAAGGTTTGGGTGGTTCTCACAATCAGCAAAATTATGTTACGTCCATAAGACAATTACATGCATGCATGCATATATGTAGTACTAATCGTTCCTTAAGACCTCAAAAGACCCTTGCTACATCATGGCGACTAATTCAATCCATCAACCATCAGTGAGTCAGGATAATAAACTTAGCAGTGTATTATACATATTGTCATCAAGTAACGCGTGTGGGTTTGTTTGCATTACCGGCCATTCGCTACACCATTCAGCGAATGTAGCGACAACGGGTTGTTGTCGCTAAAAGTCCGAAAGTTGTCATGAACACTTGGAATATCATGAACACTATACGTTTCTTTAGAATTTCTACCTTCTAGTTTAATTACGGCTGAACTTATATTCTTCTAACTTAAAAGTAGATGCAAAGTCATGTGTATATATCCTAGTAATTGAGCACGAGTTAGTCGGAAAAGTCTATCGTCAACATGATGCTATTCTCATTAAGTCATTAGTTATATCGAGTGTTTCATTACTTTTTATTTTCAAAGGTCCACAAAGGGCTACTAATGTTCACAATCGTCAGATCTCCCTTGCTTCAGTTCACAAAAATATTTGGCAAGACAGCATATATAAGCGTATAGAAGTAAAATTGTATTTGTTGCGTCACTAATATCATTTCAAGATGTGGTCACAACAGGATCCGATCAGTACACATGTCTCTCAAGATTTGGTGTTTGAGAAACCAATCGACCAATCTCACGTTAAGATACCCATTCTTTGTATATGTGGGACTTAATAATGACATAGAAAAAGATTTTGGATTCCTTTCCATCCAAAATTACCACTCCCCCACACCATTAACACGTGGGCAAGTGATGCCCTATTCACAAATAGCCTCCATGTGTGTCCCAATACTCTTTTTGTATGTATTGTATATAGAAAGATATAGTTATATAGATGTATATATGATGTATATGTGTCTATATTCTCCACCAAGCTGGCTAGAAACCCTTATATATACCTCCACCCTCATTTTCAAACATTCATATTCTTGTTCTCTAAGTCTCATACAATATAACTCTTGAAACCCTACTAGTTAATTAGCTAATAGACATGTCTGGTGTTTGGGTGTTTAAGAATGGTGTAGTTCGCTTGATGGATGGAAATGATTCCTATCAAGGCTCGGCTAGGCGTAAGGTGTCGGTCCATGTGGCGACTAACAAAGTAGTGACTTCGTACGGGACCCTTGAAAGGATTTTGTCATCATTAGGATGGGAGAGGTACTAAGATGATCCTGATTTGTTTCAGTTTCACAAAAGGTCAACCGTGCATCTCATTTCTCTCCCTAGAGACTTCAACAAGCTCAAGTCCATGCATATGTATGATATAGTGGTCAAGAATCGCAATGTGTTTGAAGTAAGAGATAGTAGTAACCTTGCTAACTAGTGAGCCAGCCATCTGGCATATTAGTTGACTAGTTATGTTACTCTTAATTAGGATCATAACTAGCTAGCATATACATATATATATATATATATATATATATTGTATTTCGTATGGTGAATTAATCTCCCATATCGAAGTTTATTTGTGTGTTTGATTGTTTTGTGTGAGGGTTCCTTTAATGATGAATTAAGTAAGTCCAAGTTTGATTACAGCTTTCCTCTTAATATTGGAGTGCATGCAAGCTCAAGTTTGATTTTTGAATTAGGGTTTAAGAAGCTAATTGCATGTTTCTCATGCAAAGGCCGCACTACACCAAAATGTGGGATTGGGGAGGCCCACATTTTTTGGGTCGATATTGTCGTCCCTTTTTGTCGTCATGGTCCCACTTCTTTTCAACAAAAATAGCAGTCAAACTATTTACTTGGCTCATTAGTTTTGGGACGTCAATGTCGTCCCAAAGTGTTAAATATTGATTTTTTTTTAAATAATTTTAAATCAATTTAATTACTAGCTTTTCAGGTAAATCAAAACACTTTGGGATGACATTGTTGTCTCAAACTGTAACCATATGTTTTTTTTTAGTATTTAAAAACTTTATAAATCAGTTTTTTTTTTAAATCAATTTAATTTTTTTTAAAAAAAACTTTAGGGACGACAATGTCGTCCCATATTTTAAAAATATTTAAAATAACATTTATAATCCAATAATTTATCTTAAAATACTTATATATAAATTAATTTTAGAAAATCATTTGCTTTAAAATTATATGTTAGTGTAAAAATTAAGTTTAAAAAATACACAAATTAAAAAATTTACAAAATCAATACTTTACTATTTATCAAAATATTTTTGTTGTTAAAAATATTAATTATAAAATTTAAAATATATATTCAAAATCAATACTTTACTATTTATCCAAAAAACACTATACTCTTTTCATAATCCTTAAAACAAATACTGGAAAGATACATACGAATAAGTAAAACATATTGTTAATACAAATAAACCGTAAAAAACGTTTATTTATATTTAGCGATCTCGTTAAGTTTTGTTGATAACAAATATAAAGTTATCATAAGTATAATTCTAAAAATACATGTTGTTTTGCAAAATATATACATTTAGTTATTTACACAAATATTGTAATAATAATATGTTGTAATAAAACATGTAATAGGTTGGGTAATAACCATGACCCATGACCTATAACCATGGAGCTAAATCCATAACCCATGACCCATTGCATGACATCATGCATGAAATCATGTTGGGTATTATTCATGACCCATGACCCATGAGCCATTGACTAGGGACAATGTATCTCATTGAGTATCCATGATCCAAATTCCAAAGTCCATAACCCATGGTCCATAACTCATAACCCATAACCCAGTTTGGTATCCAAAATCCGAACTTAAACTGACCCATCCCTCAACTTACATTGGCCGGATTCCTTGGGTGAGGGATCCGCCGGAACCGGCCTACCTGTAGACAGATTGTTTATAAATTGTGAGCCATTTTTTCATTGTTTCTCACCCATCTTCTTACAACTCTCATATATTATCTCACTCTCCTAACCTCTGATCACTTGATCATTCTTGTAGTTATTCTCTCTTTTGTTGTGATTCTCTTTTAGGTCCTTCACGAAGGCGAGATCACGCTACTTTACAAGTCATCCAAGTAAAAGGTCCTTGATTGATTTGTCCATTCACAAGTTCTCAGTAGCATATCTTGTATGTCATATTTCACATATTTATTGTATAATAGTTGTGATAGGTTTAGTTCTACCTCATGAAAGAACTTGGTATTTAGCTTTGTACCGAAAAAAGTGTAAGCGACGTTGTGAGGCTTCTCCGCCGATTTGAAGGAGCTTGTTGACATAGTGCTTGAACTCTCGAGTGGGGTACTCGGGGAGTGGAGTAGGGAAAGGAAGGTGTCCTTGTAGCCGAACCACTATAAATCACTTGTGTCGCTACTTTCTATCATTTACTTTACTTTCATTCTTTACTTACTTTATTTATTGTTTTGGACTATATATTCATCCACAAGAATTCACATAAGATTGAATCTAAATCTTTGAAACTTAAATTAAAATCGATAAAACTATTCCCCCCCCCCTTATAGTTTTCCACAATTGGCATAAAGAGCAAGGTTTTCAAAACGTTTTAAAGTAAATTGTATATTAAAAACGTTTTGATCAAAATGGATTTTGAAAACTATAAAGAAGGGCAATCAATGCAACGACCTCCGCTACTTGAAACTAATAGTTTTATTTATTGGAAAAATAGATTTGAAACTTATGTGAAATCTAAATATATTGATCTTTGGTATATTATTGTTGAAGGTGATTTTCAAGCAACCGTAAAAGATGATAAAACCGGTAAAGAATAAAATACTTCTCATGATCGTCTCACTGACTACCAAAAGAAAAAGCTTTCCAAAAATTGTGAGGCATAAATGGTTTTATACAATGCCTTACCCAAAAAAGAATTTTAAAGAATTTCTATACATAAAACCGCTAAAAAAATTTGGAACTCTTTGGTTGTAACACACCAAGAAAACCAACAAGTGAAAAATAACAAAATTAATTTATTTGTTCAACAATATGAACAATTTTCAATATTGGATGATGATAGTATTGATAATATATTTGCTAGTTTTAATACAATTATCACTTCACTACAAGCACTTGATGAGTCTTTTTCTAGTCGTAATCATGCCAGGAGATTTCTAAGGGCGCTTCCATCAAAGTGGAGACCGAAGGTAACGACCACTGAAGAATCCAAAGACTTGTCGATCCTTACTCTCGATGAACTTATAGGAAACCTAAAAGTCTTTGAGCTAGTACTCGCTAAAGACTCCGAGGTCTCGAAGGAAAAGAAAGAGAAACATAAATCTCTTGCTTTAAAAGCCAAGAAAGTCTCTAGTGATGAAGAAACCTCATCCTCGGAGAGTGAAGACGAGGAGTATGCAATGGTGGTACGAGAATTCAAGAAATTGTTTCGAAGAAAAGGAAGATATGACAAGAAAGTAAAAGATGAGCGAAAATGTTTTAAATGCGGGAATCCAAATCACTTCATTGGTGAATGTCCCAAACGCGATGAAAAAGGCGCTCGTAAGCGGATCATGGGGAACGAGCAAAGAAGAGAAGGAAGAAATTTGTCTTATGGCCAAGGATTCCAACGAGGTATGTTCCGACTCCCTATACTATAGTAGTTCATCTCTAGATGATGAGTCATTACATCTAGAATATAACAAAAACAAACTTTTGAAAAATAAAAATGGACTTTTAGAAAAAGAAGTTTTTGAACTAAAAGAAAAATTAAACAGACTAGAAAAGGGAAAAGAAGTAAGTGATGAATGCAAGCTTTGTGTAGAAATTCAAACTTTGGTTGATCACCTTGATTCTAAAATTGCTAGACTAAGCACAAATTACCTTTATACAATACTTGATAGTGTTAAAACGGGTAATAATCAAAAGGGTCTAGGTATTCAGGAACATATTGCTTCAACTAGCGAAGTTAAGGAAACACAATTCGTTAAAGCAACTGAAAAAACAGCCACTGATGTGCCGGATCCGGTGGATCCCTTGAAAAGGGATCCGGCTAGTGAAAAGAAGGGATCCGAGCATCTGCAGAAGTAAAAACTAAAAATAACGCAACCATCTCTTCTAGAACCGAATTTGTTGTCATTAACAAAAAGAAACCACCCTATGTTACTGTTAGGAATGTCAAACAACCACCCTCTTTAAAACACGATCAATGTTTAATGAAAAGCAAACCCCCATTGTTCTCTAAACATAAAAAGATGATAAGAAGGCCAAATAATGTTTTTCCTAGAAGTGACCACCATCAAATAGGCTATAATCCTAACTCACAAAAATGGTTTTCCATTTAAAAACTAAGTACCTTGGAATACATTTACACCATTTTCGTATATGCCTCATATAAATGAATTGTATAACACCAATAGACCCATGAACAAATGGGGACCAAACTTTTGAGTTGTTTGTTATCTTAGGTGTGCCTAAAGGTTGACTTGGATCCGGACGAATGGATCAAGGATAGCGGGTACACAAGGCATATGACCGGTAATAAAGCGTTGTTCTCCATATACGAATCCTTTAACGGAGGAAATGTGGTGTTCGGCAATAGTAAAAGCAAAAATCATCAGAAAAGGTACAATCTCTCACAACTCCTTAACCATTAATGACGTATGTCACGTAGAAAACCTAAACTTTAATCTACTAAGTATAGGTCAAATATGTGATAAAAAATGCAACGTTCTCTTTAGCAAAACCGGTAGTAAAATCTTGAAAAATGGTATTACTATAGGAAGAGGTGATAGAAAACATGGTGTCTACGTTATTAAAATCGGAAACGAACCAAAAGATAAACTTTGTCTCACCTCTATGAATGATACTTCGACCTTATGGCATCGAAGGTTGGGTCACGCCAGTATGCGGCTTCTTCAATCACTATCATCCAAAGAGCTTGTGAGAAACCTACCCAAACTAAAATACGAACATCATTTTTGTGATGCTTGTAATGTTGAAAACAAGTCCATGCTAGTCATAAAGCTAAAAATTTGGTTTCTACATCAAAATGTTTAGAACTGTTACATATGAATTTATTTGGTCCGTTTGCTATCCAAAGTTACGGAGGTAACTTCTATACCTTGGTTATAGTAGACGATTACTCTAGGTATACATAGACTAAACTTTTAAAGAATAAAACTGAAATGATTGATCACTTCGAAATCTTAAGTAGAAAAATCCAAAGACAACTAGGAAGTCTTATTGTGTTGATCCGAACGGATCATGGTTAATGAAGTGCAATTCGGAGCCTTTTGTGATGCTAATGGTATTACTCACAATTTCTCGGCTCCTCACACTGCACAATCAAATGGGGTAGTTGAAAGGAAAAATTGAACCTTAGAAGAAATGAGTCGCACCATGATTAATGAGCAATCTATTCCTCAGAAATTCTGGTGCAATGCTGTCGACACATCAACCCATATTATAAATCGAGTCTTAATTAGACCATTGTTAGGAAAAACTCCATATGAGTTGTTACGAGGCAAAAAGCCTTCGTTGAAACACTTTCGAGTCTTTGGTAGTAAATGTTTTATACTTAACACAAAAGACTACGTAACCAAGTTCGACCTAAAATCAACTAAAGGTATTTTCTTAGGATATTCTCCTAATAGTAAAGCATACATAATACTAAATAAAGAAACCATGAAAGTTGAAGAATCTTTAAATGTCAAATTTGACGAGAGTCCACCTAAAACCTCTTTACCTCTTGCCGACGATGAGTTAATCAAACGTGAATCTTAGAAATAAAAGTAAAAGGAAACAAGGAAGATGGACTATTAAACAGTGAAATTATCAATGTTAAAGAGTCTAAAGATCATCCCATAGAAAAGGTCATAGGAAAATTAAATGAAAGAACTCTAAGGTCTCAAGTTTAAAACCAAAATAGTCTCTTTTGTTTCTTTTCAACTATAAAACCTAAAAACACTCAAGAATCTATAAAAGATGAAAGTTGGGATATGGCTATGCAAGAGGAATTAAATCAATTTGTTTCTAATAACGTTTCAACACTTGTCCCTCCACCTAAAAACCAAACAATAATTGGAACAAAATAGGTGTATAAAAACAAATTAGATGTAAACGGTGTCGTGTGTAGAAATAAAGCTAGACTTGTTGCTCAAGGATACAACCAATAAGAAGGCATAAACTTTGATGAGATCTATGCTCCCGTAGCTAGATTAGAGACTATAAGAATCCTTCTTGCGTATGCTTGTGCTCATGATCTTAAAATCTTTCAAATGGACGTCAAAAGTGCTTTAATGGCTTTATAAATGAAGAAGTTTATGTATCTCAACCTCCAGGTTTTGTCGATTTTGAAAAACCTAATCATGTGTACAAATTAAAAAAAGCTCTCTATGGTTTTAAACAAGCCCCAAAGGCTTGGTATGATAGACTTAAAGCATTTTTAATTAGAAACAACTATACCATGAGGTTAGTTGACAACACACTTTTTACAAAGAAAAAGGAGTCACAAATAATAATTGTTCAAATATACGTGGACAATATTATATTCGGATCAACTTGTCAAAAAATGTGTGATGATTTCTCAAAAATCATGCATGATGAGTTTGAAATGAGTATGATGGGAGAATTAAGTTTCTTTCTTGGTCTACAAATCAAATAATTAGAAGATGGTATCTTCTTCAACCAATCGAAATACATTAAAGAAATGTTAAAGAAATTCGGATTAGATGAGTCAAAACCAATTAGAACTCCAATGTCCTCCGATACCAAACTCACCAAAGATGAAGACGGTAAATCCGTTAACAACACCAAATACCGTGGCATGATTTGTAGTCTTCTCTACCTCACGGCCAGTTGGCCGGATATCATGTTCAGCGTATGTCTTTGTGCTTGGTTTCAAGAAGACCCTAAAACTTCACACCTAGAAGCCGTCAAAAGAATCTTTAGATATATTAAGGGTACAACTCAATTAGGATTATGGTATAAAGGGACATGGGTAGAAACTATTGTATATGCAGATTCTGACCTTGCAGGTGATTACTTTGATCGTAAAAGTACAAGTGGTGTTTGCACCTTTATGGGGTGTTGGTTAACATCCTAGTTTTCAAAGAAGAAAACGACATTAGCTATCTCAACAACCGAAGCCAAATATGTCTCCGCCAGCAAAGCATGCCAACAAGCACTATGGATGAAACAAGCGTTAGTTGACTACGACATCCATCTAAGTTACATTGCCATTCTTTGAGACAACAAGGGCGCTATAGATCTTTGAAAAAATCCAGTTTTGTATTCTCGTACCAAACATATAGAGATTCGTCATCACTTCTTAAGAGATAATGTTCAAAAAGGGAACATTTCTATTGAGAAATTGTCATCCGAAGACAACATAGCCGACATCCTCACCAAACCATTGAAGCGCGAGCAATTCAACTTACACCGTCTAGGTCTTGGTCGTATGAAACAATCGTCTGGAAATACTTATTTCTCTACAAGGTACGTAAACTTGTGCTTTTCTTCTTCTTCTGAGTCTAGGAATTCTATTTCGCACGATTCAAAAACAATATGGGGATTTATTTCTTATAGTACTAAAAACTATTTTCCTTCAAGAAACTCTTCAAAATATTTCTTCAAATATTTCTCCCTGTATCATTTTGTCCTAAAGAAATTCTCACGTCTAGGACAAACACTTATTTTTTTCATCGTTAATACAAAGTAAAAACCCTTTTCATTGCATCTCATATGTCTATTGAATGCTAAAAGAAATACATAATCAATATGTATTTTCGGGTACATTCAAGTAAAGCAACAATGAATTAAGGAGTCTTTGGGTTATCTCACGTATACATATATGTTAAGAATCGTTGCTCTAGGTTTATTAGACCTTATCTAGGATTATCAATAAAGCACAATAACAATTATGAACATATATAGAACGCAGCGGAATAATTAAACTATCATTGTTATTATTAAGGTTTCTTCGTCATCATCATGTGTTCTACAAAACACATTTACAACCCCAATCCTAGACGATCAACTCTAAGACGGTTACAATCTAACAGGGATCCATGATCCTTGAGGCTGACCAACTAGTCGACTAACACAATAGTCTAGGCGTTCATAAACTCACGCCCTAGACACACACACACACCTTTGTCTGATGTTTACATTGTTTGACACTTATAAAACCTAATTCCCTATATCTCTTTATATAATAGAGATACTAGGGTTACAAATGACTACAAGGGACTAAATAATAAATACTTCTTTGCCAAGTAGGTCCCTTGTCTTTCTTTGTCTTCATTAGTCCTTCATCTTTCATGTACTTTGTCTTATCAACTTAAATATATGTCCCAACAATCTTCCCCTAGTTGATAATGACAAAACCAAATAAGCACAAACAAATATGTCATGAAAGATAAACAAACTTCCCCTTAAACATGCAATCATAGTGAATCTTCAAGTTGCAGCTTCCAAGTACTTGTTCCCCTTTTTGTCATAATCCAAATAGAGAATGTAAGCAGTAGAAACTTCCACTTGAGTGATGCATGTAGATGGTTAAACATTGAACAATAAGCTTCCCCTAAAGAATATGTTCACCATCTCTTGAATCTTCATTTCTGTAAGCTCCTTGTAATGATCACTTGTGAAGAAAATCAAATATAACGAATTTGATGAAGAAGTAGAATATCCCAAACTTGTGTCTTATGTCTTGTACTATCCACGTGACGTCGAACTTATACCACAACAAAAATATAAGTAGATCGCAATCTCTTGACAAAATCCTCATCTTTAATGAGACACTGAGCACTACAATGTAACTCCTTTAAGTGATAGTTAACTAGGTCTTCATCCAACCACCCCTTAACCTATGAAAACTAGATTTTGCAAGTCTTCGTCAACACCCTTTAAGCACGAACAAGTTATCTACAAAGTGTAATACTCACTTTGAGATATGATAAGAACACAAACCTGTGAAACTCAACTATAACATCAAATTAGTGATAATCAACCTTCTTCGTAATCAATAATTCAATAAATCCAAATATGAGCTTTTTGATGTTTAAGAACAAATAACCAAAATCCTCTTGTGTGTGTGAACCAAATATCATGTGTGTATCATTCTCGCTTCCCCTTAAGTCCAAAACCAAATCAAACATTATGATAATACACGACCTAAAAAGAATAAATATCACTTAACAGTAGGTCGTATAACATCATGCAGCCTTCAATCTTTATGTTTATAATACCACTTATAGGCAAACATCCATGTTACCATTTGTGCTCAACGAGTTAGTATCACATGCATCAAAATTCTAACCGTCCCATGTGCAACCAATAAACATAGGTCAACAAAATCATACTTACTTCCATACCACACAACCCATGTATATTACAGGAGTAACTTGAATAAATGCATGTACCACCGACCATAGTACGAGACACTACTGGTACTTAATGAAGAACCAATCAGATTGAAGAACCAATCATACGCATCCCATGAGAATACACAACCATTTAGAATCGCCCACATAGATATCACTAACCTTCAAAAGATTTGTAATTTTCCTTCCTAGTGTATCACGTGAGCAGCTTCATAATAAACCATATATACTTCACAATGCAAAGATATCACCAACCCATGTGAATTTAATAAAAGTAATATCAATCCATGCAAACTGTCCCATAATATGCAAATCTTGAATCACACGTGCTCCATAATAACGTCAACCCATAATGTAATAACCCTTACTGCTACCATTCGTCCCATGTGCAAGTGCCCTAGTGATCGAGATGATATTCAGCGTACAAGCAATATAAACCGTGACCACAACAGTAAGATACCATGACTTCGAACAGCAGTGACAAGATGCAAGCAGTGGGAACGAAATGTACAAGCAGTGGTTACAAGAAGCTTGGCAGTGGTTACGAGTATGCTAATCAGTGGAAACGAGTATGTAGCAGTGGAAACGACACATACGAGCAGTGGTAATGAGTGAGGGATAGCAGTGGTTACCTTTCTTGAAGGCAGTGGAAACGAGCTCGTGTGTTTCATTGCTCCTTCGCTGTCACTCGTATCATCAGTAACCAATGAACTTCTTCAAAGCTCCAATCATCACAATATAAATATGCAAAACTAGGGTTTCATGGAAAGCTTTAAAAATACATCATACACATCCAAAGCAGCTTCCATCCAAGCATCAAAAGAATTTAGAGATATATTAGGGTTCATTATCAGTTAAAAACTGATTCACCATGACTAATATAGCTCTTTTAATCATGAAGAAGAATTTTAATGCACAAAGAACCCTAAAAATTTGACCTTGAAAAACTCATCAGCAGCCAACTTCGACAGTGAATAACTTTTTCATAAGAGCTCAGATAGACGATCCCTTCAGTGGAAAGTTAGATTGGTATATGAAGAACATCCACCTAAAATTTCAGCCCGATCCAACGGTTAACGAAAAAGTTATACCAATTTGAAAACTGACATGGAGAAGCATTACGGAAATTATTCCAGATTCGAATTTTTCTACTTTTCGCCATTCACTTCGAGAAACCTTGTAGATCCTAGATATCAAGAGCCACCCGCTCTGATACCACATGTTAAGAATCGTTGCTCTAGGTTTATTAGACCTTATCTAGGATTATCAATAAAGCACAATAACAATGATGAACATATATAGAACGCAGCGGAATAATTAAACTATCATTGTTATTATTAAGGTTTCTTCGTCATCATCATGTGTTCTACAAAACACATCTACAACCCCAATCCTAGACGATCAACTCTAAGACGGTTACAATCTAACAGGGATCCATGATCCTTGAGGCTGACCAACTAGTCGACTAACACAATAGTCTAGGCATTCATAAACTCACGCCCTAGACACACACACACACACAACTCTAAGACGGTTACATCTACAACCCCAATCCTAGACGATCAACTCTAAGACGGTTACAATCTAACAGGGATCCATGATCCTTGAGGCTGACCAACTAGTCGACTAAAACAATAGTCTAGGCATTCATAAACTCACGCCCTAGACACACACACACACACACCTTTGTCTGATGTTTACATTGTTTGACACTTATAAAACCTAATTCCCTATATCTCTTTATATAATAGAGATACTAGGGTTACAAATGACTACAAGGGACTAAACAAAAAATACTTCTTTGCCAAGTAGGTCCCTTGTCATTCTTTGTCTTCATTAGTCCTTCATCTTTCATGTACTCTGTCTTATCAACTTAAATATATGTCCCAACAATATACATACGTATTTTTCACTTTTTTGTTTATCTTTCCTTTTAAAGAGTCGAGATAACCGCAACTCCACATGGTTTTCATATAGGCACACACTAGACACTATCGTTTCTATACGATTCTTTTTTCTGCCTAAAAACACCAGTTCCCCAGATTCCTGCATTAACGCAGGCCGAATTCCTTAAGGGATGAATCCGTGGGAACCGGCTAACAGAAGCCTTTTTAATAACCTCTTTTTTATATTTTGGCTTAAAATTTTCAAATTTTAACATTTTATTTTGGGAAAATGACAAAAAAATGCACCGAACTTGACACTTTTTGTAATTGTGTGTAGTCAACTTTTTTTTCATTGTAACACAAACTTTTGAATTTTTGTTATTGTATGTACGATTTCCAACGTGTCATAACACGTGGACTGCCAACTCATTTCCCCACTATTACTTTTTAGGGATAATAACAAAAAAATGCATCGAACTTGACCACTTTTTGCATTGTAACACAAACCTTTTGAATTTTTGTTAATGTATGTATCCAGTCAATCTAAACTTGGCATCGTTAGACCTTTATATTAACGGCTGTTAGCACATAACTTAAAATTTCGTTTTCTTACGTTTTCATCCCTTTTTATACGTTTTCATTTGTTTTCTTACGTTTTCATCCATTTTTATACATTTTTTTGGAGTCCCAAACCTTGGATCTAGAAAACTTAGCTTGTATACGTGTTGGTTACCTTGGATGGATCCAAAATAACAATGAGAAACTTTGTTATGAATACACACAAGTATGCGGAATCTACTTGAATGTACTGAAGAAGAATAATGCAAAACAGTATAACACCAAATGCTTCAATATTATTGATGAATAATACGAGTACTCTCCTAGTACTAGGGTTTACAACCTTGAAGCTCTACATTTAGACGGCTAGAATGTATATGTATTTAACCTAGATGAGATCTCCTTTTATACACTAAGGAGATCTCTTACAGAGATAACTATAGAATAAGTATATCATATCTTCTATTAGAATAGAAGATATGCTGTTACAAACTCATACACGACATTCCAAACTTACATCAGTACAAACTTAACCCTATCAGTACTAACTTTCTCACTATCAGTACTAACTAGTTAGTACTTATCATTTAACACTATCAGTACTAACTTCTTACTGAAATAAGTATTAACTCCAATAAGCTTATTTCCCAACAATCCTCCCCTAAACTTGTGATTGGGTTTCAGAATCACAAGTTTTCTTCAGTCTTGAGGATTCTTCCAAACTTTACTTTTTGCTAGGTCTTCCAGCCTGGTCATATATCTTCAACATCAACTCCTTAGCCATATCAACTGCATTACCCATCCGTAATCCTGTTGTAAGCATTTCCAGAAGTGTTCCAAGGGCAAGAGGGTATGTTCTTTCAACCAGCATGTAAATGTCTGTCCCATTGCATGTGGTAACCAAATGTAGTCCACATGAATCAAGCAATGTCCAAGACAGTTCTTCTTCTATCCAGTTTGATACTTCCATTGTTCTCCAGCTGGGTCAGGTTCAAATATATTATGCAACTCAAACAATAATTCCAGATCCTTGTCATTATCTGGATCTCTATTTTTGAACCTGTTCTTGACCAAATCCCATAACTTCAGCAAATCATCCCTATCAATAGATGCAAACAGATCTACCAGATACAAGTAAGCACTTGTCCTTCCACCGCCTCGTGAATCGCCAATATCTTTTCCATCTTCAGTGTAAATATCCCATCCAAGTATTGGATACCTAGTGTTGATAGGTTCTGAATATAGTGCAGCTTCTGGGGATTCAATTATCATCATCTGACTAAGCTCCTCTTCTGTAAGTCCACCCTCCTTTTCAGTTGCTTTCAGTCTTTTGGGTGCAGATGAAGAACCTCCTTCTTCAGATGGTCGTTTAAAACTTGTAATGGGATCAGCAACTTGTGACTTTCTAGTGAAATCTGCATCTAACATAGGTGTAAAATCCAGAATTCTTCTTTCGGTTCTGTCAGCAAGCTTTTGAAGAGTCTCCCATGGCAGTTGATTAAGCTGCTTCAGTGTTCTCTTATCTTCACCTTGATACTTAATGTATTTGCACAGGTACATCTTTTGTTGACTCTTGTTAGGAGGTTTTGAAGCCTTTTCCACTTCTCTTTGCTGTCTGAATTGGCTCTGTCTTCTAGCCAATATTTCACTGAACATCAGAGCTACTTCATTAGCCCTTTTCCTTGATCCTGTTGCAGCTTCTGGTGCACCTCTTGAGCAGCTTCAACTTTAGCTCTCATTTCATCCCAAGTCTGCCAATCTTCTTCAATTTTAGCTGTCTTTTTCTTCTCTTTTTCTGCAGCTTCTTTCTGCAGTTCTTCCTCATCCCAATCTGCTTTAATTTTCCGTGCTACCTCTTCATTCATCCTTTCAAGTTCCTTCTTCTTCTTTGGTACCTCAACCAAAATGCCTTTACCCTTGTCTTTAGGATCAATCTTTGGAGCAGAAGTTGGAGATGGTGGAGCACTTCCTTCTCTGATGGTGACTCCTTTTTCTTTAGGTTTGGATGCTGCTGGTTTTGTCTTCTTTCTGAGATACAAGACAGGAGGCTTCTTGTAAGTTGGAGAGATAGGAACTGACTTCTTCAAGCTTTGAAGTCCCAGAACTGCATGTTTTTCCCTATTCTCTTCATCAATGCCTTCTTGTGGTGTAGTGGTGATGATAGTAGCCTCTGTTGTTGTTGTTTGTTGTATTTTAGCAGCAACTTGAAGGATAACACCAGAAGTACTAACTCTAGTGCTATCAGTACTAACTACAACATTATAAGTATTAACTAGGATGCTACTTATAGTGCATGTAGGAGTACTGAGCACTTCTTCATCATCAAGGAATGGACTTTGAAAGTCTTGATCATCACCCTGCCATTTACCAAATTCCCTTCTACTCTGAATGTCAGAACTCCTCCCCTGTTTGGAAGAATTCTCTGAAGATGTACTGGAGATAATGAACTTGGCCTTCCTTGTGATTGAAGCAGTAACTGGAGTAGCTTCTGCAGTAGGCTTGGAAAGCAGTTTAACTTGATGCTCTAGCCTTTTCATCTTTAGTAGCATTCTGGTATGAACTTTTGATGCAGCTTTCTTGTGTTCATCCAGTGCCAGCTCCAGTGTGTTCACTTTTTTACATAAAAACCTGTACAATTTCGTCATAGTCTCATGTGTCAAACTGTCCTCACCACTTCCAGCTGTGTGACCTGCTGAGAGAGGTGGATCATTGGACATTTGAGATGCACTCCCAGGCCTAGCCTGAGCAGATACACCCCCCCCCTTATTGGCCTTTTCCTGGGTCCACCCTGTGATTGCTCACTAGGTGTTGGCATGGATTGGGTCTTATTTATGTTACCACTTTCCTTACCAGCTGCTAAGCCTGTGTGAGTAGTGGCAACCCTCACCATTCTATCCCCTTCATCACCTGGGATAGGCTCATCTGATACAAGGTTAGGAGAAGAATGGGGCTGAGCTGTCCCACCCTCCTATCTGGTGTGCCTAGTGGTTGATGAAGTTTGTTGAGATGGTGAATGTTCAGAACCTGTGGGTGTGTGTTGGGAGCCACCTGTGCTTGATGGTCCTTCACCCTCTGCAATAAGCATGTTAGGAAATAATGGCACTACAACCCCACTGTACCCTACCACAGCCCTTAACATATTGGAAAATACTTTGGCTATGAGTGCTTTTGATGGATAAATGTTTTTATGAGATTGTAGGTTTTGTTTCTGAAGATCCAAAAACATTTGAATAAACTTGGGATACATCAGAAACTTGGTTTTACAAACAGCATTTTTAAGCATACCCTCAAAGATATAATTTGAAAAATTGAACACTTTGCCTATTGCAAGGCAAATCAAGGCTGTGGCTATGCTGGTAGGAAAAGCATCCCAGCCAGTCCTTTTGTGACTCAAGCAGTGTAAGAGGGTATGAATAAGAAACCTCCATTGTGGGGAAAACTCGCTTTTGTGAAAATTTATAGTATTGTCATGCTTGTACCACATCAATGAGAGTTGTTGAATGATTTCAGTGACTGACAAAGTGCTAATACCTTCAGCATCTCTAAGATGAAGATGTTCTCTTAGAGATGCTTCAGTAATAACAATTCTAGTGCCATCCACTATACCCATTAGTTGTTGTACCCCTTCCTCAGTTGTTGAGGCAATAACAGTTTGCCAAAACTTCCTGACAGGGGTACAGAAGATTGTAGGGTTTAAAAGAAGAGCAAACCTGATGGTGCTATGGTTTAGGAAAGCTACAATCTCTGCAAATTCATCATGTCCTTCTGGCAATTCCAAGCATGCCACCATATTATTTTTGTCGACAAAATCAAGAGGAGCCATTGATGAATATAGTTAGGGTTATAAAGGTGGGATTTAGTCGCAAAAGCCTGTATTGTTATGTGGTGAAAACAATTAGAAAGTTATGCAATTTATAGAGATTTAGAGAATATGTGTCGAACCGCCTTATAAAGATTTATGGTAAGAAGTGAGGAGAAACCAATTAGGAAACCCTTTTATAAGGAAACAGGCAGTAACAACACTATTTGAAAAAGTAATCATTTCATAACAGACTTTTGGAATAAGTACTAACGGCTAGTTCATCAGTACTAACAATGATTATCAGTACTAACTTATAACCATCAGTATTAACTTGTACTTATCAGTATTATCTCATAATTTGGAAAATATAATATTGAACCCCTATTTTGAAGGGATTAAATGTGACGACAGACATTTAATCAAATTCGGCCTAACATGGCCTCTGGTTGGATGAAAACCAATGATTTCAATGCATAGCACTGCATGTGATGGATATACCCATTAAAAGGGCCATCCTGACAGGGTTTCTAGCTCGTGGCAGGTGTTGCCTCCAACACAAGTGTTGGATTCACGGTTGCTCACTGTTCTCTAAGCCAGATGCCCTTAGGCTTGTCCCACTATCTGTAAATAGATAGAATGGCAAAGAGTGAGTTAGTGCAAAATGAATATGACTAACTGAAACCATCAATTCATGTTCTTTTATGCCAAGATCATCATTTTTATTGTTGGAATGTTTCTACACACAAAATAATGGAAATTAGTTTCTTTTGGGGACCCAAGCCATTACTGACTTGGATCTGCCTCGTGCATCAATGTAGTTATATTTTTGAAGAGTAACTGATGCACTATTGGGTTGAGTGGCCTTTCTCACCCAACAAGCTGAGGGCTTAACAGCATGACCCTTGTTTCCCACAACAACATTCACCTTTGAACCATTATTTTTCATTTTAGGCTTATAAGTATTAACTTTTGGCCTATCAGTATTAACTTTTGGTACAAAAGTATTAACCTTTTTCCTGTAAAACTTGATCTGTTCATCATATGATTTGAAGGTTTGTGATGCTTTAGCTTTAAGGGGCCTTGGTGAAGTAGATGGTGACTTTGAAAAGTTTCTTTTGGGTCTTTCACCAAATACTCTGGGTTGAGGTCTAGCAGTATTAACTGGCTTTGAATTATTCAAAGATTTTATGCCAGTTTTAAGAAGAACTACTCTTGGGGTCATGAAGGGTTAGGTTCTGCATTTATCCTGCAGATGAGAAAAACTTCCACACACAAAGCAAGAATTATTATACATGACAAATTCATCTCCTAGTTGCTCAGATTTTAACTAATTCCAGTTTCTTTGATTACCTCTAGGAGTGGATGGCCTGTTTCTATATATCTCAGCATATTTTATAGGCTTCCTTACTGGTTTGTCAATAGGTCTTATAGGTTTAGAGGCCTGTTCTTGCTTTTGTTCACTAGATCCTACATTTGCCTTTGTATTTTCAGATATAGACACCTCAGGTAAGGAGGTATCACTGGCACTTTCAAACACTTCCTCAAACTTTTCAGCAAACATACTTTTGATTATGGGGCCTGGGACAAATGTGGGTTCCTGAAATTCTTTTAATCCAGTGTGTGCAAGGTCTAAACCAGGTGGTGAAGGAATACCCTTGAATGGTGGTTGGGCTTGCTTATAATTAGGTGGTGAAGACTTATACCCCATACCAGATTTGGCTTTACCAACAATAGCCTTTTCAAGATATTTGTCAACTCTTTCAGAGTTATAGTCATGTGTGTCTTGAAGTTGCTCAACACTTAATTCAATATTGTCTTTGATTTGAGTGACTTTTTCTAATTCCTCTTTTAACACACTTATGGTAGTATTTTCAAAAGAGATTTCCCTATTAAGCACAGCAATTGCATCATTATACATAGACTCATTTTCCTTATAGTGCTTAACTTGTTTTTCTAAGACTGCTAAACCTCTCTTATGATTTGCTAAGTTATAGTTGGTTTCAGCAAGTTCTTTGGACACATTATCAAACCTGTCTTTTAGCTCTAAATATTTGTTTAAAGGAATACATGTATCTGAGCAATTTGTTTCAATAAGTACCTCAGATACCAAAGCCATGTTGATAGGGCTTTCTTCTTCATCAGCCATGAAGCTCCAATCATATCCAGCACCATCAACAGCCACCATAGCTTTTGAGGATGAGTGGTCGATCACCATTCTTCTGTTGTTCCTAGGGCTCCTGTATTCCCTGGCAAAATGCCCAAGTTTGCCACAGTTGTAGCATTCAACCTTTCCTTTATCAAACCCAACAACATCTGCATCATTGATCTTAATCTGCCTTCCCGTTTTCTTCATGAACCTTTTTGCCCACATGCTGATTAGGGCAATGTTCCATTTGATGTCCATCTCTTCCATTTCATCTTCATGGATTTGTCTCAGATCATCATGAGTGATATGGTATGCATGACTCTGTTAAGCTATGAAAGCATAGATTGTGCCTTCATTAATGTCTGCTGCAGTGGTTACAGGGCCATCAGTACTAACATTGGTACTAGGAGTACTAAAGTCAAAACTATCAGAATCATTGCTAGTGACAAGATGAGCCACAAAAGCAATGTTATGAGACCCAGAATTGGAAGATGCAGCTGCTTTTCTTTTCATGTCTTGTTTAATCACCTTAAAGCTATTGAACAGATTGTCCAGCTTCATGGTTTCAAAATCTGGCTTGTTCTTCCACACAATGACATGAGTGTCCCATTTAGGTGATGGAAGACTTCTAACAAACCTGAGGTTCACATCTTCCTTGGAGTACTCCACATCTAATACTGCCAATTGACTAACAAGTTTTTGAAGCCTATTATAAACTGAGTCAATGGACTCATCGCACCAGCAGTGAAGTTTTCGAATTCTTGCTTCAAAAGAGTCTTCTGAGTTTTCTTGGTGACAGAATCTCCACCAAATCTGGTTTCAATGGCTTTTAACAAACTCTAAGCATCCTTGTGTTTGTTGAAGGTGAGTTGATGATCATCAGGTATTGCCATAAGTAAAAGACTTCTGGCTTTGAGATCATTGCCTACCAGAGCCAATTCTTCATTAGTGATCGATCACCTTTTCTGTAGTAACGTTTTACCAAGCAACTTCTTCAGGATGCGTTTGTAAGAGTCTCCATAGAGCATAATGTTCCACAACTTGAAATCAAGTACCAAGAAGTACTGCTCTATGCGCATTCTCCAGAATTCATATTCATGTGGCTGCAACTTAGGAACTCTGTTAACAGCATTGGAATTCATTGATTCGAAATCCATTTCTTCAGATTTGTCAACACAGGATCTTCTAAAAACAAAGCTTCAGGACACAAGCTCTGATACCACTTGTGGAGTCCCAAACCTTGGATCTAGAACACTTAGCTTGTATACGTGTTGGTTACCTTGGATGGATCCAAAATAACAATGAGAAACTTTGTTATGAATACACACAAGTATGCGGAATCTACTTGAATGTACTTAAGAAGAATAATGCAAAACAGTATAACACCAAACGCTTCAATATTATTGATGAATAATATGAGTACTCTCCTAGTACTAGGGTTTACAACCTTGAAGCTCTACGTTTAGACGGCTAGAATGTATATGTATTTAACCTAGCTGAGATCTCCTTTTATATACTAAGGAGATCTCTTACAGAGATAACTATAGACTAAGTATATCATATCTTCTATTAGAATAGAAGATATGTTGTTACAAACTCATACACGACATTCCAAACTTACATCAATACAAACTTAACCCTATCAGTACTAACTTTCTCACTATCAGTACTAACTAGTTAGTACTTATCATTTAACACTATCAGTACTAACTTCTTACTGAAATAAGTATTAACTCCAATAAGCTTATTTCCCAACAATTTTCGTCCATTTTCTTACGTTTTTATACGTTTTCGTCCGTTTTTATACTTTTTCGCCAATTTTCTTACGTTTTCATCCGTTTTTATATGCTTTCATCCGTGTAAAAGTAAACAAAGACGTGTAAAAACGGACGAAAACATGTAAAATCAAATGAAAACGTGTAAAAACGGACGAAAACGTGTAAAATCGAACAAAAACGTGTAAAGGACTAACGTTGCATTAATAAAATAAACGGACGTGTGTAGCTATAAAAATGGATGAAAACGTACAAAAATGGATGAAAGTATATAAAAACAGATGAAAATGTACAAAAACGTAAGAAAATTGGCGAAAACGTATAAAAACGGACTAAAACGTATAAAAACATAAGATAATGAACTAAAATGTATAAAAACGGATGAAAACGTAAGAAAACGAACGAAAACGCATAAAAAGGGATGAAAACGTAAGATTTTTTTTTAAAGTTATGTGCTAATGGCCGTTAGTATAAAGGACTAACGATGCCAATTTTAGATTGACTGGATACATACATTAACACAAATTCAAAAGGTTTTTGTTACAATGACAAAAGTGGTCAAGTTCGATACATTTTTTTTTTGTTATTATCCCTAAAAAGTAATAGTGGTTAAATGAGTTGGCAGTCCACGTGTAACACCCGAATGAGTTGGCAGTCCACGTGTTATGACACGTTGGAAATCATACATACAATAACAAAAATTCAAAAGGTTTGTGTTACAATGAAAAAAAATAGTTGGCTAGATACAATCACAAAAAGTGTCAAGTTGGATACATTTTTTTTTATCATTTTCCCTTTTATTTTTATCAACTACTGAGTATTTAACTTAATGCTTGTGCTCTCATGATCACTTACTTTAAATTCATATCTAGTCATTAGATTATGGCTCATTTTTGTGGTTTTAGCATTCATTGTAATGCATTCTTTCTCCTATAAATAAGGTTTTAAAATGCTTGCATCTCCATCACCTTCAACCTCACAAACACATCTCACCATGACTTCCAAAAGATCTCCAAACAATGATGAACTTTCTAGAGAAAACAACCATTTTCAAGAAATCCGCAACTTTATCCTACCACCTTCCATAATACCACCACCATCTAAAGCTAAGAAAACCGCTCGGATTAGTATCCGACCATGTTGCTTGGTGAAACCTTTGTCTAGCAACTCCTCACCAACTACTCTCCCACCGCCAACCGACTACAATGTAGTACCTCCACCATCTCCTCAAAACTCACCACCACATTCTCCAACCGAGTCTCAAATTGACTCTCAAATCACTCTAGCGGAACTACTTAAGACTTCAAAAACCTCTCCACTACTTTTTTCTAGTCCACCACCCGCTCCAACTCAACCATCAAAATCTACACCACTTCTAGTCTCAAATGTAAACCCTAAAGAGCTAGTTTTCTCCACACCTCCTACATCTCTAAATGCTTATTTCAATGAGCTTGAAAATCCAAAACCTCTACCACCCATCACATTACAAGAACATCTAGGTTCTCTACCACCACCAATCACTAATATCATGGACATAGATCCATTATTACCAACATTTCCACCACCTAATCTCTCTCACCATATCTTTTGCGAAAATTGCCAATCTACTCGCTATCCCACACTAGAAATTACGGACGAAATGCGATTTATTCTCAACCACATTCTTGTTCGCATTAACATTATCGCTCACAAAAACTTCCACCGTTAGACCCTATGCAAGCATTGAAGGACCGATAATAATATTTTTTTTTCTAATTTTTTTCTTTTTTCTTTTTTTTGGGTCTTTAAAAAGAACAAACCCTTGTTCTTATTTTTACACTTGTATGTGGCATATATACCACTACAAGGACTTGTTTACGTACCTTGGTCTTCTCTTTTGTATCTCGTCTTCTACATGGTTATATTATATGTTATCACTAAGATTTGTTTTGTAGGTATCTTTTTTATGTCTCACTTGACACCCTATTCTAGGGGGAGCTACCATCAAGGGGGAGTTACTGCTATCTTCTAACTCATTCTTTATTCATATTAGTTTCATGAGATAGGAAAGTATTTCAAAATTCACAATATACGAGGTTTGTTTGTTCAGGTTAGTACGAGTTTTTGACTCAAATTTGTGCGGTTTAACTGAGATACCCTCGTGATTGTTTTCAACTTATTCCCTAACAACCCCCAAATGTGTAGCTGATAAGGTTTGAACTCTAAAACTCTTGTGAGAGAAGTCAAAAGCATTACCACTAGGTCATTTTAGTGATGGTTAACCATGACTAACTAAACATACATACTATTTCAAGTTGCAACTTTAAACATAATAAACTTTAATTAATAAACCGTGATATCGATGACTCTAAATTTTGAACTTGAACTTGAATTTGAAGTTGTGACGTGTACATATTTTTAACGGTAAGTTGTATTAGAAACTAGCATGAAGCTAGACGAAGATTAAAAGGGGTTTATATGGATTGACAACCCAATGAATCCACTTGCGAAATGAGTTTTTACAATGTTGAAGTATCCAAGAGTGAGCAAAAGTTCTAATTTTGTAGCATCTTGGTTTTCACAACCACATCATAAGCATAAAGGTTATGCGTAAGGTTATGTTTTAGAGAGAGAAAGTGGGAAGCTTAGTGAGACAAAGAAAAAGGAATTATGAAAGCTCCAACCCTTTTCCTTGGAGGGCAAAGGGTATTTATAGGTACAAACATAGGACGCCTACTTTAGGCTGTGGATTAGGTATACAGTGGGTAAAGACCCGTCCGTCCTCCACGGTGTTACTAAGTAATCTACTTACTTTCACTAAATGACTACGACTACGAGCTTTCTAACGAGTATATATACTTGAGGTGACCGACACTTTAACTACCGGATTTACTAAATCCTAACAATCTCCCCCTAAGGGAGGCCACCTCAACTTACATTGATTAAAAACTGATATAAAATTTTGTTGTTCTTGGTTTCTTTGATTAAGCTCTTTTGTTCTGTAGCTCGTAGTATTTTATTCTTCATGTTCTGCATGTTTTGTTCTTACAAGTGGAAGTCTTTAACTGATCCACGTGATGTTGAGTTATGAGCCAGCTTTAAGATTATAAGCCATAGCAAATCTCTGACTCATCCTTTTGATGTATCGCCATTATGTGATGTTGTGACTTTTGGATCGACATGCTCACATTTTGGATCATGATATCTTCTTATCAGAGTTGCGGGAGCATTTGTTGATTAAGATATTTGTATTAGAGTAGCAGAAGCATGGATTGAAGAATATCAGAACCAGTTGATGAATATATGCACATATCATGATTTCTTTAGGTGTGAGAGCGATGTGTGAGCATGCGACCATGGATTGACTTCTCATTTCTGATCAGCTGCAACCGTCGGGTGTCCCTGCATAAAATAGTTAGCAATAAAATGCACGAAAGTGTCTTTGATCACTTTTGTTGAATTGAGGTGTACGGCCCACGGTTCCCCGTTGATCAGTACAAGTACTGCATGTGATCAGGTAGAATTCCGAGGAATCTCCTTGACAGGGTTTCGCAGCTAATCAAGCCGTTCTCAAACCGGAGCGTCTCAAAGAAGACAACACGGAGTGAGTGAATCAGCGAATTGAGATTCACTGATTGATAAAAATGATTTGAAAAGAATCGTGTATTGTTTAATAGAAAGTGTTTTGCAATACAACGAAGGTTTTATGGAAAATCAATTATCAATCATAAAGACCCTTTAATTTTGAAACATTAATATACAGTCGATGTGCTATGGAAAAGAACTTTTAAGCACAACGACCGGTTTTTCAAAGGTATACGTCAATCCATTTCCTGGACCAAGGTTGATTCAAGATTGAATCGCCCCATCGTTTCTATCCAGTTGTCACAAGTATGATCTTATGAGAAGATCTCACATGTTACCCACCAAGAGCTTGTTTGATGTTGGCTCTGGAAGGATTTCCATCTTCATCGTGAATATTTAACATATCACTCGGATGTTCTGGCAATACCACAAGGATAATGCGTAGGACTCTTAATATATTCTTACTTTCCACATTGTGTGAAATGGCAAGTCTTCATTAATTCTGTGTCCTAATGAGATATTGTGGATGATCTCTTGGCTCTAGACTCAATTGTGCACATTTGGTTTCCTATGTCGGAGACTAGGGAGAGGGTCTCCTTCTTCAATATCAACAATCTCTAAGAGAAAGTCGATAGATTATGTAGGTTCCCTGTGAGAATGAAACAAGTCCTTTTAAGAGAAACTTGAGCAACTTGGGAAGTTTAGTGCAGTGCATCACTAGGTCCATGATGTCTTGTCTTCAATACCGGCGTTACCTTGGTAACCACAAGTAGCATATGTATTGAACCCGGTTTCTGCCCTAAGGTTGAATTAATGGAGGGCTATTTCTTTTCACATTCAATTCTTTTTCATTCTTCAACCCCTTCAGTGCTTACCGAGACTATTACTAGAACCTTGTTGGGTTTATTCCAGTTCTAGCTCTTTCTCAGTCGGCACTCTTCCCATATTCACATTTTTCTCCTTTTCTCAATATACCTAAGGACTTCTACACTATCTAGTGGATTGTCCCTGGGTAGATTCCTCCGGTTCTGGCGGATCGTGGGAACTAATACCTAACCTTATCATCCTTATATCTTCATGCATAAAGTAAAATTGGTAGGTCTTTTGGTATTGTTCTTCCGCCTTGAAACCAATTGAAAACCATTTGAAAAATCAATCAAGATACTTGTGATATATAATCAAAGCATTTTGTATCTTAATTGTTTTGATATACTAGAAATGCTCCCCCTCAACATATGCTTCAAGTATTAGAAATTATTTTAGCACATGGAGGCAAGAGGACTTTTGGAATCTTAGATTGAGAAAGAAAGATCCAATCTTTTGATTAACATTTTCTAAAATGATCAGTATCACTTCCCAATCAATTCAAGTAGATAAAGCATATCAGGGAAGGATGAGGTTTTCATAAGATTGCTCCCCCTCAATATGTGCATCGATATTTGAAAGAGTTTTGCATATTTTAGAAAGACCCTGCACTTTGAGACAAATCAATCACGTTTCAATCCTTTTTAGTTTAAGATAGATGCTCCCCCTTAACATGTGCGTGAAAAATTTGAAATCATTTGGCACATGTAGGGAGGAGAGCTTGTTGTTATAATTCTAAACCACTTATCAAATTATCAGTTTATATCCAATTTAAATCACAAATTCTCCCCCGATCACATTTTTCAAATCCTTTGAGATTTGTGATCTCTATTGATTTAAATTAATTTTGAAAAATTTTGAGGAGAATTGTGACTTGCTTTTGAAAAACATATCAACTGATTAGGATCAGATTCTCAGACTTTAAACTCCATTGTTTAAACATGCATGAGTATCTTTTGAAAACATAGTATAAGCCAAGGTCTTGAACCAATTATATACAACATTGTAAAACATTGTTCTTTTTTATTAACCAAAAGTAGACCTTTCTCGTTTACGTGCCAATTGTTTGAAAAAATACTCTTTTTAATTTGATTGAAATCATTCTCCCCCTCACTCAATGGCATAAGTTGTTGATTGAGTGATAGAGATTTTGACAAATGATAAGCCCAGATGATTTTCAAAAAATAGAGTCTGAGGTATTTTCAAAGCAATTTTGTTTCCATTAGATGACAAATATTTTTCAGACGAATTATTAGAAGGAAAAATATTTTTTAAAGAAACATTTGTCTTTTTGGCGACAAACATTTGTTTTTAGAATCAGAGCATGAGGTTTGAAAATTTAAGATTAAGCATGGCTCTGTTCTTTCTTTTAAAAACGGGTTACTGCTTGAAATGACAATAAACCATCATTTTTCTCCATCTCGTTTTTTTTAAAATAAAAAATTTATTTCCGATCGAACTTCATCTAAAGACCCGTGTCATTCTTTGAGTGACAAATCAAGATCCGTAGATGTTATCGAACCAAAAAAACATGAAAAAGAAAACAATACCTTTTTTTTGGGTTTTATATTTTTGTATTTTGGTTTTTGAAAAGATATGTACAAAGAATAGATAGAGACGAACACCTTTAATCCTCGTCTTCCTCCTGAAGACGTTTGAGAGTTTCTGGTTGAAGGCTTTTCAAGCCTAGTCGTGGAAGAATAAACTCAAAACGTTCTCGAGAAAGAGCTTTGGTGAAGATGTCTGCTAACTGATATTTAGTCCTCACGAAGTATAGTTCAACCACACCGTTTTCAACTTGTTCCCTGATGAAGTGATGTCGAATGTCAATGTGATTTGCTCTAGAGTGTAGAACATTGTTGCAGCAGAGAGCAATGGCGCTTTTGTTATCACAGTACAGAGGAACTTTGTTGAATACAAAGCCATAGTCAGATAATTGGGATCTCATCCATAAGATTTGAGCACAACAAGATCACATGTCTATGTATTCAGCCTCTATAGAGGATATGGAAGTGCTCATTTGTTTCTTTGAAGATCAGCTCACAAGTTTATCACCTAAAAATTGAGCACCTCCTGACGTACTTCGACGTGTATCTTGACATCATGCATGGTCAGCATCTGCATAGGCCGTTAGTGACATATCGGTGTCCTTCGGGTACCAAAGTCCCATGTTAATGGTTCCTTGGAGATACCAAAAGACCCGTTTAACCGCTTCAAGGTGCTTTTTGGTAGGCTTAGCCTGGTATCTAGCACACATGCATACATCGAACAAAATGTCTGGTCTACTGGCTGTGAGGTACATCAGGGATCCAATCATACTACGAAATTTCGTTTGATCTACCATGATCCCTGAGTGGTCCTCATCCAGTTTTGTACGCTCCACCATAGGATTGTCAATAAGGTCACTAGTATTAAGTCCAAATTTCTTTAAAATTTCATTTGCGTATTTAGATTGATTGATAAAAATGCCTCTGAGACTTTGTGAAATTTGTAATCCCAAGAAAAATGACATTTGTCCCATCATTGACATTTGAAATTTGGATCCCATCTCCTTTGAAAATCGGTCACATTCATTGGGGTCGGTCGAGGCAAAGATAATGTCATCAACATAGATTTGGACATGGATTAAGTGTTTGCCTGACCTTCTGGTGAACAATTTCGGATCAACTGCTCCTTTGCTGAATCCATTAGATAGAAGAAACTTCGATAGCGTATCATACCATGCTCTAAGAGCTTGCTTCAAACCGTAAAGGGCCTTTTTCAAGCGGTAGACATGAGTAGGATGCTCTGGATTCACGAAACCTTCAGGCTGGCTGACGTAAACCACCTCTTTCAGATTTCCATTAAGAAAGGCGGTTTTCACATCCATTTGATAAACAACCATGTTCTTGCTAGCAGCATTAGCCAAGAAGATTCTGATAGCCTCGATACGTGCAACAGGAGCAAAAGATTCCTCAAAGTCAATACCTTCTTCTTGACGATATCCTTTAGCCACTAGCCTTGCCTTATTTTTCAGAAAGTCACCGTGCTCATCAAGCTTTACTTTGAAGATCCACTTGAGAGAAATGATCATTGCACAGTCTGGAATAGGTACTAATTCCCATACATCTAGTCGATCGAACTCATGTATTTCTTCTTGCATTGCATTGAACCAACTGTCCTCGGACATTTCTGTTTTTACATCTTTTGGTTCGATCTTGGAGAGTACAGAATTGAAGAAGCACCATAAGGCATCTGTTGCAAGTTGTTTTCGAGTGGATACTGGACGAGAAGGATTCCCAATGATGTTGTCCAATGGATGGTCATGTGTCCATTTTATAAGGTGCTCGTGTGGTTGTTGTTGAGGAACTGAAGTAGCAGAGTTTGGATCCCTTGATGAAGATGGTTCTGGTGTTGGTTCAGGGGCAAATATGTTCTCAAACAGAGCATCTTCGGGATTAGCAAAAGGGTTATATCCATCAAAATTACCAATTCCATGATGTACAACTGATGATAGAGGGTTTGAGGATGAAGATGAGTGATCGACAGCTGGTGCTTCTGGAGATAGAGACACTGAGACAAATTTATTCTTTGTGATGATAGGTTCAGAAGCCATCACTGTTGATGTTGAAGAGATGTAGTTCTCATGAGGTTCATATTATCCATCAAACATCGGATCAAACAGTTTCTTCAAATCTTCTTCAGATGGAGGTACATATGGAACTGCTGGGAAGTGATTCTATACAAGAGAGTAACTGATGGGACTACTTGATAGAGTTTGAGGTGCGGGTCCAGAACTGGATTGTCCAGGAGCCATTTGCTCAGACAGCTCATCGAACGTGACGTGAATGGTTTCCATGATATCTCAGGTTCTTTTGTTGTAGATTCGGTAACCTTTCCTATTTGATGCATAGCCCGCAAAAACTCCAATGTCCGCCTTAGCTCTTAATTTACCTAAATCTTGACCATCATTCGTTGGATAGCATAAAGCGCCGAACACATGAAGAAAAAAGAGATCAGGTTTTCGATTGTGGACCAGTTCATATGGAGTTTTTCCATGAGAGGTGTGAATTAGGGAACGGTTTTGGGTGTAGCAAGCAGCGACAATGGCTTCAGCCCAGAGAAACATTGGAACCTTTAAGTAAATTAGCATAGTTCTAGCGGCTTCCACAAGAGTTCGATTTCGTCTTTCAACTACACCGTTCTGTTGAGGAGTGCGAGGAACACTTCTTTGATGGCTGATCCCAATGCTTTCATAGAACTGACTAAGTTCTTTGTTGACAAACTCAGTTCCATTATTTGTGCGGATGATTCTGACTGTTTTATTAAGCCGTACTTGCAACTGTTTGACAAGTTTGATGATGACGTCGGGAGTTTCATCCTTTGTCCTCAAAAACTTAACCCAAGTAAATCGAGAGTAATCATCAACAACGACTAGCACATATTTCTTCCCGTTTATTGTTTGCACTCTCATTGGTCCGCACAAATCCATATGAAGGGTATGAAGAACTTCCATAACAGAGTTTGCAGGTTTGGGTTTGTGGGCATATTTCTTGCTTTTTCCCAATTGGCATGCTGAACAAAGATGATCTTTCTCATATTTCAATATGGGTAAGCCTCTTACTAGGTCTTTTCTAGAAAGATTATTAATGGTACCGAAGTTCAAGTGATTGAGACGACAATGCCATAACCATGACTTTGTTTTAGAGGCCTTTGACAACAAGCAGATTGGAGAAGACTTCATCATATCTTCGATAGAGATGGTGTATAAGTTAGTTCCACGTGTTCCTCTTAAAAGTTCCACACCATCAAGCTCTCTAACGAAGCAATTATGTTTTCTAAGAGCCACTTCTAGATCAGAATCACAGAATTGATCAACAAAAAACAAATTATGACCAAGACCTTCAACGTAATATACCCGGGAAATTATACTATCACCAACTACATAATTTCCATAACCCATAATTGCTCCAAAATGGTCGTTTCCAAATCTGACAGTCCCGATAAATTTACTCACGAAGTTCATGAGCCGTGAGCGATCTCCAATCATATGCTTAGAGCAGCCTGAGTCCAAATACCAAAGGACGATTTGTACGACCTGCATTTGAACACAAATAAGAATGGATGACTGGATAATTTGGATCCCCATGAGAGAATGGGTTTTGTTTGGTTAGTACAATGTATTGGATCACCCACATCAGCAATAGAAGAGATGACCTCATTAGTATTGGATGCAACACTAGTAGTGGCAGTGGACCTATTTGATGTGTGAGAACTTCTTAAAGGTATGATCCTACCAGTTGGCTTCCATTTCTTAGAGGGCATAGATCTAGACATCTTAGGACAAAATTCATTCAATTTGAATTTTCGGCCAGTAGGTTTCCATTGATAACCCACATTGCTAAATTTTCTTCATGTAGGCTTCCAATAATTGCTAACCCCTTTTTCCTTTAGGCTTCCAGATCTCCTTAACCTGTTTAGCATTTTTTACCCTTTTGACTGGAGTATTAACAACATTTATTACCTCATTCACGACACATTCATGATTAAGACCAGAAATCAAACATTCCTTACATGTTTTGCAAAAGACAGCAGAATTTGAATTAATTACAGTACGCTT
The DNA here is from genome assembly GCA_910596185.1 of Chrysanthemum makinoi. Lineage (NCBI taxonomy): Eukaryota > Viridiplantae > Streptophyta > Magnoliopsida > Asterales > Asteraceae > Chrysanthemum > Chrysanthemum makinoi. The sequence continues at coordinate 223,832,778 of OU343219.1, read as the reverse complement.
ATAGCTAATACTAGAATCTACACGATTCATTTTATTCAGCTCAAACTTATTCTTCCTAGGGTGTTCTTCTACTTTCTTCTCTTCAGCACTTTTGGCTGGCAAGATCCTATTTTGCATTGTATTGCCTGTAGGCTTTGACCCGCTAACCTTAGTGTTGCTGATTACTCCTGTAGAAGGAACAACAGGAATATTAGTTGGTGATACTACTCTTTGCATTATTGGTCTAGAAGTGTTGGGATCTGAAGTTTTGTGAGGCACATTAAGAGTCACATTCTTAGGCATAGAACTGGGTGAAACTATTCTATCTCGCCTATTACTAGATTTCGGACTTGTGACAATTACGTACTCTAAGAGTTCCTGAGATCTTTTGGCATCCATACAGGCATAGGCTATAGTACTATCAAAAGGTTTTTCTATTCTTTCATCTTCAACCATCTCACGGAGACCTTTCAAACTATCCTTAAGGTATGAGAGATATGCTTTATGTGCAAGTTCATTATTCCTAATGGGCGGGGGAATATATAACATATCGATAGCATACTTATCACAAGCATAAACCTTAGGAACATAATATTTGCAATTAGGGATTGGCAATTTTCTTTTCACCTCACGCTTCAGATTCTCAATATCGTTAAGTAAAGAAGTTATCTTTTCAATGTGTTTATCATGATTAACTTTGAATGAATCACATAACTCTTTGTTTTGATCATTAACCTTTGAAATTTTAGCGTCAAAATAATCATTTTCCTTTTGCAAGTTATCAATAATGTTTTGAAGTTGGAAACTCTGAGAATCTAAAGGTGAAGGCATTCGGGAACCAGTAACATCATACTTTTCTCCCTTTAGTTGTGAGATATGGGTTTTCAATCTTTTGATCGTGTTGCAATGAGCTCGAATTTGTTCATCACGTTTGCTAATTTCGAAAACTGCATCAAACTCAGGAGCATCAGAGGATGTCTTGATATTTGAGGTTTTAACATTTTCTTTGAGATGTTGATATTTTAATTGCAAAGCAAGATGTTCAACTTCTAATTTAGAAAAATGTTTGACTAGATTATTATGATCATCCTGTTCTATCTTCTCATGCAATTTTGAATTTGTGGTTTCAAGCTCAATGACACGATCATGGGAAACTTTCAAAGCAATAGATAATTCATGAAATTGAGATGTAGTAATAGAAGATTTTGTAGTAGTGTAGAACACATCTTGGGCAACACATTGAGAAATCAAGTTCTCATTTAAGATATCCAGAATCTTCCTTTCAATTTCATTATATTTGAGTTCTCGTTCAGAATTATTGACCTCAACTATCATTGCATCAAATTCCTTTTCCATTTCTTTAATCTTTGTGTCTATCCCCTTTTTAAGACTCTCAAATTGACCTTTTAATTGTTTAAAGAGAGGCATGACCTCAGTTAAATAGCATTCTTTAGTTTGCTCAAAACCCTTTCCCCTTCAGTTATCCCAGTAGGTGTGATTCTCTTTTTACGCGTTTTCTCAAAATCAACAAATAGTTGGTAAACTACATAAAGGCTGATTAAGGTCTTGCTCTTAGTGGGAAGTGTTCTAGGCACTAAATTGATTCTTTGTATTTGGAGGATACACAGTTTCTTGGGACAATTTCCTACAGGGGGGGTTCTTTTCAACAAGGTTATCTGCTTTTTGTTTATCCATATCCTTTATCCAGAACACTTGTTCAGGCGTTAATAGGGTTTGAGGCTTAAACTTGTTCAAGGAGATCCAATTTTCCTTAGTGTAATCATGAGATTTAAAAGTGATGTTATATTTAATGCACCAGGGATCTTTAAACTTATCATTCAACTTTTCTTTAGTGGCATCTTCTAATTTTATATCTTCCTCAGTGCACTCAATGAATGAAGGTTTTTGTCTAGGCTTGAGGATCTCATCACCATCATAGACAACCTTTTGAGCAGCTATTGCAATTTTACCATACTTAGGATTGGGTTCCTCTACAATGGGGATACTATGCTTATCGCTTAAGACTCTATGCTTAGTGACCAAGTGAGTAGTCTGAAGAGTGTTTCCTTGTATATACAACTTGTTTTCAAGTTTGTCTTTCAAAGTTTTTAGGTTGGAAAATTCAATTAAAAGTTTTGATTCCTTAGCATTGAATTCCTGCTTAAGCACTTTCACATTTTCTTGAAGTTCCTGTTTTTGCTTAGCAGTTTTATTAAGCTTTTCTTGTAAGGAATTTAACTCTTGTTTTAATACTTCTTCCCTAAAATTGCTTTTTCTGATAAGTGTACTCATTTGGATATCCATCTCTTGCTCACGAGTGGTCAGTTCAAACTTAGCACGCTGTTCATATATGGCAACTTGATCCTTATAGGTATTGAGTTCAGTGGTCAAGGAATCATCAGGCACAAATGTAGTGTATTCATCAGGCATGTATTCTTTGTTAATTGCAGAAGATTCATCACTTGATACAATAAGACTGTCATCTTGCTTCACATATTGTTCATATGGGACAACATTGCTATTTCCCATATTTTCAATATCTGATTCAATGACTTCAGTAGATTGTACTTCATGGTGAATCTTTTGCTTATCAACCACATCATATAGTTTCAATACCTCTGATATGATGGATTCCTTGGAGGGACTGGCCCGTTGAGGTGAAGAGACCATTGGAGAGATATTAGCCATGAAGATAGTCTGTGCATATGGTTCATCATCAACGTCCTAGTCAAATGCATCACAGTATGCAACTTGAAAGGCGTTGGGATTTTTCTGAGCAGCACCATGCACAGGTTGTTCGTCCACATCAGCATCTTATGTTTTAGCATTCCCATCAGTTAAGAACAACAGCTCCTCTTCATTCAAAATTGCTCCATTATCTTGTGCTTGAATCAGCAACATCTTGTCCCTGAAGTATTCTGCATTTTGGGAACGTTTTGGTTGAGTGCAGTTCCTAGCTATGTGCCCTTCTCCACCACAGTTGTAGCGCTTGATTGGTTTTCCTTGACCCTGAGCCATATTCCTTCCACGATTCTGATTTCCCACATATCCACCACCAACACCAGCATTCCCATAACCAGCACCTACATTCCTTTGTTGATTGTGTGGAAGGTAAGCATTTTGTCTTCCCTGCACATTTTGCACCACTACCTTTCCATCTTTAACAGTAGCATGATTTTGAAGATTTGATGCAGTTCTGAGATGATTGTTGGTGTGTGGGGTGAGATTCAAGTTTTACTTGACCATAAGAGCCACTTGATTGATAAAGTGTTCCATGACTGCGTTAGAATCAGGAGGCTTATACCCACAATCAGGAATGAGCAGGTGGTTACCATTTCCAGTGGGTATGACTTGTGATGCTTTGGTAGTAATCCCTACATTAGTGTAGAATGCAATTGAATCATTTGAAGAGCTTGCTTCTCCAGAATTGGTCTTGAACTTTTCCATGATCATTCGCTCAAATGCAGCATGTTTCTCATTTTGTAGCAAATAAGCATACAGTTGCTCATAGTTGGTGTTCTTCAATCCTTTGTTAAGCTTGACAATTTGTGACAAATTTTTGCCATTCGGGATTCATGTTGTTCACAAACTTTGAATTTAGCTGGATATTTGGCATTGTCATCTTCATATTCCTCATATCATTCACAAGCTTGTGGAATCTGACATGATATTCAGTCACACTTTCCCCTGGTATCATTTTGAAGTTCTCAAAGTCATCATATAGCTAAGACTCCCTATCTTCATGAGTCAGTTAAGAACCAGATAGAAGCATCTTAACATTGTCCCAAACAGCCTTAGCTTCATTGTTGTGATTGATCAGCTTGTAGATGTCTTTAGGTAGACCTTGGAGAACAATATTTGAAGCTCTGATGTCTGCATCGTATCTCTTCTTCTCCTTTGTTGGGAATAATCCGTTACCACGGATAGTAGTGGTTTACACTGCTTGGTTTAACACTAGCAGTGGAAACGTATTCCCACTGCAAGTTCTTCATTACCACTGCTATCAGTTTATGATAAGGTTAAACGCGTCTTGATAAGTATAGAATAGATCTTGTGTATATTCAATTATGTTAGCTTTATACTTATCTTGTAAAGGACTCCTTGTTGTATAAAAGGAGATCCTAGGTCATTGTCTTAGATATATCATATTGCAATATTACCTACGAAAGCTTCAAGGTGTAACCCTAGTGATAAGTTAAGATCACTCGTATTATTCATTAATAATATTGGAGCTTGAGTTTTGTGTTAACTTGTGTTTATTCTCATACATCATATAATTCATCTTCTAAGTATTACTTAAGTAAATTCCGCTTGCTTGATAATATTATACAAAATATCATTGACACAAGGAGAGTGTCCAATATCCATCATCCTTATCAGTAAGCTCATCATATGTCTTTGGTCTATCCAGTCCTAATATCACAGAACCATCAGCAGCAGTTTCCAGAATGTCTCTGGTAGTCTCAACTTGATATGGCCCTTCATCAATTGACTTAAGGATGTTAACCCCATTTTCCTTTCCTAAGCAGTATAGTTTGATTCTTTGTGACCAAGATTCATAGTCGGTTCTATCAAGCATGGGAGGACGAGTATCAGAATCTGCAGCTTGCACATCATCAGCAACGGAAGACATGTTTAAATTCTACGGGATTTTACAAATCTTTGATTTAACCGGGAAATAGATTCTTTCACGGGATTTTACAAAATCAAGAGAGAAACCGTAAAACTTATACACTTAGACGTAGAACACAAGCTTATGCGTAGAAAGCAGCTTAGGCGTAAGAATAGTATATGTGTAATCAAGCAGCTTACGCGTAGACAGAGCTTAAGCGTAGACAATAGCTTACGCGTAGACTATGCTCTGTGGGAGATTATTCAACTTGGTGATTTGTTCAAGTCTGTGACCACTACTTCCAAAGTAGGTGACACAGATGTTGTGAAAGTTTCTGTGCCTGAATCAAATGCTGAAAAAGCTCAAAAGAAGAATGATCTTAAAGCTAGAAGTTTGTTGCTGATGACTCTTCCTAGAGACCAGATTATTGCATTCAGCAAATTCAAGATGCTAAAGAAGCTGTTTGAAGAGATTTGCTCGGTGTTTGGTGGTAATGATGCAACAAAGAAGACTCAGAAGACATTGTTAAAGCAAAGTTATGAAAACTTCTCTGCTTCAAGCAATGACTCACTTGATAGCATTTTTACCAAACTTCAGAAGATTGTTACACAACTAACTGTGTTTGGCATTGAGGTAGAAAAGGAAGACCTCAATTTGAAGTTTCTAAGAAGTTTGCCTTCAGAGTTTCAAACAAATGTTACTGTCTGGGAAAACAAAGCAGACATAGAAACAATGAAGCTCAATGATCTTTACAACAACTTCAAACTTATTGAGCAAAGGTTGAAGAAGGCAAGGAAACTTGGTACAAGCTCTAGTAGCTTGGCATTGTTGTCAAATTCTGTTGGCAGTGATGATTCTGAAGATGAAAGTGATGATGATATTGCCACTGTAGGTTCTAAAGTTTCCACTGGTAATGTTAATGTTACCACTGCAGGTTCCAAAAAGAAGGTTGCTAGTATTGGAGATCCTACCTTTTATGCTTTTATCTCCACACAAGTTGATGGCTCTGTCTTAACTCATGAAGACATAGAGCAAATTGATGAAGATGACTTGGAGGAGATGGATATAAAATGGCAGATAGCTCTTCTTAGCATGAGGGCTAAGAAATTCTACAAGAAGACTGGCAAGCCTATCCACATTAATGGTGATGATACTGCAGGCTTTGATAAGAAGAAAGTGGAGTGCTTTACTGCCACAAGTTTGGACATTTTGCTAGAGAATGTAGAAGACCAAAGACCAAGGACAACAGGTCTACATGGTACAAGCAAAAGAAGGGACCAACTGTGGAAGAACCAAAGGCAATGTTGGCTATTGATGGTGTGAGCTATGATTGGAGTTTCATGGCTGATGAACAAGAAGAAGAACATTCAGATGCTGCTCTTGTTGCTACTGAATTTGCTCTCATGGCTTTCTCTGATTCTGAGGTACAAAACTTTGATAGTTGTTCTAAAACATGTAGGGCTGCTAAAGAAGTCGAAAGACTTAATGATTTGTACTCTAATGAAAGGCAAGAATTATATCTTGCTAATTATCTGTGGCTAATCTTAGGAGAGCTATAGCAGTATTAGAAAAGCAAATAGAGCACTATCAGGCAAATGAGTCAAATTATAATGATGATATAATTCTTCTTAGGAGAGAGGTAGAACATACAAGCTAGCTGTGAATGAAGCATACCAAAAGGAGCTTGAAAAACTCCAAAAGAAAATTGAAAATGTTAATTTAACTGTAGACACATGTTATCATCAGTCTAAGTTAATTGATAAAATTTGGAATGCTCAAATATATAATCAAGCTAAGTCTGGTATGGGTTATAATACTGCGCCTCCACCACTAAGAGGTGCTCCATCACCTCCAGGTGTAGATTTAGCTCATACAGGTTTAGAAGACTTTAAGGAACTTGAAAGAGAATATGGTCCTTTAAAGGACACATTGGTGAAAAGTGAGGAAGAGAGTAAGCTTGATAATGATGTATTTGAGAGTGCTAGTGACTCATCAGTTGTTGATGAGAATGTTAAAAAGAATGTAGAGACTACTATCCCAAAAGTTTTTAATACTGTTACAGAGGAACCTAGGAAACCAGTTAATAAACCTAGACCAAGCTGTAAGGTATCTTTGAGATGTATAGGAACAAGCCTACAGCTCCTAGGGGTAACCAGAGGATTGGAATCATGTTAAATCACAACAACTAGGTAGTAATTTTGTTATGAACAATAAGGCATGCTATATCTGTGGTAGTTTTGATCTTTTACATGCTTATTGTGACTATCATGTTGGGAGAAGGGAAGTCTATGGGTATAAAAGGGTGGAGACTAACAGGTATCAACATAATGTACACCCTAATTCTAATTGCAAAATGGTCCTAAGAGCAGTTCAACTTAGAAGTGGCCTCAAAACACTTGCCACTGCAAAAACTGTTAACACTGCTCACCCTAAGTCACCTGTTAAATGTGCAAACACCAAAACAAGTTTTACAAAATTTGCACAAACAAGAAAAAGAACCTTTCAAGCTAAAAAGGTTAATAATAACCAATAGTAGGTACCTAAAAAGAAACCCGCAGTTACCACTGCTCATTCAAAAGTTACCACTGCAAGGGTTTTAAATAAAAAAAAAGGGGGGACATGGGCAATCTTTGTGAAGGCCTCAGCACGTTGGGAATGGAAACCTAAAAGAAGTACCTCTACAACCAATTCCAATGGTGTATCAATGACCTTTGATAGATTTAACTATATTGATACACGAGGTAGATCCAAGTCAATCATGGCTTGGGTCCCCAAAAGAAACTAACTCTTTACTCTTATGTGCAGGAACATCCAAGGACAAAAGGTCGGATCAAGGATATACAGATAGTGGGTGTTCAAGGCACATGAGTGGCAACAAGTCCTATCTTTCTGATTTTGAGCATTATGATGGACAGTGTGTCAGGTTTGATAATGAAGTTAGTAGAACAAGATGTGTGATGCAGGAACACTAAAGATAAAGGAAAACATGGATTATTATTATTATTACAAGCTGCGAGAGTGCAGTAAAACTACATCCATGAAGTACAGAGTACAAACATCACTACATCAACTGATAACAACTACCAACAACCTACCCCAAACACATGTTTCCTAACCCATCCCCTTCCCAACCGATCATCAATCCTTTATGGCTTCTTGGGAAAGCCCCGTTGGCATCACCTTAGAAGCTCCACGCATGTTAATCCAGTCATACACCCTAGGGCTTGCTAAACCCATCACCACTATACCTGTAGGTGGTGAGGATGATGAAGGAACTGCTGATGGTGGTGCTGATAGAAATGGTAGAGAAGGTGATGATTGCAGTTCTTTAGGAGAAGCTATTGCTGCAAGGGGAGGAACACTCAGGACTCTTCCAGAGGTCTCATCATCTGTAACATATGGAGACACATAGGAGCTGATCTCTGAGCTATCTTCTTTGATTGTTACATCTTGAGGCTCTGGTTATAGTGATGAAGGTCCAGCAGAAAAAGGATTTGAAAGAGCAAGTGAATGCTTTCTCTTCCTGGATACAACCTTCTCATACTCTTCTTTTTCAACTCTCCCAGGGTTTTTTAAAACAAAGTCATCCCATGAACTATCAGATGAATTGCTAAAAGAAAGATTGATTGGACTAGATTGACTCATGGTGTTGCTGAAGTGATGATCTTTGAGGGTGAAAGTTTTGGAGTATGTGATTTGAGTGGTTTGTGTTGACTGATCTGTTTAATATATATTAAGTTGGATTCAAGAAGTTAATAAGGGGAAGGTGCAAGTAGTTGAGGAGTAAATTGGTGTCCTGTATTCTTGGAAAATGTATCAATGCTTAAGTGTTGACTTTATTGAGTATAGCCACTGCTATGCTTAATTCTTTCAATATATTAACCATTGCCAACGCAATAGTAATTCCAGTGTTTGGTTTATGTTAGTAAATTGCTGTTTGAAGGATTTTTGTTTACAATTGTTACTCTCTGGTGAATCGATGCTCAAGGTTGTTTAGATCCTATCTAAGCTGTCCACTGATGATTCTGTTTTACAGTGGGAACTATATTGCAACCAATGGTAACGTGCTTTCAGTGGAAAAAGGAAAAACAAAGGAACTTCATTACTAACACATTATTCATTACAACCAAAAGTACTCCTAGTCAAAACACAAAAACTAAAACCTAGCACATCCTATAACTATCTTCAGCTATTCCATTGGCCTCTTGCCCTTGCCCACATAGTCATGTTTAGTCTTCTGGGCTCTCTTTCTCTTGTTCTCAAAAGTGGATTGCATCCTTGGACATGGAAGCCCAAGAATCTGTGGAGGAGGTCTTGGTAGCATTGCAGGCCTTGTTGGAACTAATATCTGCTTCATATTGGAGATAGTGTTTCAGTGCTATTGAAAGAGATTTTGGCAACTCTTTAGCAATAGAATAGGTTTCATCATTTGCATCATCATCATCTGATGAATCGGAATAGAACTCAAGAGATTTTGCAGGCTTAGCTGCAGGCTTTCGCTTAGCAGTTTCTTTAGTATATCTTTTGGATGAAGAGCCAGCCCTTGGTGGGAAATATCCAAACCATCTTGATGCTTCTGAAGATGATTCTGATTCAATTACATACTCTTCTTCTGTGTCAGAAGAGATGTTGATAGTGTTGGAAGGATTGCTCATGCTTATGGTTTTGGGAATATTGTGTTTGAATGAAAATTGATGAAGTTTATCTTAAGCCAAGCCTCCTTATATAGACAAAGTTGGTTGAAGGGTTATTTAATGAAGATATTTACCTTTTTCGTATTTTGGTAGGTCAAGGAGTACATATAGATATTATTGAGTTGACTTTGGAAGATATTTTGCTTGGGTAATGGTTTGGTTAAAGGTAACTTTGGTTTATATTAAGTTGGTTATTCTCATCTTTGACTAATACGTATATCAAATTTTGATGAGGAGTTGGAGTTAAAAGGTGTATATCTGAGTTACACAACAAATGGTTATTGATTCACCATGTCTAATGCACATAAGAATCAACTAGCCGGAGGAAACTCTTGGTAAAGACTTGAAAAATTCGTTTATGGTTGATAGTTTACCAAAAACTATATGGTTATCAACTCACCATATTCTTTATGATTAAGAGTTGGCTAGTCCATAGCAAACGGCTCATGGTAAAGACATATCAAATCCGTTGATAGCTGATAGTTTGCTAAAAACTATATTGGGAGCAGTATTGTTTTCTAATAATTTTATTTTCCACTGCTCTTTGAAATTTTTGTGAAAAATTACCACTGCTAGTTCACAGTTTCCACTAATAGTGTTATTTTACCACTGTTGTTCTAGCCTTTACAACTGATTATGTCAGTAATTTATTTTTCACTAGCCGTTGAAAGTAACCACTGATAGTCATATATATAGGGTTAATATTTTAAGTAATTATCTTCTTTCTATATTATAACTACTTTCTAAAGATAATTTTACTTGCGCATCAATTCTAAACCCTAACCCTATATATCTTTTTCTCTCAATTGGCTAGTCATTACTTCAATTCTTACTGACATAATAATATTTTTCATCAAAAGTTTCTATGGCTTCTTTGAAATTTGCAGATGAGCACAACCTAGTGGCCTACTTACAAAAGACTAACGAGAAGAGTGGCCCTGTTTTTCATCAAATTGTGGACTTTCTTCATACCACTCATATAAGGTATGCTTTACTTTTAAAACCCACAATTTATATCTCTCAAATCAATCAGTTTTGGACTTCTGCTCAGTCCATCACACTTGAGAATAGAGATACACATGAAACAGTGGATGCTCTCAGAGCCATTGTAGATAGAGTAACTATTGATGTTACTGAGGCATCCCTAAGGAGAGTACTTCACTTGGATGATCTCAACGGTCTCATCACATTACCTATGTCTGACATTCATGATACTTTATCATCCATGGGGTATGATACCACTGACAAAAATGCTACTTTCAAAAAGAGTGGTTTTTGTCCCCACTGGAGATTTTTGATTCATACTTTGTTACATTGCCTTAGTCCTAAGAAAACATCTTATGAGCAATTTAGTTCAACCATGGCTTATCCTTTGGTTTGTCTAGTCACTGATAAGATTTTCAATTGGTCCAACTATATTTTTACAAGTATGAAAGGCAATGTACAAAGTAAAACCAAAATTTTAATGTATCCCAGGTTTGTGCAAGCTGTGCTTAATGAATTTCAACTGCAACCTCATACTACTGTTTATCAAATCAGTTGCCTAAAGCCTAAAGTTTTTCAAAATTTGAATAAAGATGGCAATATGATTTTTACACCTCTCCTACCCCAAATGCTTGCTAAAATTTCATCTGAACAAAATACACCTATAATTGATGTTCCCAACATTGATTATACCCCACCAATTTCAAGAACCTATGAGAGAAGGTCTAAACAGTCAACTCCTCTCATGACAACACAGCAAGTTTCTGCACCTTTTGGTCTAGGAACAAGCAGGGGTGGTTCTAGACTTCCACCTAGTCCTACTATGGAGGAATCTGGACCAATGCCCCATGATTCACCTCTCCCAACAGGTCACACAGTTGGAAGTCTGAGGCGTGGAAACCAATTGGAATTGATGGTTTTGTGTACCAAATTAGCAAAGAAAACTGAGTCTCTACAAAAGGACTTGGTTACTGTCAAGATGCAGCATGCCAAGGATGTTCAACAATTACAGACAGAGATCAGACTTTAAAGGAAGAGATGCAGAGGTTGAAAAAGCACAAGCAGACTGCAAAGATGGTGATTTCATCTTCATCCTCACCTTCTGATGGTGATTCAGGTGATCAAGATTTGGGAAATTCTTCCAAACAGGGGAGGAAAACAGGTTAAATCTGAGGGGAGGAAAATTGTTTTTGAAGATGAAGGAGATACAAGTAAAGGAGCAAAGGAAGCTGAAACTCATGGAGAGCAACTTGAAGATCAAGACATTTTCCAAACTGCAACTGATTTTACCACTGGTTTTATTTCCACTGCAGAGCCAAATATTACCACTGCAAGTGAAGAATTTGATAAATTGAAGACAGACAAGGGTAAAGCAGTTATGGAAGATGTACAGCAACCTGAAGGTAAGATTTCAAAGAAAAGAAAAGTTCGGATTAATCTTGATAGAGAATTTTCTCAGAAGATAGTAGAAGATCAAATTGCTGAGAAAGTTGCTGAAAAGAAAAGACTGAAAGAACTAGAAGTTGTAAGCTTTTTGGAAGCTAAAAGATTGGATAGAATGGAAGATACTGCAGATTCAATTTCCACTGTTCAACCTACAATTATGAAAGAAAAAGCTCCAGAGTTTAGCTATGTTCCTACTGAAGAAGATATTCAGTTTACGGTGGCTAATAATCCAGAAATCAAGAAAAGGCAATTGACCTTGTTGCTGATGCATCCTTAAGCGAGGAACAAAAAGCTGCTCGATTAAAGGATTTTATTATAATGAAGAACAATCAAGCACTTGAAAATGTGATTAATTCAGTCAAAAAGGGTCAGAAGAAACCAAGACTACCAACCAAGGCTCAAATACTTGTATACATGAAGTCTTATTGTTGTCATGTTGGTAAATGGAAAAAGCATCAATTTAAAGGAATATCTGATGATCAAGTTGAAAAGGCTTACTACAGAACTGTGAAACAAGATAAATCTTTTATTCCAATGGGTTCTGAAGAAGAAGAAAGAGAGATTCCTAGATTGAAGAGAAAGGCTAAAGTAAGTGATTCTCAAACTAGTAAGAAGACTAAGGTTGATGAAGATTATACAAAGTCTACTGAGAAGGAGATTCCTACTGAGAAGTTCACTGAAGATCAAATGACTGAAATGATTGTGATTGAAGACAGAGATTTTTATCCAGAACCACTGCAAATTCGACATCCTATCATTGATTGGGTAGTTTACACTGCTAGCAATTTTGCTTCAACATGGAAGATTACAAGGCTGGGAGGTGAAACTTCATCATTCATGACATTTGAAGATCTTATTAAAGCTTTTGATAGAGATAACCTTAATACACTATGGAAATTAGTTCAAGAAAGGTTTAATGCTCAAGATCTCAAAGATGCAAAGGAGATGCAATTGTGGGTAAATCTTAGAAGGCTTTTTGAACCAAATGCTGATGATGACTACTGGAAAACCTTATTCACATGTATTGGTACTAAATGGTTTTATTATGATTCATGTAAAGTTCATCATGTCTCTACAGCTAATGGAGAAGACTTTTTCATGCTTGCTGACAAAAGAATATCCACTTAGAGCTGGAGCTCTTACAGTAATGTTAAGCCTACACATAAGAGTCAATGAAGACAGTGAGAAGGTCAGAGCATTGTTACAAAGGCTTCAAGATCGGTGTTCAAGAGCTATACAAAAGTTAAGAGAAAAGAAGTGAAGTGTTTGATTGAATTCCCAAATCCTTGAAGTTAATGCATATTGGAGAAACTTATTGATTTGCAGAGAAATCATAAGTTTAGGGGAGGATTGTTGGGAATAATCCGTTACCACGGATAGTAGTGGTTTACACTGCTTGGTTTAACACTAGCAGTGGAAACATATTCCCACTGCAAGTTCTTCATTACCACTGCTATGAGTTTATGATAAGGTTAAACGCGTCTTGATAAGTATAGAATAGATCTTGTGTATATTCAATTATGTTAGCTTTATACTTATCTTGTAAAGGACTCCTTGTTATATAAAAGGAGATCCTAGGTCATTGTCTTAGATATATCATATTGCAAAATTACCTACGAAAGCTTCAAGGTGTAACCCTAGTGATAAGTTAAGATCACTCATATTATTCATTAATAATATTGGAGCTTGAGTTTTGTGTTAACTTGTGTTTATTCTCATACATCATATAATTCATCTTCTAAGTATTACTTAAGTAAATTCCGCTTGCTTGATAATATAATACAAAATATCATTGACACAAGGAGAGTGTCCAAGATCCATCATCCTTATCAGTAAGCTCATCATATGTCTTTGGTCTATCCAGTCCTAATATCACAGAACCATCAGCAGTAGTTTCCAGAATGTCTCTGGTAGTCTCAACTTGATATGGCCCTTCATCAATTGACTTAAGGATGTTAACCCCATTTTCCTTTCCTAAGCGGTATAGTCGATTCTTTGTGACCAAGATTCATAGTCGGTTCTATCAAGCATGGGAGGGCGAGTATCGAACATGCAGCTTGCACATCATCAGCAACGGAAGACATGTTTAAATTCTACGGGATTTTACAAATCTTTGATTTAACCGGGAAATAGATTCTTTCACGGGATTTTACAAAATCAAGAGAGAAACCGTAAAACTTATACACTTAGACGTAGAACACAAGCTTATGCGTAGAAATCAGCTTAGGCGTAAGAATAGTATATGTGTAATCAAGCAGCTTACGCGTAGACAGAGCTTAAGCGTAGACAATAGCTTACGCGTAGACTAAAGCTTACGCGTAGACTTTTTTTTTTTTTTTTTTTTTTTTTTTTTTTTTTTTTAAACTTAAGTTTAGGTGTAAACCAAGTGCTTAGTAGTAAGAACCTTATGCGTAAGATTTCCTTAGGCGTAAGACAAGCTTATGCGTAGAAAAGGCTTAGGCGTAAAGATTTTACTCGTAAGCTTTTATGCTTATGCGTAAAATTAGGGTTTTAACCAAAAATCCTTTACACTTATACCAGTGTAAAAGATATCCAAAGTCGAAGTGTTTTCAGGCTTATCCAAACAAGAAAACACTGAGTAAACCAACAGATTTGAAGATCACGTGAAGAGCACCTTGCGCGTAAGATTAGGGTTTTCTTATGCGTAGGAAATACCAAAAATACCAAACGCGATTTTTATGACTAAAACCGTTTAGTAAACCAGATTATAATGATGAAACAACCTTAAAAACACCAGAACAACAACAAAGTTTAATACTTGATGATCCAAACCACTTTTCACTCTTACGCGTAGGAAAGTACACCCGAAATCAAACACGCTTAAAAGTTTATAAAACCACGTAAAGTTTGAAACCTTTTGCAAGAAACTGAAATTTTAACACTCAATAAACCTTAACCCATAAGAATATTGAATTTTTAAGTGTAAAATTTAGTGCTTTAAGCTGACCAAAAGCTTGTACGCAAAACCCACGCGTATTCAAATGCTACGCGTAAAAACCAAACCTTAACCCAACAATAACTATCAAACCAAGAACATAAGAGATGGATGATCAAACCATGGCTCTTGATACCATTTGTAGCATCTTGGTTTTCACAACCACATCATAAGCACAAAGGTTAGGAGTAAGGTTATGGTTTAGAGAGAGAAAGTGGGAGAGAGTGGGAAGCTTAGTGAGACAAAGAAAAATGAATTATGAAAGCTCCAACCCTTTGCCGTGGAGGGCAAAGGGTATTTATAGGTACAAACATAGGACACCTACTTTAGGTTGTGGATCAGGTATACAGTGGGTAAAGACCCGTCCGTCCTCCAGGGGTGTTACTAAGTAATCTACTTACTTTCACTAAATGACTACGACTACGAGCTTTCTAACGAGTATATATACTTGAGGTGACCAACACTTTAACTACTGGATTTACTAAATCCTAACAAATTTGGTGCCTAGGAAACAAGGAAAGCATATTCTATTTCGGTATCTCCAAATTATCCAAATGGTTGGTTATTTCTGGATTTAAGCTTGAACTCATTGATATTTTGATTAGATTTATGACCACTTACCTCAAAGATCAGTAGGGATGAAAAGGAGGCATGATAGAATGGAGATAATAACTCCAAAATTTTATCACATTCCTTACAATTTTCTTAGAATTGAACATGATAACTCCAAAACAATTTTGGTCATCTACTATATTTAGCTTATCTAAAAGACTAAAACCAAAATACAATTGTTTGCCACTTCATCTGAGTTATCAAGAATCATCCTCCAATTGTTGTTGTCCTCCACCAAGATCATAAGGTTCTTCATCCTCTTGAAGAAGGTTTTCTCTGTTGTCATAAGCCCAGAACCCGCGTACATCTATAAGCATACTAGCAACTGTGCCACCTTGTTTGCAAGACAACATATCAAATAGTGTGATTCTTAGAGGATCAGCCGGTTTCACCATATCCCATATTTCATCTCGAACATCTTCAGTGCATAACTCATAATTTCCTATTTTGACCCATTTTTCACGCACGTCCCTGATTCATCATAATACGAATGTAACTCAAGCCTTGCTCAAAGATTATAAAAATGACGTGGGTTGTATTTAATCTAGCAAAAAATAGAAAGAAAGAAAAAACTACCTAAAAAGAATATGAATATCATTTCTTTGTTGAAGATCTAGACACCAGAATAAATATGTTAAGCCTTCGGGAGTATCTCTGTTCTCAAGGGCAAGAGTGAAATCAAGAAAACTTTCAAAGTCCATCTCCCAAGCAAGTCCGATAACAGTTTTGCCATGACGGACATGCTCGTCAAAAGTGGTTAAAACCAAAAGGGGAAACAAGACGATGAATATATTCAATTTTTATTGCGCATTGTATTTAAGCATATTCACAAAAATTGAATAACTTTTTTATGAGTACCTCTTTCTATGAATATATTTGTTAGTGTCCCATCTACATAATCTCTAAGTTCCTCCTTGCTTATTGTGCCATTCGCATCTTTATCAAGGTCAAGAAACGTATCTGTGGATAACCAAAAGTAGCGTAAGCTAAAGACAACAACTGAGTTTCCTTGTATTTGTTGGAATTATATAACATGACATTCAATAAATAATCACAAAGCATCAAAGTATACATGCGGCAGTGTATAGAAATTATTAACGAATTATTAATTAACATAAACAAGAATATGCGTACCTTACTTGATTCTAGCCGAACAAGAATCAAATCCACAAAACTAGCAATTGGATTAACCCTAATTAGGGTTTATAGGATTATATGAATTACCCCTTACCGTTTTGTAATTCAATCCAAAAATACTAACAATATTGTGTTAGTCCCACTTTCTTGTACACACTTACTATACCAAATTAAAGCAATGCTAGTTTTAATCAAACAAATAACTTGTGTTTGGAAAAGATGGTGATCGGTCCCCTAGGGAGGGTGTGCGATCGTTTGGAGCAAAACACACACAAAACACTTTTAGGTTTAGCTTAATGAGTACAAGAGTTAAATTACAAACACCTTTGGTTTTGTATTTATACCCAAACTAACTTGGTGAAAAAGTTTGAGTTGTAGTTGGGTTGGGTTTGTCCTCTCTTGGCCGATCGGTTGTAATCCCACAAGAGGGATTCCGGAACCTTCCCGTTATTTACAACTTAGTCCTTTTCCAATTACATTTAACGTCCGCTAGTCCATTACAGTTAATTACTTAACGCTCGTTATGTTATTTCGTTTAATTAATAAATAAATACAACATTTATATTTAATTATTAACTTTAATTCTCATACATAAAGTGTGCAATCCCGTGGTCTCGAGTTCGATCCTAACTTACATCTACTAATTTATATCCTTTCCACTCTAAACCCCTGCAGTGTATTACAAATGTGAATACCACATCCAGTATCATATACCCAGGAATTTTTATGGTTTAGAGTAAATAATTCAATTACACATAAGATACGAAGTATCGGCCCATGGACCCGAATTCTTGATCTTATGATTCCTTAAATCGTCGAGGTAGAGAGCATAGTTTCTCTTCCAGTGACCCGCTACTTTGTAGTAATGGTAAGCTTGATCCTTTTTTGGATTTTCCTTCCTTGGAGTAGGGTTCTTCTTGGGTTCAGGTTGATAGGCCATAACATGTTTACCTTTGTCAAGCTTTCCCTTACCCTTCCCCTTCTTGTTGTTCGCACGCTGCGGTTTTGGCTTATTAATCCTTCCACCCTGAATATCAAGTACCTAGGGAGTAGGAGCCTTCTGAGGTAACCCTTTTTCATAATCAATTAGCAATGCGTGTAGGTCGAATGCTGTCTTCCCCACGCAGTTCATATTGAAGTTTCGAACAAAACCATTATAATCCTTGTTAAGGGATCTACTAATCAGATTCACATCCATGTCATCTTCATAAGTTTTTCCAAGTGCCCTTAATTGGTCCATGTATCCTTTCATCTCCAATACATGAGCACTTACGGGTTTACCTTCTCCCTGCTTGCAGCTGTGTAATGCATCGATCAAATCATAAATTTCGACAGCAGCTGGTTTTTCAAACATAGTTTGAAGTTCATCGAGCATAACAGATGGGAAATAATTTCCGAACTGCTTTTGAAGAGCAGGTTCCATTGTTCCCAACATTAGGCAAGCCACATCATTATGACGCTTATACTCAATTTTCCAAGCATCCTTTTTAGCTTGAGGAGCTTCAGTCTTTGGTTCAGGACAAGGCGTGTACAAATAGTTCAACCGGTCAGCAACTCTACAGACAATTCTCAAAGAGCGGTGCCAATCATTGAAATTCTTAGAGCAAGTCAACTTTTCCCGATCAAAAAGCTTTTGAGCGCGGAACTTCAGTGATGTTAGTGTTATCGTTTTTTTGAGCCATTTCTACAGAAAAAGTTCAAGTATTAGTATTTTCGATAATACACTTTTCAAGAAAATAAAATATAACCAAGGTAATATAAACATATAACCATATAATTTTCTCAAAAACTATGATCCAAATTATAATAGGTTCATTACATCAGTTAATCTGCTAGTAATGAACACACATAATAAGGTAAGCTGTCGAACAATAATTGGCAAACAATTTCCAATTCCTAGATCATTATGGGATTTATATTTTCCAACGCTATTGCAAATATAAACATGTTTCATCTCATTTTATGCCTTGAGTTCAGTTCTTACTTCCTACTCAATTTAAGTATCTAACTTAAAGAACTGCAAATATGTTCATGTAAGGTCTGACTTTACATAAAGATTTACCTCTCCATCACAATCTCGCCAAGTCTTGTCATGGCGTAAATTGCAACTTCAAGTGTTCCTTTTAATTAGATGGCATATAACTTAATTTATAAAGGGTTTTAGTTTTGATTTTATGTGGTCAAATCAAATATGTACAAAGATGTCATGCATTCATCTTGTAGCGTAAATTTAATAAAAAACTTTTTTTATTACCAATTCATAAAAATCAAATTATCAAAGTTTTGATTGAGGTATTGGGTTCACCAATCAAGGAATTTAGCGTTAATTATCGTCCATTATACCGTACTTTTGCATAAGTGTAAACACTTAGTGTTTCGGGTAATTACCACCAAAGTGGCGCATGGAATTAAAACTAATTCTCCCTTAAGATGATTTTGTACGCATAGTCTACTTGGTAACTCCAATTTGACTCGCAAGCAAGCGGAGAGTTTGGTCAGCGCTGAAGCAATAACCTCCCTCTTTAGGGTCACAATTTAATGCACTCCCCTCCTAGTACTTCCCACACAGTCCGTCAAATTGGGTGAGCCGTTCTCACTTTTTGTACCAAAATCATCAATCAATTAAACTATTAAAAACTTAACTCTTCAAAAACAAATCAAATTTCGCTATTGTTTAGTCCGTATTATTTTTCTATTCAAAATTACCATTTGCTTAAAATTGTCATACATAATAAACAAACAAGTAAACAAATAAAAAATAAACAACTAAAAACAATGCGCACATAATAAACAATTTAATACGTGTAAACAAGTAGCCACATTCAACTTATTCAATAAAACCCTATTAATAATTAATGTCTATGTTAAATTAATGTATATATTAATTAGGGCTTTCACTCTCCTAATTGAAAGTGAGCCACATACATCGATGAATCGATTGCGTAAACCAAATAATTAATAATATACCACATTGCACATAATTGATTCATTAATATATATAATTGGAGTCTTCCCCAATTCAAGATTTATCGTAAATAAACTTGTGATAAATATATCTTAAAAATTAAACAATATTCAAGCAACTATCCATGACAAACATGCATATATTATCATGGATATATCATAACAATTATACAAATAGTCACAAGATCGCATATAAAATTCCATGTCACATAACATATTATTCATGAATTAATCACGTAACATATATATTAATTCTAGGTTTCGATAAGGTTAGCAAACAATTTTCAAACCCTAAAAATTTTTTTTATGTGTCGACTAAAAAAAATTAATGGGGTACGCCCCATAAAAAATAAATCGACCAAAAAAAATTAAAACATAAACCCTAGATTAATCACATCAAACATCATACAATATACGTTTTTTTTACGTGTTTATTTAATTAATTACTCATTAAAACCAATGACTCGTGATGCCACTGTTGGAATTATATAACATGACATTCAATAAATAATCACAAAATATCAAAGTATACATGAGGAAGCGTATAGGAATTATTAACGAATAATTAATTAACATAAACAAGAATATGCGTACCTTACTTGATTCTAGCCGAACAAGAATAAAATCCACAAAACTAGCAATTGGATGAACCCTAATTAGGGTTTATAGGATTATATGAATTACCCCTTACCGTTTTGTAATTCAATCCAAGAATACTAACAATATTGTGTTAGTCCCACTTTCTTGTACACACTTACTATACCAAATTAAAGCAATGCTAGTTTTAATCAAACAAATAACTTGTGTTTGGAAAAGATTGTGATCGGTCCCCTAGGGAGGGTGTGCGATCGTTTGGAGCAAAACACACACAAAACACTTTTAGGTTTAGCTTAATGAGTACAAGAGTTAAATTACAAACACCTTTGGTTTTGTATTTATACCCAAACTAACTTGGTGAACAAGTTTGAGTTGTAGTTGGGTTGGGTTTGTCCTCTCTTGGCCGATCAGTTGTAATCCCACAAGAGGGATTCCGGAACCTTCCCGTTATTTACAACTTAGTCATTTTCCAATTACATTTAACGTCCGTTAGTTCATTACAGTTAATTACTTAACGCTCGTTATGTTATTTCGTTTAATTAATAAATAAATACAACATTTATATTTAATTATTAACTTTAATTCTCATACGTAAAGTGTGCAATCTCGTGGTCTCGAGTTCGATCCTAACTCACATCTACTAATTTATATCCATAAAACTTACAGTATTTTTCACTTAGAACTATGAGTCTCTTATAGTTCATTAGTAATACTCTGTTCTAGATTAATAACAGTCTCTATTAAAAGTTTGATGGGTTGGTACATTACTCTGGATTAGAGCATCACAGTTTAACTTGGCACATAATTTACAAAGATATTTTACCATAGATTAATAAAGCAAAAAATTGAAAAGTTATGGACAAATCTCAAAGTTTTGAATGAAATATTAGATAAGCTCACCGCATATACGTTGTGTGGATGCTAGTGAAAACCAGTTCTCGCTTTGCTCGGTATCACCTCCTTCTCCCTCACTTTCCTGTAACGATTCACATAGGAAAAAATCAGTAAGAAAACATTAACAAACAGCGGTGCGTCTGAGAAATATACCTGGTGCAACTCCATTAACTCCTGTGACAATTACTGAGCAAAATCTTCTTTATACAGGCCTTCCCTGCAAATACAGAAATTCCTCAAATGTGACACTGAAACTCCAGGGAAAATAAAATGTATCGAGAATATAAGACTTAAAAAGGAAGAGGAGGTAGAATGACGAACCTCGCCTATTAGGATCACAAAAAAAGAAGAATTTGTGTGCAGCTATGTGGCAATAATTTTGAATAAATTCTGCAAGCATGTCACGAAGCTGAGCCAAATTAGGAATAAGACGTCTGATATAAGTCTCCATTTCCTATCAAGAATCTCAAATGTTATGTTTGTATGTGATGTTCACAAAAATCAAAAGAAAACCAAAATTCCCAAACGAGATTATACATATGGTTGAAGGAATCCATCAGAATCCTCATCAAGCTCACTCATATCAATTCTTGCCTGCGTAGGAGAAACCTGCACACGAAGAGATTTTGAATCTTCAATTCACATAAAAAGTTATAAAAAAAACAATGCAAAAAAAAAGAAAAAAAAAGAAAAGAAAAAAAAGACCTCACCGTGCGCATTACGTACAGATAAAAAGGAAGAATGGCAATTCTTCCCGATTCATCTTTTTCAAACTTCATAAAATTTGAAGGCCTGAAGAAGCGACGACACTTTGAGCCAATCTGTTCTGTACATATAGAGGCAATTTGGCAAAAATCTTCATAATTCACCTACATTTATTTCACCATCAAAAAGTAAGGAATCAGTAATATTTATATGCATAAGTAAGCAAATTCAGGCTATTTCAACTATAAATGTCAATGCTATTAATTATTGAACGATCAGGAAACAGCTAAAAGACTAGAAACCTTTTCAGAACCAGTGGATTCATCGATCACACAATTTTCTCTTAAGTAAAGCCATATAGCATCAAGGTCATCAGAGCTTAGCAAAATATCTGATTGTCTCTGCATCAACAGACATAGAACATTTATAACTTTATATAACTCCAGTCCTAGAATGCATAAATAACAAAACGAGCAATAAAGGACTTTCAACTAAAAAAATAGACAGGTGTACCTTAAGAAAACGATATTTTGCCAACCGCTGAACTGTATGGCTGATGGAACCATCCTCAGGTTTCTGAACCGATAAGAATCACAAATTCAGCAAAACTGGTCAAACATTAAGGCAAAAAAGATAACCATGTCACCTTACTTTCACCCTTTTTATTAAGTCCATAATCAAATAATGGAGTCACCAGTTTTGTTTTTTAAAGGCGATATTTTTCTGCACACCTGTACCACTAGGCCAAAAGCCTTGAGTAAAGGAGATATATACTAGTTACATACTTAAACTCTCATAATCATATCAATTACATCAGTATTAGAGTATTAGTAAGTTAAGGACTACGTATCAAATAAAGAGAGTTACTAGTTACATAATACTCTAATAATTATATCAACTACCTTCTTGTAGAAACTTGGGACTATGCCAGCTGCTGCATTCTTTCTATGTTTCTCTTTGAAAAAATTTAGCAAAATTCTTCTTGTTTCATTTTCTGCAAACAAGTAAACGAATCACTACGATACAAGTTAGCAACACAAAACATAATGACAAAAATGTTTGGTTACGTAACTAGTCAAAGCGGGTAATTTTTATATGCATCAAACCAGGTATAGTCGGGTTGGTCCGACTACAATTTACGTCTACCTTTCTAAAACTTTATAATAATCAATTTATTAGAAATGATTTTAAATCTTGTATAGTTAAAATAATGTAAAACTATTTTTCGTGACTTTCATAGCTGATTTTTGACATGTTATAGTTTGAGTCCATATACATTCTCGATTCATAAGAAAAAAACTTCATTATTCAGTCACATTACTGTCTTCTAGTGATCACTGTTAGTCTGTATTATGTCATCGGGCTCAAGCCCAGGCCCGAGTCTAGAAGACTCCATTGTGTAATATTTATATATCGATGTAATTGCATCGATATATAAATATTACACAATGGAGTCTTCTAGACTAGCCGATAGAGACAACAATCACATCAACATAATACAACACCATCATATGCATATATAGAGTCGGGATCAAATACGAAGCCAGATATTCATGAAAGGTATTACAATTATTTAGCATGCTATGAATATTTGACTACGTTACGATCATAACCCACAAATGCATATTAGATTTGTGCAAATACATATTAGCCAAAAATACTTAAATTGCTATAATACGTAGTTACATACCCATTTTGGCTTCCAAGCCAAGACCGGGTTCTGATCTAATGTAACGTCTAAGGTTACGAACCCACAGCATGGAAGAAGATACCGTCGTTTGTTCATTATATCCTTTGTCGTCATCTTCTACGTCACTATATATTTCTAATGATTTCGCGTGTATTATAATCTTAGTTAGATAGAAAAAACATATAAAATTATGACACTAAACAATATATGACACAAACTGAAAAAGATAACGGTAAAAACGGTTGATCTTGATCACCATGATTATAGCAACTTTGTACTTTATGTAAAATGCGTTCCGCCATTGATTTATTCTAGTAACTAGTAACGACATTCAACGGGCGCCACATGTTTAATTGTGGGTTATTTTAAAAATAATACTATCATAGTATTTTTTTCTACAAGGTTGTAAGAGTATAAAGTATGGTTTGGTGCCGTGGGGTAGTGTTGTTGGAAAAGTGATGGTACCTCAACATCTTTTTTTATAATAACAGAATCCATTACAACACCGAAAATACCACTCTCTCATATCACACTAGAATTTGATGCCACCACAGTTTTTTTTCTTCATTTATTCAAATAAAACAACGTATCAAACCAAAATTGAAATTTCATTTATAAAAAATAATACAAGATACATTAAAAATTACGATACATTAAAAAAAATACAATTTAGTAATTAATGTTCCATAAATGGTCCATGATATTG
Organism: Chrysanthemum makinoi; assembly: GCA_910596185.1. NCBI lineage: Eukaryota > Viridiplantae > Streptophyta > Magnoliopsida > Asterales > Asteraceae > Chrysanthemum > Chrysanthemum makinoi. Next base: position 223,808,802 of record OU343219.1, on the reverse strand, counting down.
TGTCGAAGGTCGTCGTGAACTTTCCTATCTCGAAGTTCTTTGTTTTCCTTTCGTTGTGTCTCGCATCGTTCGATCCAAGTACATTTAATATTCAGTTGTAGAGAAACGTAGAATTAGTTAATTTCACTAACTGCGAAATCTTGATATTTCAATGTAAGTTATGTAATATGATGCAACAATACATGATTCTGCGTAGCGTGTTGACTAGGTAAGCACGTTCGGGTTGTTGTATAATTCTCCAACGACCTTATAGGACTCTGAAAGTTCGTTCAATATATTTCTTGAACTCCTCTAAACTTCATTGTTTTTTATCCCTTGCAATAGAAAATGATTTGACAAATTTAGACCATCGAGGATAAATTCCATCTGCTAAATATTAACCTTCTTAGTATGTTTTTCCATTTACTACAAATGAAACTTCTAGAGCAATATCAGCAAGAAGGTCATCAAATAACGGTGAATCTTATAGGGCATTGAGGTCATTATTTGCCCTCGGAACACCAAAATATGCATGCCAAATCTACAAATCTTGTAACGCAACGAATTTAAGCATTAGAGTAGGTATTTATTGTTACGTATTTTGAATTGTCTGTGTAAGGCCTTTGGACTGTTTGTCCATTACCAATATTGGGATTAGGAATGGACAAATTGTCCAAAGGCTATACATGGTGAAAAAAGAGCTCTTGATAAAGGTATTGCTACAACTCTAAGGTCTCCTTAGATTGATATTATTCGTGAATTAAGTTCTTTTAGAAGCAAAGGGATAGATATTTTGGCTTTCTTTAGAAAGAAGGTGGGAAATGGTGAAAACTCCATGTTCTGGAACGATGTTTGGCTAGGAGACACGACTTTAAAGGTTCAATATCCTAGGCTATATGCTTTTGAGTTGCGCAAGGATATTAGTGTGGCCTACAAAATGAGAGATCTTACATTAGTTCATACCTATCGTCGCCCTCCTAGAGGAGGGGCTGAAGATGAGCAAAATTGGAATCTTCATTCTCGTACTGGTGATGTTATCCTCCCTCAAATGCTAGATCATTGGAGTTGGTCATTGGAGTCTTTGGAAGAATTTTCGGTTAAATCTATTCGCAACCTAATAGATGATGCTCTACTTTCGTAGTGTTTCGGTGGAATATGCTTATCACCTTTTCTTTTCGTGCTCATTGGCCCATCAAGTGAGGAGCAAGGTCATACGTTGGTGGCATCTTGATGGCCCTGCTATTCTTTCGTATGATGAGTGGCTTTCTTGGAGCAAAAGCATTCGGATGTCTAAAGGTTTGAAAGAAATTTTTGAAGGTGTTTGTTATGTGATGTGGTAGATTTTATGGCTTATTAGGTACCAAAGAGTTTTCGGCATTCATCAGCCTAGGCAGGATCATTTTGAGACATTGTTCAGTTGTCTTACACGTGGTGTTCTAGTCATTATAAGTCTAATTTCAATTGGGTTACATGGATGAGAAACCCTACTTACATTAGTCTGTAATTTCCTTTTTCTTTTCCCTGAGGCTTGTATGGGTTTTCATTAAAAACACTACGGAGTGAAAACCGATAGCTCGGCCTCCGTAGGTGGGGATTATTATCTTGTCTCAGCTCTCTGTAATTGACAAGATTTTTTATTTATTATATTTTATTATTATTATTTTTTTTTTTGGCAATCCTCGAAGCTAAAGCATTGGGAGGAATCTAGATGTGTAGCTTTGTTTTATTCTAAATTTATATTTGCACTCTTTAGCTTTTAATACCTTGCGAGTAGCTTTTTTTTTCTTAATATAATTCTGCCATTCAAAAAAAAATGCATACATTCAATGCTCCTGCGCATTCCCGGGAGTCCATGTTTTTCTTAGTGCAATGCATATATATGTTGGATATCATTTAAATCAGTATTTCTTAAAAAAATCGTCTATGTATAAAGTATATATGCATTTAGTGAAGTTTTGTAAACACTCACGCGAACAACCTTCACCAATTTGCAAGTACTCGTCAAATGCATCAGGTGATGTGCGTACGACCGATGTGCATTTCACGGTGTTGCAAAAAAGTCTACAAGGCGATTAATCGCCGCCTAAACTCTGAGCCACCAACCTTGCCGATTTATATAAATGGGTCAAACAAATAGGTCAACCGTGGTCAAAGGCGGTCAATGATGGTCAAACTTGCCGGAAACACATAAATATTGCCATAAGTACCCAAAAATCACCGTAATCTTATTTTGATCACTTATAGTAACCGTTTTAATCTATTACAAGTTGTCTCCGAAAATACATAAAACTCGCCAGAAATACTCAAAACTTGGCGGAAATACCAAAAATTTTCCAAAAATGCCAATCCGATTAATCACCGGTTAATCCCGCCTAGACCAATTACAAGCTACAAGGTATTCGACCGCCCGACTACCGATTCGCGATTGCAACCTTGGCATTTCATGATAGGACTAACACTTAAACGATTCGTGCAATCTAGTTAATGTTTAAAAAAAGGAAGTATTTGAGAAGAGGGTCAACATTGTAATTGGTAATATCATTAACTATTTGTTTAAAAAAGTTTTAAACTCATACGATACCTTTGCATAAAATACCTCTCCGTGTATTTAGGTGCATAGTTTTCGTCGCCAAAATAATCATCCAAAAGCCGTTGTTCCGCAACCTCTCGGTCAGGTGGTATATAGTCCCTAGTAAGACGAACTGAACTCTCGGATTCTTGATTACCCAAAGCTAGAAATTGTTGGTAATATTGAGAATATCGTTCCACATTGTCTAGAGAGTAAAGATCAAGTTCGTTGGGATCCATAGCCTTTTTTGAAATTAAAAAGAGTATTATTACATATTGAGATGTGTATGTAGAAGTGTGTGTAAAAACTATTAGGTTAATGGGGTATTCATAAGATTCTTTTCAGAGAAAAAATTTGGGAAAAAGTGGGTATTTTAATGCCCCAACTAGCTATATTTAAAAAAATAGTGGGATTTAGACCAAGCTTGAGACTTTGTGCATCACAAAGTCCTTTGCCAACAAGTTGTACCTCAAGAAGAAGTTGTATACATTCTACATGCCGATTAGACGAAAGATTTCCGGGCATATAGATGAGTTTACCAAAATCGTTCCTGATCTAGCAAATGTTTAGGTAAAGATTCGAGGATGAAGATCTTGCTTTTTATTACTCACTTATTTGCCAGTATCATACGAACACTTTGTGAACACCTTGCTCAATGGACGGGGAAGAGGGGTGATGGTGAAGGGTTATATGTGAGGAGAAGAACTAATAGTAAAAATTATCATCAGTCGAGTCTAGAGGTGGAAGACTTAAGTGCCATCTTTGCGAATCTGAGAATCATTTGAAGAGAAACTGTTCAAAGAATAATCGCAAGAAGTCAACAGGTTATGTCAAGAAAAATGATCTACCAAGATCCAGTGGTTCGATCTATGACGGTTTTGAGGTGATGAATGCAGATTCTCTACTAGATTGGATCATGGGATCAGTTGGTTCATACCATATGACCCCAAGTTAGATTTAATTTTTGATTTTCTGGAATGCGATGGGGGCAGTGTACTTTTGGGTGACAACAGGGAGTGCAAGATCAGACGTATTGGTAAGGTAATGGTACAAATAAAAAATGTGTCAAGTTTTGTGTTACACAATGTCAGGTATATTCTTGAATTGAAAAGAAACTTGATATCGCTGGTAACTCTTGAAAAAGAAGGATATATCGTAAAATTGCAGTTTGGCAAAATAAAGGTGATCAATAGTTCCAGGCTTGTGTTATGTGGAACCCGAAGGGATAATTATGTATACTCTTTGGATGGCCATGCAATGATGGGTGAGCTTAATGCTAGTGTTGAAGAAAAAGACATTCTTGCGAAGATTTGGTACAAAAGACTAAGACATATCAATGAGGCGGGACTATAGTTGCTAGAAAACTATAAGCTATTTGGCAAGAAGAGTCTAGGTAAACTCTACTTTTGTGAGAATTGTGTCTTGGGAAAGTCATTGTAACACCCCAAAACTATTCTTAGGTGTTTTACTTTGAAAGTGCTATTGAGTAAATTTGACTGCGAATTTTATAAGTTGAAGGCTTTACGTGATTGGTAAGTCAAAATATAAGTCAAATATGTAAATGGTTTTAGAAAGTATTGCGTGTCACATTTATGAAGGAAAAAATACTTAAAGGACCATAAGTGACAATTGACCAAAGATGTGACTAGTTTAAGTGTGAAATAGGTCTTAAACTTTCTAAGATTTTCCAAAATGCTCTAGTCATTTGTGGGTGTGTGAGGAACGAACTAAAGCAAGAAAAGAGAGGGAAAATATGAGCTTTTAATGATCAAGTTATAAAGGTTTAGGGTTTTAATTCAAGGTTTTATCCAATATCTATTATCCTTCTCAAGGTAAGTAACCTATTTCTTGAGTTAATTGATAATTTGAAGAGTTAGGGTTCATAAGCAAGTTAGGGGTTTGGGTAATTGTTGGTCTAAACTAATTATTGAGGTGGTTATGATTATGGGTGGGTTACACATCCTTGATTATGATGTATAATTAAAGTGTTAAATCGTGGTGGCAATTATTTTGACTAGGAACCAAAAGAAGAGACACTGGTGGTGTTTTTGGAAAATATAGCTTGGATTCAAGGTAAGTAAGTTGACTATAACAAGATTTTGTATTTAAGTTTATCATATTTGTATTATGTGTTATGTGCTAGGTGACTGATTATGTTAACGGTATAGAAAGTTTAAGGTTAATTCCATAGTTGATGTGCTAGAAAAGATATGTGAAGGTCATGTTGGAATGGTTGTATGCAAGAAACTATTGATGTAGTCCTTTGGACTAGTAGGTGAAGAAGGTATGTAGTGTAGGTGTATATGGATGAATGATAGTAAAATTTATCATGTGAATATATGTTAAATGATATATGATAACTTGTTATGTCTATTACTTACTAAGCGTTTCACTTACGGTTTTGTTTTTTAACCATTTTGTAGGTTCGTTTGTGAAGAAGGTAATGATTCGGTAAAACTTAGGATTGAGGGCTTGGGAAATTGGATGTGCTTGGTATATGCAAATGAGCTTAGTACTAGATACCGAGCTCAACCACGTTGAACCCCCAAGTTGATGTTTAAGTGTCATAAGGTGATTTATAGATGTTTTTGTCAAGTGTACAAGTCTAGGTCTTTGTTTTAAAGTAATGGTCATGTATGGTTTTGGTATAAAAGTTGTATTGAAAGTGGGCCAAAACAGGTGTTTGGCAAACCCCGTGAAGTATGTGTTCATGGGTCACTTAGAACATGTATGTTTATGAAAATGAAGTTACATATTGTTTAATTAATTCTGGAAGGTTTCGTAAAGTTTTGAGTCTTGAAGGTATGTTTTTAGGAAAATGAAGTGTAAAAGATTTGATGGCTCTCAAACTCCAGAAATTTGTACCAAGTGTGTCAAATGACTTGATGGCTCTCAAAATCCAAAATTTTTACTAAGTATGTGAAACTCTTGGTGGCTCCAAAGCTTAGAAATTTACACTAATGTATTAAAGTCTTGGTGGCTTCCAAACTCCAAAATTTTGAGCTAAATGTGTCAAGGTATTGAGGGGTCCCTAATGGCAGAATTTCGTGGCCAAATTTTGTTGGTTTTCTAAAATTTATATGAAATCAACGGTAAGTCCATAAAAGTCGTAACACCTATCATTTTAAAGGTATTTGAGGCTACTTTATGTTAAAAATACTCTCAAGGTCTGATTCTTAATAGAAGTATAGAAGAATACTGGATTAGTAATAGAAGGTCATTTTCAGTCATGCCGTTTACGAAATTGTTTTGGTCAAATTGGAAATGGGTGTTCTAGTCACATCGAGTCAGGTTCGGTGTTGGAAGGCACACTACTCACGTAGTGATAAACTATGTTCATTCAGATTTATGGGGCCAATCTAAGGTGGAATCATTGGGAGGTAAGAGGTATTTCTTATCTATTGTTGATGATTATTTCAGAAGGGTTTTTATATTCTCAGGTTCAAACACGAGACAATTGGAAAGTTCAAAGAGAGGAAGCAGTTATTATAGAATCAGGCTGGGAGGATGGTTAAGAAGCTGAGGATAGGTAATGGTCTTGAGTTCTGTAATCGGGAATTTGAGAAGTTGTGCTCAGAGAGTGAGATTGCTAGACATTTTACAGTTCTTGGGATGCCACAACAAAATGGATTGGCACAATGGATGAACATAACTCTCATAGATAAGGTACGTTGTTTATTAATTTAATCTGGATTGCCCAAGACCTTCTGGGAGGAAGCAACATGTACGGCCGCATATTTGATCAATAGGTCAGCATCGACAACTATTGAGAAAAAGTCACCTATGGGACTGATAGTGGCAACCATGTGGATGTAACAGGCTTTGTTGATTCAAACTACGCTAAGGATCGGATAAAGGAATATCTATCACTGGTTACACATTTTTAGTATAGGGATGTGTTGTAAGCTAGAAGGCAACGCTACAACACGTGGTGGCTCTTCCAACTATAAAGTCAGTGTATATGGTCATTATGGAGGCTATGAAGGGAGTTATTTAGCTAAGGGGACTCTTTGAAAAGTTGTGATAGAATCATTGTAAGCTCAGGTTTTATAGACCTTATATATGAGTTTGACAATAACAAAGATAATACATTACACAGTGAATTAAACAAACAACAATTTTTATTGTAACAAGGTTTTTCATCATTATCTTCTATGATACATGACTACTACAATAAGCCCCAATACTACTTGATCAAGTATAGTACGGTTACTCAATAATAACAGGGATCAAACAATCCTTGTGGCTAAATCAACATAAACACTAGACATTTTTCACAAACCCTACGCCTAGGACACACACACACTTTCCTGGTGTTTTACATCTTGACACACAAAAAACCTAGACCCTGTATCTATTTATATAATAAAGACATCTAGGGTTTACAAAGACTCCTAACATTATTCATTATCGTTTAAGTCCTTGTGGTTTCGTCTTTGCTTCATTCTTCATTAATTGTTTTGTATTTATCAACTCAATACAAATCCCAACAATCTTCTCCTAGTTGATAATTACAAAACATTCTTTTGGATCTTCCATGAATGAAACAATCTTCCCCTTAAGCTCAACTAGTATGAACTTAAATAACATGTTGAACCACCACGGATCTTCAAGTTGCAAAACTTCTATGTACTTCTTCTTCCCCTTTTTGTCATTATCCACTAAGAGAAGCTAAGTAGATGCATCTTTGATTTCGACAACCACTAACCAATATCACACTTCCAATCCAGCCTTTCAAAGTCTCGAATTACCCTCCATGAAGAACACCAAAAAGCTTACTATAAATGAATTTAAGACAACAGAAACTTAAACCAGCAGTAGTAATAACAACTATGTAGGATCGATATATTTATTGTGTTGATGATTCGGGTGGTCTTGGATTATCAAAATACATGTTAGCCATATTTTAGAGAGAGAAAGTAGAGAGGGTGTTCTTGGTAGAGAGTTGCTTCAATAAAATGTAAAGGTTAGATTGCCAAGCCACACCCCTTCCATGGATGGAAGGGGTATTTATAGTTACAAGACTACACGACCTCCTGACGGCCTGTGGATCAGGTATACAGTGGGTAGAGACCCGTCCTTCCTCCACGGTGTTACACTAAACTAAACTACGCTACAAACTAACTAATAAGCTACTAAATAACGTAACAAACTACAAATCTACGAGCTAACATATGCTAGACTTTAATTGGGGTGACCGATACTTTAACATGGAATTTCCAATTCCTAACAATCTCCCCTAAGGGAGGTCACCCCATGAAATACATTTTGCATCCTAGCATTCTATCATTGACTTCGTTCTTGAGCTCGTAGACTTGAATTCTTCACTTCCGCAATCTTTGTGCATTAGTTGCGATTCTTCAAAGTCTGACTGCTTTGTACTTTAGTGGAGGCCTTTAAGCGATCCACATCTTTGATGATCTTTAAGCTTTCATTGAGATCATCAGCCACAGCAAATCTCTCTGGATCATCCATAGTTGTGTTGCCATCATGTGATGTTGTGACTTTCGGACCGAAATGCTCACACTTTCTGGATCATGACATCTTTCCATCAGAGTAGCGGAAGCCTTACTGGTTCATGATATTTGCAGCAGCGAAGCGAAAGCATAGTATGAAATATCGAGCGGTCATGTAGATATGCACCAGTCATGATTTCTTCAATTTAAGTGTGGATACTGTGAGCATGCAGCTTTGGATTGACCGCTCAATTCGATCAGCCTGCAACCGTCCAAATGTACCTGCAAACAACAGTTAGCAATAAAACACGAAAGTGTCTTTGATCACTTTCGTCGAATTGAGGTACACGGCCCACAGTTCCCCGTTGATCAGTACAAGTACTGCTTGTGATCAGGTAGGATTCCTAAGAATCTCCTTGACAGGGTTTCGTAGCTGTTCTAGCCGTTCTCAAACCGGAACGTCTCAAAGAAGACAACACGGAGTGAGTGAACCAGCAAATTGAGATTTACTGATTGATAGAAAATGATTTGAAAACAATCGCGTACTGCTTAAGAGAAAGAGTTTTGCAATACGACGAAGGTTTAGAAGAAGAAAATCATTTTTCAATCATAAATACCCTTTTGGTTTTAAAGATAATACACAGTCGAAGTGCTAGAGAAAGAGTTTTGAGCACAACGGCGGTTTTCAAAGGTATCCGTCAATCCTTTTCCTGGACCAAGGTTGATTCAAGATTGAATCACCCCATTGTTTCTATCCAGTTGTCACAAGCTTGATCTTTTGCAAGATCTCACATGTCACCCACCAAGAGCTTGTTTGATGTTGGCTCTAGAAGGATTTCCATCTTCATCGTGAATATTTTCATATCACTCGGATGTTCTGGCAATACCACAAGGATAATGCGTAGGACTCTTAATATAATCTTACTTTCCACATTGTGTGAAACAGCAAGTCTTCATTAATTTTGTGTCCTAATGAGATATTGTGGATGATCTCTTGGCTCTAGACTCAATAGTGCACGTTTGGTTCCTATGCCGGAGACTAGGGAGAGGGTCTCCTTCTTCAATATCAACAATCTCTAAGAGAAAGTCGATAGATAATGTCGGTTCCATGTGAGAATGAAACAAGCCCTTTTAAGAGGAACTTGAGTAGCTTGGGAAGTTTAGTGCAGTGCGTCACTGGGTCCATGACGTCTTATCTTCAATACCAGTGTTACCTTAGTAACCACCAGTAGCATATGTATTGAACCCGGTTACTGCCCTAAGGTTGAATAATTGGAGGGCTATTTCTTTTCACCCTTTTCACATTTAATTCTTTTTCATTCTTCAACCCCTTCATTGCTTACCGAGACTTCATAACTAGAACCTTGCTGGGTTTATTCCAGTACTAGCTCTGTCTCAGTCCGCACTCTTCCCATATTCTCATTTTCTCCTTTTTTCAATATACCTAAGGACTCTACACTATCTAGTGGATTGTCCTGGGTAGATCCATCGGTTCTGGCGGATCGTGGGAACTAATACCTAACCTCACCGTCCTTATAACTCCATACATAAAGTAAAATGGTCGGTCTTTTGGTACAGTTCATTCTTCCTTGAAACCAATTGAAAAATCATTTGGAAAAACAATCAAGGTACTTGTGATACGAGATCAAAGCATTTTGTACCTTAATAGTTTTGATCATTTAGAAAACATCCCCCTCAACATGTGCATATGATTTAGAAATTGTTTAGCACATGGAGGCAAGAGGACTTTGAAATATTTTCTTTGATCACAATTTTCATAGAAAAAGCCATTTGATTTTCTTGGTAAATTCTCCCCCTCAATATGTGCATAGGATAAGAGAAATCATTTTAACACATAGAGGCAAGAGTTCATTTGAAGCACATCCACGAACACAAAAGCCATTAGGAAACCTTTCACTCCCCTTCAATATGTGCATGAATATATAAAAGATTTTGGCACATATTAGAGAGAGCCAGCACATTTAATCAAATGATCACCTTTTATCAAATTTCATATTAAATCACAAATTCTCCCCCGATCAAAAATATCAAACCCTTTGAGATTTTGGATCCCAAGTGATTTAATAAGGTTTAGAAAACATGGGAGAAAATGCAAATGCGCCTGGTTTAAATACTCTTCTGGTTTTTGGATAAATGCTCCTCCTCAACATGTGCATTGTATATTCGAAATCGTTTGGCACATGGAGGCAGAAGTGCCTTTAAAGGACTAAAACCAATCCATTAAAAGCAGACAAGAGATTTAAATCACTATCTCTTCCCCGATCAAAAATTTCAAACCAATTGAGATTTGTGATCCCAGTTGATTTAAATCATTTAGAAAATTTTAGGGAAAGACGTGGCAAGATTTGATTTTGAAAAATGACCGATAAGGATCAATTTTAGACATTAAAGATTATTAGTGTCAGGTATGATAGTTTTAAGAGATCTTTAAGTAAAATAAAACAATTTCACAATCAAACAAGAACAGAAAAAATTTCATTTTGAAAGACCTTGATTCAAAAAAAATCATACCATGACATAACATTAAATCTTTAGATCACCACATTTTAACGAACAAACCGGAACTTTTATGAAGAAATATCGTTTGAAAATATTTTATTTAAAATCACTCTCCCCCTCAAACCATGACAGTAGTCGATTATTGAGTGACTTAAGTTTTGATAAAATGAATTCCAGTGATTTTCAAAATTAAGTCCAATTAATTTTCAAAACAATATTTTTTTTCATTTTCAAAACAATATTCAAATTTTTCAAAATTGTTTAAAAATGGTATCTGCACAAAGATCGTTAGGTGGTTGAGAAGCTTCCGTTGTTCTTTGTAGGGCTTGGAAGAAAGCCGTCTGCAGATGCAGTGAGACTTCTTCTTACGTTGCATTTTGAATGCCAACTGAGGTCAAATTAAGCTCTGTTTCTTCAATCACTTAGAAGAAAACCATCTGCTGATGCAGTGAGACCTCTTACGTTTCATTTATGCCAACTCTCCATTGAAGTCCAATTAAGCTCCGTTTCTTCATTTGTCAACCCAAGATATCGTTACCCTTTTCTTTCGGCATCCAATCATCTTAAATTGTGGGATCCGGATCGGGAACATTATTATATACCAATATACCTGCATATGTTAGTGGACACAAACAGATATATGGTGGTCGGCATCACCCAAACAGCAATCGACTAATTACAGTCAATACAACATATCAATCAGATCATATATGGCATGGGAATAATGTGTTTATCAAACTACAATCATCTAATCCTAACAATCATATCCTGGGCACCTAGTCCTTCAACATAAGTTAACATCATTTTTAATTAAGCATATTAGGATAATTAGAAAGTCCGTTAGATGATATAAATTTGAAAACATTCTCCCCCTCAATCAATGACTCATTTTAGGAAAATTTAAAAGCTGAAGTCATTGATTGAGTTTGCAAATTTTATAAAAACTCTTAATCGATTTTTATAAAGCAACTCATTTTCCACCATTTTTGAAAACACCAAATATTTTTAGAAGAATTTTAGACGGAAAAACATTTGTGTAGGAACAGCAGTCCTTTTGACGACATGCTTTCCTTGTTATGTTTTAGGATAAGTGCAAGAAATATTTGAAAACTTGGTTTACCGCAACACTTTCCTTCTTTAAAGAACGGGTTGCTATCAGAAATAATAGCAAGCTATAGTTTAAGCACGGGTTACGGTCGGAAATAGCGCAAGCCATATTTTGAGATATGTTTTGAAAAAGAATATTTACACCTCTTGCTCGAACTTCATCTATGGTCCCGTGCCATTATTGAATGACATTTCTAAGACTGCAGATGTTATCGATACCAGGAGACATGTCTTAGAAAAACAATATTTTTGGTATTTTTTGATTTTTCAAATTTTTATGGATTTTTGAAGGTTTTATAATTTTCTATTTTGTTTTGTTGGTTTTCTATTTTTGTATTTTGTTTTTAATGAATATGTATAAAGATAGAGTAGATGATATAATTTAAGAAGATGATGATCGATACCGAGATAAGGATATCGAGCAGCCCCGTTGAAGAAGATAGAAATCATCTTCTCTTAAACGTCCACCACCAAAGCTTCCGAGGCTCCAGAATAGAAGATAGAACATGAGCCTTTGAGAAAGAAAGACTTTGGCAGCTTCCCCCCAAACCAAAAATCCTTTAGCTGAGCAGATTCGAAGCTCTATTTCAAGCTTGCCTTAGCCAGGTGCACAGAGAAGCACACCATTATCATAAATCCCGCTGCTCCTTTCAAGAATAATCACCGTGATTCTTCGTTCGAGGTTATATCATAAACAAGAACAGCAATGTATCATCCCATACATAAATAACTCTTCTCAAATTTCATAACCACTGAAGTCTGACGCAATCCATTCCAACAGGTGTGAAGAGAACACTTCCCCCGAGTAGTTGAATTGATGCAGTCAGTCTCTTAGACTAGAGCTCACGAACCCGAATACACATACCCAAAGACAAAGAAACTTATACCATCGAAGTAGCAGATTAAGTCCAATAGCCAAAGAATAACCCCGATGTATACTTTTCTCTCCCCCTGAAGAAAGTGTATGAAGCTCAAGAACCCAAAGTACCCGAATGCCCAAAGAGAGAATAACCGATAACATTGAAGAAGCGGTGAATCACTGATTATCTATGCGGGTGACAATCTCTGCGGATGTCAACACCGGAATAAGTGATTATATATCTGAATCACAGATTAAGCCCTCAAGTAAAACAACTGAGCATCCCCAATGTACACAATCTCTCTCCCCTAATGATTGTGATAACATCAAAATCATCACACACTTGTGTACCTCTTTTTATCATCAGAAACTAACTCTTACATCTCTTCCCCTACGTAGTTGGAATAAGAACACTAAACGCCTTGATGAGTAAACCTTGAGTTTCTATGCGGTCATGAAAAATGTCTTCCCGGGATATCTTCAATCACTTAGAAGAATTAAGTTCATCAAGTTTACTCGCCATGAGTCAAACCTTGAGTTTCTCTGCGGTAATAACATTTGTCTTCCCGAGATATCTTCAATTACTTAGAAGTATTAAGTTCATCAAGTTTACTCGCGTTTAGATACGTGTCTCCTTCCCCCTTGCTGGTTTTGATACTTCAGAATCAGCAACATATTATTAGCCCAAATACTTGAAATCTGTTGAGAAGAACATTTGAAGCCTTAGTGAGAATCAACTTGCTGAAGAATATGAGCAAGTCTAATTGGGGATTAAATTCGACATATCACTCTCCCCCAATTAGTGCTCTCCCCTAAACTGACAATCTGTTTGATAACTGCTCAGATTAAGAAGAAGTCTTTAGATAATCAAATGCAACTCGTCTTTAGTCTTCTAACATGTAGCGAGAGAATGTAGAACCATTTGTAGACTCGACCTTCTTCAAGATTGTCCAGTTGGGGATTAGATAGTTAATATCTTCAACTCACCAAATAAAATAAGAACATCACCAAATAGCATCCCAATTAACTTACATCTTGCAAGTCCCCTTAACTAAAATCTCTCCCAATCAAACAAGAACAGAAAGATGTTCATCAAGGAAATCAGCAATTAGGCCGCGACCACGAGATGGTAACACCAAACTACCAATCACATCAAACAGAGAGATTGTTCGGAATCATCATGTTGATGTGTACGTGAAGCATTAACCGGAAGCACTTTGTCGATAAACTCATCAATCCGAGTGAAGATGTCAACCAACGGCTATTAAGAAGGAACTCCATGTAAAGATGACCAGATAAGAAGAAGCTCGGTTCTTACATGAGTTAGGAGCCGTATGACCATATATTCTCATAAGTCAATCAACCATGCAGAATTATCACACTTCTTCTCCCCCTCAAGAATTGCATACGAAGATGCCATTCTTGATTAAGTAAGTGAATATCATCCAATGTTCTATTCACACTTTTCTTCCGCAAAATCAGCACATGATGTCGCCATCTTCATTATAATCGAGCAAGTGGAATGAGAAAACAATCAGTGGTAGCCCCGTTCACTTGATGACAGAAGTGCATGGAAAAAGTATGAAGCATGTTGATGAGAATGGTTATAATAAGAAGATTTCTCTTCTTCAGAAGATAAAGCGCACTGAAGCGTACACTTTTCTTTTCTTTGAGGAATGAGGCTTGAACTGTTGTGTTCAAACGTCATAAGAAGATTTCTCTTCTTTCAAATATAATGCGCACTGAAACGTACGCATTTCTTTTCTTTAAAGAACGAGGCATGAACTGATGTGTTCATACGTCATAAGAAGATTTCTCTTCTTTTGAAGATAAAGCGCACTGAAACGTACACTTTTCTTTTCTTTAGAGAACGAGGCATGAACTGTTGTGTTCATACGTCATAAATCTCTCTCTTTTCAATCTCTTGGCAAAACATGTAATCATCACCATTATCATTCAGAAGGCTCTTTGCAGTGACAGCTGATGGAGATAACCCAATATGATGAATTTGACCTTGAAGTAAACTAACCCGAACTCGTGACTTAAACTTGCACATATGTAACAAAGAGTGGTGCCGATTTCCATTAGCATCTCTAAGTACTCTCTATGTACTCTATACTCCTCAACCAACCAACCATCAAGTATAAGACGTACATTACCTCTTGAAAATCCACAATTGAATATGACACTAAGCACTACAACGTAACTCCTTAAAGTGATAGTTATTTTGTAGTGGTATGAGCCCAATTCCCCCAAGTGGTAAAAGAAAAGGTAAAAGACACCCAACAATAACTAGATTTCCAAGTCTTCGTTTTTGATAATAATCTCGAACAAGGATCTTGAAGAATCTTCATCCAACCATCCCTGATACCTTCAGATACTAAGTACACTCGTCCGTGATATTTCACTTCAACCTCAAATGAATATCTTGAATTAACGCCTTTGTCACATCTTGATTAAAGCTCAAATCTAGCCTCCTTTGACGTTTTAAGTGAACTCTGATAATGGTTTCATCCGACCATGGTTTAATGAGCATAACCCCGTAAAACTTTGAAGTAACCAAAACCGCCATGACGAATATCCAAACACACATCCAATTCATGAAGTACACCTTTTATCCCTTCTTCAAGCGAAACCGTAGCACCGACATCAAATGAGATCCCGAAATACACTTTCCTTTCTCCATGATGGTTCCATCATTAAGGGATTTTATAACTCTATGGTTTAAACCGAGAAATAGTTTCTTCGCGGATTTTACAAAATTAAGACAAAACCGTAAACAATGTCAGCTTGAATGTGTAATGACAACTTTGGTTTCGGTGAATATCATTTTAGGGAACATGCAGTTAGTCAACGATTCATTATCCAACATCATCAACCATCCAATAAACACATTGGTAAACACATCATTCACTCATTCTGTCGGCTGTTGCTGTGACCACATGGTGAAGTAAACCCAATATGTCAAACTTGATCATGAAGTAAAATTTCCCCAGATTTGTTACTTAAACTTGTGCTAATCCTTGTGAAGAAGAAACGGTGTACCCAATGTACAAATCCTCTTGACATATCCTCAACTGCGTGAGACACCGAAGTGATAGTTACGTTGTGGGTTAATCGAGAAAGAATCACAACCGTACCTAAATAGCCAAGTCTTTATCACCCTCTATTAGCGCCCAAACAAGTCATCTTCGCGGAAGGGTAGAAAGAAAGAAGATGAAAATAAGTAAACACGTCCGGAAAGACTCACTTTAAATCCAAATAAGACATGCCGAACAACAAACCCGTAGTCAACATTGATTAATCATAATTTCAAGCCGTGACATAATATTATCTGTGAGAATGTATCCCCCAAAGTAACAAGCCTCATAGAACATCAAATCTCATCATCACTCCAAATCAAATAAATCTCATAAGCTAATCTCATCATTAAATCATATCAACAAAACTCATCATCAACACTCATGATCAAATCTTATACCCCGACAAATCTCATTGTCAAATCACAAGCGACCCAATTCAATTTGCACGAAATGACCCGGTCCATAATAATAATATTAGGCCCAACATCTAACTTGCAATTAACTTAAGCCCGTTTCATTCATTTAAGCCCATGAGACCCGAAAAAAAAACCCAGTCCAATCCAGCGCATATTCAAATCCGGTCCATCATAGAGTGATACAATACCCAGAAATCACATATTCAACATTTAATCACTCAACTCAAATACGGCCAAGAAGAAAACATGATTAACCGGAAATCATGCGTCCATAATTCACACTCCCAAATCACAAATAACTCAAAAACTCTTAGATATGCAAACAGTTCACAAATTACATGCACTCAAAAATCACGGCTCAATTTTATGATAAGCAGATATCATTCATGGCCCGTCCAACACATCACAGCCCAAACGCTCAAGAGTAGTACTCGGCCCACACTAGCCATTTTGAACGTGAGATAGAAATAAGTCCACATACTAATCAATTGCCCTAATCTTTAGGAGTATAAAACACCACATAATCTCACACAACCCTAAAATCCCTCATCTTTATCACAACCAAAGCGCCTCTCCTCCAATTACTACATCTCTCACCTAACAATATCATTCACAAAACCAAATCTAAATACATCAACTTTAACGAGCAGCAAAAATTCACAACCCAAAATCTCTTTCATATCACTAAAAGTCACGAATGATAACTCTAAACCCCTTAATCATCTCATCCCTCCAATTGTTTATCAAATCGAATAGAAAAAAAAACAATCATCCCTTTAATAATAACAATACCAATACTTGAGCACTTTGAGAAGCTTTCATGATAGCACCTCGCCACAGGGATGGCTCGAGGAGGTGACCTAGTATATTGACAAAGGCTTCAAGGTCAATAAGGGCCTAAGGTAGGTTTATGATGTGGTTATGTTTTCGTTTTTCTAATGAACGAATCAAAGAAAAAGTGAGTGACAATATTGTTACTATACTTTTTCTTGATGAGATTCGGAAAGTAAATTGATGTAAGAACTTCAAATATAAATCGATGATGTAATTTTTTATACGTGTTTATGGACCTTTAAGTCCTGATTTGTTATTGAGAAACACGAAAAAAAATAAACCTGAGATTGTGAATGAAATTAGTTATTATTTTTAAATCCAAGTCATAAATGATATGAGGTCTTGATACCAAGGTAAAGTGAGATTCATGGATGATTTTAGTTGTGATTAAAGGTTAGTTGTAGAAGGAGATGGGTTGTAGGTCTTGTTTTGAGTTTGAATATGGACTGAATTTACACGAGTGAGTGATGATGTTCAAAATGAAACTTGATGATTTATCACATTGAGTCATAGTTGTATTTGATATTTGGTCTTGTAGTTGTGGTCAGAGTCCATCCTCTTCTTCATCTTTGTTTTCGTCCAAGTCGCTAGCCAAATGAGTCGAGTCACTAGGATATTTATCACTTAAAGAAAGTCGCTACCCAAAGTTTTCAAAACAACTCGCTACTTGATAAATATCAAGTCGCTAAACCTTTTACAAGTCGCTACATGTTTTCATTAGTGAGTCAAGTCGCTAGCTTAACTGTCAAGTCGCTACCACTTAAGCTTTTTAAGTCGCTACCATCAAATTCAGACAAGTCGCTATTGACTCAACTCAATAGTCAAGTCGCTGCATATTTTCTTTACAACTCGCTAGCACATCCTTTTAACCTAGTCGCTGCATATTAACTGTACAAGTTGCTTGACATTAAATAATTTCAAGTCGCTAGGTATACCATGGAGCAAGTCGCTATTTCAGGTACATAGCATCTGGACACTTTTATACAAGTCGCTAGCAAGAATCAGCTTCATACTTACCCAGAAAACTGATATGAAATATATGTTTGCCCAGTTTGACTAAGACAATGACCAGTTTGACCACAAGAGATGATTTAGACTGTTTGGTAACAAAAGTCAAGAACGACTGTTTCGACATAAAATTTAGACACAAAAAACAGATGTTTACAAATCGATGGGACCATACTTTGTTGACCAAAATAAAAAATAAAAGGATATACAACACAAGAATAAGCTGTTATCACTAAAGTGGCATCAAAAACATTTTAAACAACCAATCAAAATGGAATAACAACAGTTTAATCACGAGAATCGAACCACAATAAGTCAATAAACACAAACATCCATGGTAAGAACCACACAAATCAAAGATAACACAATAACCTTGGCTCTTGATACCAATTGTAGGATCGATATATTTATTGTGTTGATGATTCGGGTGGTCTTGGATTATCAAAATACATGTTAGCCATATTTTAGAGAGAGAAAGTAGAGAGGGTGTTCTTGGTAGAGAGTTGCTTCAATAAAATGTAAAGGTTAGATTGCTAAGCCACACCCCTTCCATGGATGGAAGGGGTATTTATAGTTACAAGACTACACGACTCTCTGACGTGTGGATCAGGTATACAACACAAGTGGGTAAAGACCCAACCTTCCTCCACGGTGTTACACTAAACTAAACTACGCTACAAACTAACTAATAAGCTACTAAATAACGTAACAAACTACAAATCTACGAGCTAACATATGCTAGACTTTAATTGGGGTGACCGATACTTTAACATGGAATTTCCAATTCCTAACAAACTAGCAGTAGTAAAAACCTTCCTCTCAAATAGTGCATGTAAATGATTAAACACTCTATAATATGCTTCCCCGGAAATCCAAGTGTTAACCATTTCTTGAATCTTCAAATCTGTAGGCTTCTTGTAATGATTACTATTGAAGAAAACCAAGTATAACGAACTTGATGCTAAAGTAGAACAATCCAAACTTGTGTCTTATGTCTTGTACTATCCACGTGACTCCAAACTCATACTCGATGTTATGAGTAGACCTCAATCTCGATAAAATCCTCATCTTCAATGAGACACCGGCACTATGTAATTCTTTAAGTGATAGCAAATTCTAATTGCTAGATTTTACAAGTCTTCGTTAATATCCATAAGCAGAACAAGTTATCTATAAATGTTGTAAGCCATTTAAGATATGATAAGAACATGCATCCAAGTAATTTCACTTCATCGTCAAATAAGTGATAAACAATCATCTTCGTAATTAATTAACCAAAGAAATCCAATAAACAAGCTTTTTATAATCTGTTTTGTTTCAATCCAAGCCGTGTGTGTTATCCAATATCTCCATACCCACCCGAGAACCAAATCCATGTACTGTCCAATATCGAACAAAACTTCTGTAAGATATTAACTTTTCACATACACATCATAACATTAACACAAGGTAGCATATAGATGGAATTCTAGAGAGAGAAAGTTAGAGGTTTAGGGAACTTAGTGAGAGAAAGTGAAAGATATTATTATGAGCTCCAACTCTCTACCTTGGGAGGTAGAGAGTATTTATAGTCTTACATAAAACGCCACACATCGGGCTGTGGATCAGGCATACAGTGGGTAAAGACCCGTCCGTCCTCCACGGTGTTACTTAACTAAATACTACTTAACTTAAAATAACTACGACTACGAGCTTTCTAACGATTACATATACTTGAGGTGACCGACTCTTTAATACCTGGAATTTCTAATTCCTAACAATCTCCACCTAAGGGAGGTCACCTCAATCATGCACTAAAATTACATTGAATACAAACGGATATGACATTAACAATTGTTCTTGCATTCTTGATGTAGTCCTTTGTTCCTAAGCTCGTAGTCATTGATTCTTCACATTGCATGTTTGGTTACTTCAAGTGGAGGTCTTTTCCTGATCCACGTGATAATAATTTTGAGCCATCATTTGAGATTATCAGCCATAAAAAAATCTCTGTGACATCCTTTGTGGTGTTGGTATTATGTGATGTTGTGACTTTAGGACCGACATGCTCACATTCGGATCATGATATCTTCTCATCGAGTAGCGGAAGCATTAGTTGATTCATGATATTGGCGGTAGCGTAAGCATGGAGTGAAATATCAGAGTCATTGATGCACTAATCATGATTTCTTTTGAGATGAATGTGTTAAGTGAGCATGCGGCTATGGATTGACCGCTTCATTCGATCGACAAGCGTCGGGTGTACACGCGCATACACAAGTTAGCAATAAATCGCGCCGCGAAAGTGTCTTTGATCACTTTCGTTGAATTGAGGTACCGCCCACGGTTCCCGTTGATCATACATAATCTTACGCTGTGATCGGGTATAATTCAAGAATTTCCTTGACAGGGTTTGCATTGCTCTAGCTGTTCTCAAACGGAACATCTCAAAGAAGACAACACGAATTGAGTGAACCGTAATTTGAGTCCAGCGATTGATGAAAAGATATTTTGAAAAACAATCGAGTATTGCTCAATAGAAATTGTTTTTGCAATACCGCGAAGGTTTTAATGAAAATCAATTATCAATCATAAAACACCTTTTGATTTGAAATATCCGTACACGTCGATGTGCTAATGAAAAGAGTTTTAAGCACAAGGACGGTTTTCAAAGGTATCCGTCAATCCATAACTGAACGGGATTGATTCAAAAGATTGAATCGCCCCATTGTTTCTGTTCGGTTGTCACATGGTTGATCTGTATAATAGATCTCACATGCCACCTACCGGGAGCTTGTTAGATGTTGGCTCCAGAAGGCTTTCCATCTTCATTGTGAGTATGTTTGCATATCACTCAGGATGTTACGCAATACCACAAGGATAATGCGTAGGACTCAAGATATAATCTCTCTTCCACATTGTGTGAAACAGAGAGTCTTCATTGAAAGTGTCCTAATGAGATTTATTGATGATCTCGTGGCTCTAGACTCAATTTGTGCATATTTGGATCCTGTATCTGAGACTAGGGAGAGGGTCTCCTTCTTCAATATCAACAATCTCTAAGAGAAAGTCGATAGATAATGTCGGTTCCCGTGAGAATGAAACAAGTCCTTTTAAGAGGAACTTGAGTGGTTTGGAAAGTTGAAGTGCGGTGCGTCCTTTGGGTCCATGACGTCTTGTCTTCAATACCGATGTTACCATCAGTAGCATATGAATTGAACCGGTTTCTGCCCTAAGGTTGAATAAATGGAGGGCTATTTGTTTTCACCCTTTTCTCATTCAATTCTTTTTAATTCTTCAACCCCTTCCGATTGCTTACAGACTTCATAGCTAGAACCTTGTTGGGTTTATTCCGACTAGCTCTTTAGTCCACTCTTCCCATATCTTTTTTTTCTCCTTTTATCATCATACCTAAGAACTCTACACTAACTAGTGGATAGTCCTTGGGTAGATCCCTCCGGTTCTGACGGATCATGGGAACACATACCTAACCTTATCATCCTTATATCACCGTACATAAAGTAAAGTTGGTGGGTCTATTTGGTATTGTTCATCTGCCATTGGAACCAATTGAAAACCATTTGAAAATCAATCCGGATACTTGTGATATATTATCAAAGCATTTTGTACCTGAATTGTTTTTGATATTTTAGAATAAGAACTCCCCTCAACATGTGCATCAAGTATTTGAAATTGTTTTTACAGGAGGCAAGAGGGAAAAGAAATTAACTTCTTTGATTACCATTTTCTAAAAATATCATCATCACTTCCTGATCAAATCAAGTAGATAAAGCATTTTGGGGAAGGATGAGGTTTTCATGATTTTGCTCCCCTCAATATGTGCCTCGAGGTTTGAAAAGAGTTTTGCACATACTAGAGGGAACCGGCACATTGAGATAAATGATCACGTTTCAAATCATAGGTTTAAGATAGATGCTCCCTCTCAACATGTGCATGGAAAATTTGAAATCGTTTGTCACATGTGGGAGGAAGAGCATGTACATCCTTATAAAACCATTTACCTAATTATCGGTTTAAATCAATTTAAATCACAAATTCTACCCCAATCACAATTATCAAATCATTTGAGATTTGTGATCTCTTATAGATTTAAATTGATTTTGAAAGCTTTTAAGGAGAATTGTGACTTGATTATGAAAGCGTTTTAGCGATAAGGATCGGGATTTTAAGACTTTAAACTCCATTGATACAACATGCATGTATATCTTTTGAAAACAATTTAATGCCAAATAACTTTTTAATTTAATTGAAATCATTCTCCCCTCAATCAATGACATAGGTTGTTGATTGAGAGATAGATATTTTGACAAATAAGTCCTGATGATTATCAAAAAATAGAGAGAAGTTATTTTTCAAAGCATTTAGTTTTCAGAGATAAATGTTATAGAATCGAGCATGGAATTTGAAAACATGGTAAAACATGGCTCGTTCTTTCTTTAAAACCGGTTATTGCCGAAAATGACAATAAATCATTGTTTCTCTTTCTCCCAAAAATATTTTTTGATTTTTTGATTTTTTTTTTTTTTTTTATTGAAAATTGAACAACATCTAAAGTCCCGTGTCATTCTTTGAATGAGCTGACAAAGACCGTAGATATTTTCGAACCGAAAAAAAAAAAACATGACAAAAGACAATATTTTTGAAGATTTTTGAATTTTTGATTTTTATGGATTTTGAAAGTTTTATATTTTCTATTTGCTTTTAAGGTTTTATAATTTTGTATTTTGTTTTTGAATAAATATTTACAAGAGATAGATGAAGAAAGACCTTTACTCCTCGTCTTCCTCAAGACGTTTGAGAGTTTCGGTTGAAGGCTTTTCAAGCCAAGGCGTGGAAGAATAAACTCAAAAGCGTTCTTTGGAAGAGCTTTGGTGAAGATGTCCGCTAACCGATATTCAGACCTCACAAAATATAGTTCCACCACACCTTTTCCACTTGTTCCCTGATGAAATGATGTCGAATGTCGATATGCTTTGCTCTTGAGTGTTGAACGTTGTTGCATGAGAGAGCAATAGCACTTTATTATCACGATGAGAGAGGATTTTGTTGAATTCAAAGCCATAGTCGGATAATTGAGATCTCATCCATAAGATTTGAGCACAACAAGATGACATGGCTATGTATTCAGCCTGTGTAGAGGAAATAGAAGTACTCATTTGCTTCTTTGAAGACCAGCTCACAAGCTTATCACCTCCGGTAAATGGCTTGACGTGTATCTTGACAACCTGCATGATCGGCATCAGCATGAGATAGCGTTAGTGACATACCGGTGTCCTTCGGGTACCAAAGTCCCATATTGATGGTTCCTTGGAGATACCAGAAGACCCGTTTAACGCTTCAAGGTGCTTTTTAGTAGGCTTAGCACGGTATCTAGCACACATGCAAACAAATGAACAAGATGTCCGGTCTACTAGCGCGTGAGGTACATCGGGGATCCAATCATACTACGATATTTCGTTTGGTCAATCATGATCCCCGAGTGGTCCTCATCTAGTTTGGTTCGATCAATCATGGGGTGTCAACAGGGTCACTTGAATCAAATCCAAATTTCTTTAAAATTGCATATTTAGATTGATTTATGAAAATGCCTCCGGGACTTTGTGAAATTTGTAATCCCAAGAAAAAGGACATTTGTCCCATCATTGACATTTGAAACTTTGAACTCATTTCATTAGAAAACCGATCACATTCCATTGGGTCAGTCGAGGCAAAAATAATATCATCAACATAAATTTGAACATGAGTTAAATGTTTGCCCGACTTCCTGGTGAACAATGTAGGATCAATTGCTTTCTATGAATCCGGTTGATAAAAGAAACTTTGACAATGTATCATACCATGCCCTTGGAGCTTGCTTTAAACCGTAGAGAGCCTTCTTCAGGCGATAAACGTGAGTAGGATGCTCTTGATTCACAAATCCTTCAGGGTTGGTGGCGTAGAGCGACTTCTTTAAGATCTCGATTCGAAATGCCGTCTTCACATCCATCTGATACACTACCATGTTCTTACTAGCGGCGTTAGCCAGAAAGATTCTGATTGCCTCGATTCGAGCAACAGGAGCAAAAGATTCTTCAAAGTCTATACCCTCCTCTTGACGATATCCTTTAGCAACTAATCGAGCCTTGTTTTTCAACACATCACCATGCTCATCAAGTTTTACTTTGAAGATCCATTTGAGAGCTATAATCATAGCACGATGGGAGCGTACTAACTCCCATACATCAAGTCGATCAAACTCATGAATTTCATCTTGCATGGCATTGAACCACCTGTCTTCATTCATGGCGGTTTTAACATCTTTTGGTTCGATCTTAGAAAGTACGAGTTGAAGAAACACCATAAGGCATCGGTTGCAAGTTGTTTCCGGGTTGATCTGACGGACGAGAGGATTTCCAATGATGTTGTCTAATGGATGATCGTGAGTCCATTTTCTAAGGTGTTCATGTGGCAGTTGTTGAGGCGAGTAGTTGAGTCGATGTCTCCGAAGAAGATGGTTCGATGATGATTCGAGGTAGCAAATATGTTTTCAAACTGAGCATCTTCAGAAGTAGCAAAGGGATTAACTTCATCATTGATGCCAGAAACATTTCCATGATGTACATTTGAAGAATGATGATTTGTTGATGAGGGATCAGCGGTGCTTCTTGACTTAAAGATATTGAGATTGAAGGATTGTCTTCATTCACAGGAATATGAGCATCCTCTTGCGGAATCATCACCTCATTAGTGTTTGAATCATAAAGTTCATCAAACATAGGATCAAACAATTTCTTTACATCATCTTGAGATGGAGGTACATATGGAGTTTCTTGAGTAGAGTTTGGAACAAGAGATGAACCAATGGGACTGTCTTGAAGTGCGGGTCCTGAGCTGGATTGTCCAGAGCCATTTGACCGTCAACTCATCAAGCGTAACGTGAATGGTTTCCATGATATTTCGGGTTCTTTTGTTATAGATTCGGTATCCCTTTTTGTTTGGTGCATATCCTACAAATACTCCAATGTCGGCTTTAGCCCTAAGTTTCCCTAAGTCTTGACCCTCATTAGTTGGATAGCACAATGCACCAAACACACGAAGGAAAGAGAGATTAGGTTTTCTGTTGTGGACAAGTTCATATGGAGTTTTTCCATGTACAGTGTGGATTAGGGAACGATTTTGTGTATAGCATGCATTGGCATTGCTTGACCAGAGAAACATTGGAACCTTTGAGTAAATCAACATTGTTCTAGCGGCTTCAACGAGTCGATTTAGTCTTTCAACTACACCGTTCTGTTGAGGAGTTCGTGGAATACTTCTTTGATGACTGATTCCAACGCTTTCATAGAATTCATTAAGTTGTTTGTTGACAAACTTCGGTTCCATTATGCGTTCGACAATTCGGCCGGTTTTGTTAAGTCGAACTCGGTACTTTTGATGAGTTTGATGATGATATCGGGAGTTTCATCCTTTGTCCTTAAGAACTTGACCGTGTGAATCTAGAGTAATCATCAACCACAACTAACACATATTTCTTCCCAAAGATATTCGCACCCTCATTGGTCCACATAAATCCATATGAATCATATGAAGAACTTACAGAGAGTTAGTAGGTTTGGGTTTATGGGCATATTTCTTGCTTTTTCCCAATTGACATGTTGAACAAAGATGATCCTTTTCATACTTTAGTCTAGGTAAACCTACAACTAAGTCCTTCCTGGAAAGATCATTGATGGTGCCGAAGTTCAAGTGATTGAGACGACGATGCCATAACCATGACTTTGTTTTGAAGCCTTTGATAACAAGCATTGGAGAAGACCCTCATCATATCATCGATAGAGATGGTGTAAAGGTTTGAACCACGAGTTCCTTTTAACAGTTCCTTACCATTAAGATCTCTAACAAAGCAGTATGTTTTCGAAGGCAACTTCTAGATCGAGTCCACGGGGTGACCAACGAGAGAACGAGTTATGACCAACCCTTCAACATAGTAGACTCTCGAGATTACACTATCACCAACAACATAATCTCCATAACCCATAATAGCACCGAAATGATCATTACCAAATCTAACATCCCGATGAATTTGCTCACGAAGTTCATGAGCGCGACCGGTCTCGGTCATATGCTTGGAACGGCACGAGTCCGGTACCCACGAGCGATTTGAACGATGCCGGTTGAACACAGACAAAATGGATAATCGGATAATTGGGATCCCTATGCAAGAATGGGTTCCACTTGGTTAGTAACAGTAGTTGGAACACCCACATCGAATCGAAACATCCATATCGAAGTAGAAGCAATGGAATCATTGGGAATAGATGCAATTGTCTTGGGTGTCGTATTTGACCTATTCAAAGTATGTTCATTACTTAAGGGAATAGTTCTACCAGTAGGCATCCATTTTCTAGTGGGCATAATCTTAGCGGTTTGAGAACAAAACTGATTATTCTTATGGCCAAAAGGTATCCAATAATAACCTATCTTTATAAAAGTTCTTCCTGTGGGTTTCCACTTTTTTCTAACAATCTTTCGTTTTTGCCTTTTTGCCTTATTTGCACGATTATTAGCATTAGCAATTTTAACTGGGCATTTGACACAGATTAGACAAAGCATTCACACCACATTCATGATTAGCAACAGAATTCAAGCATGAGACATTACAAGGTTTGCAAATAGTATCGAATTGAATTAATTCACGATCGCCTAAGGCTAATATTAGAATCAACACGATTCGTTTTATTCAACTCAAGCCTAAAGTTCCTAGATTGGTCTTCTACTCTCTTCCAATGCACATTCTTAGCTTGCAAGGTCCTATCATTCCTTGTATTGTCTTGAGACTTTGACTGCTTCGCTTTAAAGTCACCTGATTACTCTCTGTAGAGGGAATGGAAACATTAGTTGGTTGATCTAATTTTTGCATTCTTGAACTTGATGTGCAAGGATCTGAAGTACTAGAAGGCACATTAGTGTATACTTTAAGACTGTGATTTGAGCTTTTTTCACTTTCTTAGCACTAACATATACGGAATCAGAACTACTTGAAGGCACATTAGTGTTTCCTTTTTTAAGACTGGGCATAGAGCGGATTTCCTGCTTGGCACTAGGCATAGAACAGGGCATCACAGCTTTGCCTTTTGCACCTAAGGTTAAGGATTTTGGACATGTGGCAATTACACATTCTAGCAACTCTTGAGATCGTTTGGCATGGAGGCAAGCAAACCTAATTTCACTATCAAGAGGTTTGTTAATGAAATCCTCTTCGACAATCACACGGAGACATTCTAGACTATCCTTAAGGTGAGCACGGTAGTCATGAAAAGCATGTTCATTATTCCTAAGATGAGGAGGAATATATTTAAGCGTCACAGTGTATTTGCAGTCTAAGGGTGACTTTGAGACAACATTCTTATTGAAAACAAGTGGCGGTTTCCCATTTCCCGACTTCCGATTCTCAATTTCCTTTTAAGAGGCGTTATTTTTCGTTGTTTTGGTCAAGGGTGACTTTTATTGAATCATATAACTCTTTAAAATGTCGTTTAACTTTTCATTTTCTTCTAGAAAACTCTCGTTTTCCTTTTGTAAGGCATCAACTAAGTTTTGAAGATGAAAAGTTTGAGAATTCCGAGAATCTAAAGGAGGAGGCATTTGGGAGCTTGTCATATTGTTCGTTTGACCCTTTAATTGAGAGATTTGGGCTTTCAACTTTTTGATCGTGTTGCACTGAGCTTGAATCTGTTCATCACGTTTGTTAATTTGAAAAAGCATCAAACTCGGAGCATCCGAGGATGTCTTGATATTTGAAGTTTTAACATTTTCTTTAAGATGTTGATATTTTAGTTGTAAATTAAAATGCTCAACTTCTAGTTTAGAAAAATGTTTAACCAAATTGTCGTGATCATCCAGTTCAATTTTCTCGTTTAGTTTAGAATTAGTTTTTCAAGCTCAATGACACGATCATGGGAGACTTTCAGGCCACAGATAGTTCATGAAATTTGGAAGCATTAATAGAGCAATTTGAAGCGTTGAAAAAATATCTTGAGCAATACATTCAGTAATAAGAGTCTCATTTAATGTATGCAAGTTCTTCCTCTCAATCTCATTATATTTTAGTGCGCTCATCTCACTAACTTCAACTACCATTGCATCAAATTCCTTTTCCATTCCCTTGATATCGGTTTCCTATCCCTTTTAAGACTCTCAAAGTGATCTTTAAGAAGTTTAAAGAAAGGCATGACCTCAGTTAAATAACATTCTTTCATTTGCTCAAAACCCCTTCTCCTTCGTTATACCGATGGGTGTGATCCTTTTCTTGCAAGTTTTCTCAAAATCAACAAATAGTTGAAATATAACATATTGGCTAATCAAGGTCTTGCTTTTAGTGGCAATTTTTCTAGGAACAAGATGCATTGGTGTATTAGGAGGGAGGATACTCGCTCTAGGCATTTTCATAAGGGGTTTGTTTCAACAATATTTTTGACTTTTCTAAATCCTTTTTCGAGAAAATTTGTTCGGTCGGCAATGTTTGAGGCTAAAACATGTTCAAGGAAATCCAGTTTTCCTTCTTGTAGTCATGGGGAGTGATAATAATCTTTTCTCTTTGCATTTGGTCATCTAGTTTTTGTTCATCCTTTCCTAGTGACTTCATCGATTTCTTATCTTCCTCGGTGCACTCAACGCAACTAGGTTTTACGCTAGGCTTAAGATTTCATTACCATCATAAAGCACCTTATGAGCATTTCTAGCCTTTTAATTATCTCCGGATTGGTTCCTCAACAAGGGGAATGCTATGCTTATCGCTTAATACTCGATGTTTAGTGACCATGTGAGCGATGGAATGGTGTTTCCTTGTATGTACAACTTGTTCTCAAGTTTGTTTTTCAAAGTTTTCAGTTAGAAAAAATCTCAAGAGTTTTGATTCCTTTGCATTAAATTCTTGCATTTTCACATTTTCTTGAAGTTCTTGTTTTTGTTTAGATGTTTTAGAGTTTTCTGCAAGGAATTTAATTCTTGTTTCAATACTTCTTCTCTAAACTTACTTTTTCTAATTCTTGCACTTACTTGGTTATCCATCTCCTTTCGAGTGGTCAACTCAAATTTTTCACGTTGTTCATAAATAGCAACACGTTCTTTATAGGCATTTAGTTCAGAAATAATGGAATCATCGAGGGCATCGCAGTATTCATCAAAAACATAGTCATTGTTGATTGCAGAAGATGCATCACTTGGTACAACTTCACTTTCACTTTGTTTCACATATTGATCATATGGGACAATATTGATATTACCCATATTTTCAATATTTGATTCAATAGTTTGATTGTACTTTGTCATGCATCACGTTTTATCGACATCATCGTATAGTTTTAATACCTGAGATGAGCTTGTCATGGGATGGCCGCTAGTTGATGAAGAGACCTTGGGAGAAACCATTGGAGAAATGCTAGCCATAAAATTGTTGTGCCTTGAGGTCCATCATCCACATCAAGTAATACATCACGCATCGTGACTTGAAAGGCATTGATGATTGTGACCTATCTCCGAATAGGGCTCATCCACATCGCATCATAGGTCTTGGCATTGCCCTCGGCAAAGCAATTCCTCTTCATTCAAAGTAGCACCATTGTCCCGAGCTTGAGGCGGACATCTTATCTCTGAAGTAATCGGCATTCGGTAGGCGCTTTGGAGATGTACAGTTCTTTGCAATGTGTCCCTCTCCACCACAGTTATAACATTTGATGAGCTTAGTTTGACCTTGGTTACCATTCCTCGATTGATTACGGTACCAACATAACCTCTCCCAGCTCCACCTCGTCACGATCATCATGTCTTTCTGGTGGTTTGCACCACGATCCTTCCATCTTTAATAGTGGCTTGATTGTGTGGGTTAGATCTGATTAGGGTTGTTGGTTTGTGGGAGAGTATTCATGTTTTGACTGATGAGAAGAGATAGTTGATTAATGAAGCTACAGCGTGAGCATCGGCATCGCTTGTTTGTACATAGGATCAGGAATGAGTTTGTGATTACCATTACCCAGGGTATGACTTGTGATGCTTTGGTTGTGATTCCGATGTTTGAGTAGAAAGCGGTAGAGTCATTAGACGAGCTTGTCTCTCTCTGGTTGGTTTTGAACTGATTGAGAATTAATTTTTCAAACATAGCATGTCTCTCATTCGAAGGAGGAAGGGCATAGAGTTGCTCATAGTTTGTATTCTTCAATCCTTTAGTGAGCTTCACACGGTAACAAACTTGTACCATTCGGGATTCATGTTGTTCACAAATTTTGAGTTCAACTGAATGTTAGGCATAGTCATTCGGATGTTCCTCATGTCATTAACTAACTTATGAAATCTCACATAGTACTCATAGACACTCTCATCGGGTTTCATCTTGAAATGCTCAAATTCGTCATAGAGTTGGGATTCTCTGTCTTCCATAGTTAATTGAGAACCTGAGAGAAGCATCTTAACATTGTCCCAAAGCATGCCATTACATTGTTATGATTGATCGCCTTGTAGATGTCTTTAGGAAGACCTTGAAGAACAATGTTTGAAGCCCGATATACGCATCAAATCTCTTTTTATCCTTATCATCAAGCTCATCATACATCTTAGGTATGTCCATTCAAAATGCAGGTACCATCGCATTAGTATCAAGTATGTCTCTAGTCGTCTCAACTAGATATGGTCCTTCATCAATGGATTTGAGAATGTTGACACCATTTTCCTTTCCAAGGCAATACGTCTAATTCGTGAGCCCAAGAGTGTCGTAGTCTTCAAGCATGGGTGGGCGAGTATCCGAGCATTTGCTTGAACATCAACCTTGATGCGATGGAGATGGGAGCGTTGGTAGACATGTTAACAATTATCGGGATTTTATAACTCTATGATTAAACCGAAATAGATTCTTTCACGGGATTTTCTTGAATCAAGAGAAAACCGTAAACAATCACTCAAGAATCTAGAAGATAAAATACTAAATCGCTAGAAGATAATGCACTAAGTCGCTAGAAATTAATGCACTAAGTGTAAAATTAATGCACCAAGTTAAATAACCCTTAATTCGCTACACTAAAGTATTAGAGTCGAAGCATAATCGAAAAGCAAAGCTAAGTAGTAACTTCGCTACTAGACAAGTTAGTAACCAAATTTTGGCGCAATTAGCTACACAAAAGCTAGAGACCTGAAATTAAGCTAAAAACAACTTCAATCTTGACCATAAGCTACCACAAGTAGCTACCCGTAGTGGAGAATCCACTACTTGTACTTTAACTCGCTAGATCTAACTCGCTAAACTCAACAACGTAGTCGCTACAAAAATGTGAAGCAAGTCGCTACCAAGAAAATATTCCGTGAGCAGTAAATTAAGCTTGAAACCATAAAAATCTCACTTTTCAATCCAAAAACAACCCAACCAAGATGATTCAAGCTTACCAAATGAAAACCTAAACACTTTTGATGATTCTAAACATAAAAGTACCAACAAAATTCAAACTTTAACACAAGAAATCATCCAAATGATGCAAAACCCACTAAACTTTTTCAAACTCAAAAACCACCTAAAACCACTACAAATCCAAAATGTGCAAGATATGATCTAACCTTAACTTGGCTACTGTACCAATTTAACTTATAACATACACATCATAACATTAACACAAGGTAGCATATAGATGGAATTCTAGAGAGAGTAAGTTAGAGGTTTAGGGAACTTAGTGAGAGAAAGTGAAAGATATTATTATGAGCTCAAACTCTCTACCTTGGGAGGTAGAAAGTATTTATAGTCTTACATAAAAGCACACATGGACAGTGGATCGGGCATCTGATGGGTAAAGACCCGTCCGTCCTCCACGGTGTTACTTAACAAAATACTACTTAACTTAAAATAACTACGACTACGAGCTTTCTAACGATTACATATACTTGAGGTGACCGACTCTTTAATACCTGGAATTTCTAATTCCTAACAACTTCAAACTCACTATCTGAATCCCATGAGTAAATAATCACATTCTAAAAATTTGTATGATATCTAAAACCCATATTTTCAATAAGCTCAGTCTTGGATTTAAAAGTACACTTTTCAATTAAGATCACATGACCTTTTCATTGCTCTTCACTAAATTCTGAAACTAGTAGCATTAACTTGCAAGAGTAGTAATAATAAAGCAATGAGCAACACTAATGTCTAAAACCAACAACATTAACGTGTAGACACTAGCTTTATAACGGAACCCACAAGGGTACTAATATTAACCAAGCAATATTAAGTTTTAATGAGGCGATTATTAACCAAGCAGATTCCTTTTGCAGTTACTAAGTAGATTTAAGCAGCGATACAAACTTACGGGCGGTATAAACTTTCTAGAAACCGTTGCTAACCAAGTAGCATTAAGATTTCATCAGCGTAGCAGCGGTGAGTTAAAGGGCAACACTAATAATCAATTGTATTACCCGGTATTAACAATAGACAAGCAATACTAACTTTCCATGGTAGCAAATCAAAAGCTGGCGATACTAATCAAGTGTAGCGGTACTAACATCCTAAAGCGACTTCAAAGTATCACGAGCAACAATTATGTACGAGGCGGTTAAAACAACTAGCAGTACTAATCTCGAACTAGCGATATTAACTTGTGAGCGAAGCGTTACTTACTAACTTGTGGCGGTACTAACCAACAATAACTGCTAGAACAAATAAGGAGCAGTATTATCCTTCCAATAACAACATTAACACAAACGAATAGTACTAACATGGAAGGAGCAGCAGTAATAAATCATCAGTTCTAATCGTAACCCTATCTGATAACAAATGAAACAAACGACAATTTCGCATTTTGATACACTCCAACGTTATGGGTTTCAATCTTCATTAACTTCAACTCGTACTAAGTAACTAATTGCTAAGGATACTTATTTTTAAGTATCCGGATGACACTTTAGTGTCACTAACCTTGCTAATTTATGACTTCATCGAATTAGGGTTTTAAACACCCTAATTTTACATTCAGCCATTACTGCTGGCGCTTCGCACCTTTGTCTCCTTCTTCAAATGCTCCAATGGACATTGAAACCTTGTAGAATCCCTAGATCATGATCTCCGTGAGCTCGATACCACGATTTAATCGTTGTAAGCTTAGGTTGTTTAGACCTTATATCCGGATTGACAATAACAAAGATATAATACATTGAGAATTAAACAAACATGGTTATTGTAACAGCTTTCATCATTATATTCTATGATACATGACTACTACAATAAGCCCTAATTCTACTTGATCAAGTGTAGAACGATTACTCAACATTAACAAGGATCAAAGGATCCTTGAGGCTAAACCAACACAAACACTAGGGATTTTTCAAAAACCCTACGCCTAGGACACACACACACTTTCCAAATGTTTTACATCTTGACACATAGAAAACCTAGACCTTGTATCTCTTTATATAATAGAGATATCTAGGGTTCTGAAGACTCTCTAACATTATTCATTATCGTTTAAGTCCTTGTAGTTTAAGTTTTGCTTCATTCTTCATTAATTGTTTTGTATTTATCAACTCAATATAAATCCCA
Organism: Chrysanthemum makinoi; assembly: GCA_910596185.1. NCBI lineage: Eukaryota > Viridiplantae > Streptophyta > Magnoliopsida > Asterales > Asteraceae > Chrysanthemum > Chrysanthemum makinoi. The sequence goes on along the minus strand of OU343219.1, from coordinate 223,775,421 downwards.
ACAAGTTGGGCGTGGAGTTTAACATCATGGTAGTTAATTGTAACAATCAGGTCTCGAATCACTTACCACGGAATCATGTTGTGTAAGAGGACTAAGCACATCAATGTGTATCATCACTTTATCAATGAGGTCTTGGAAGCAAAGATGGTTGAAGTTCTAAAAGTGGGTATTAAAACAATGTTGGATGCCTTGACAAAGGTGGTAAAATGGACTCAAGTTTCAAAGCTGCTTGTTTCTTAGTGTTGGTATAGGCTAATATAGAACCCTAAGGTGGAAATCGTTATGGTTTTAGTCTTAGCTTATTAATAAGTCTAAGGGTCTAAGTGTTAAGTTTAGTTTATTATTAGTCAACTAGAACTATGATATTATAAAGGGTTGTTGGATTTGCTTGTGTTTCAACATGTTTTTCTTTTGCATGTTCTCATAGATCGATTGTGTGCTTGTACAAGTCATTTTCCTTCCCCATCTCTATAAAAAGGTGAGAGGGAAGGGATTTAATACTTTCATTCTTCCAATACTAATCATAGTGCTCGTTCGTTAAAATATTATCTTGTGCAAGGTTTACGTATTTTACATTAGAGCATTTATAAACTGCTTGTGTGTGTTCTTCATCGTTTATAGGTATCACGCTCTAGTATCCACGTTGTTAGTCGATTAAATACTAACAAAAACCAAGAGTACATATAACAAAGGTGATCCACCACTTTTGTTAGGAATTGAAAATTCCATAAGAAAGTGTCGATCACCCCAATTATAGTCTAGCATAAGTTAGCAAGATTATCGTTATTTACGTTATTTAGTAGTCAATTAGTTAGTTGTTAGCTTAGTTATTAGTTTAACGTAACAATCGTGGAGGAAGGGCGGGTCTTACCCACTATGCGATCCGACCCGAAGCGGGGAAGCTTTAGTTGTATAACTATAAATACCCTTCCCAGGGAAGGTGGGGTACTTTCTAACCTTCTCTCTTTTTTTCTCTTTTTTTTTATCTCTCTAGAATCACCCTCTCCTTTCTTCATCTTTCTATCTTATGGCTTTCTTGTTTAATCATAATCCTAGACCACCCGAATCATCTAAACAATATAAAATATGTGATCCTACAAATGGTACCAGAGCCTAGGTTATGTTGTTTTTTGATGATTATTGAGGTTTTTGAAGCGGTTCTTATATGTTGTTTGTTAGACTCTTTGATGCGACTTGAAATATTTTGGTGATGTTTTGATGTGTTGCCATTTGTTGTTGATGGTTTGTCGCGTTATTGGTGTTTGTTTATATGTTGTTCTTTTGCTTTTTTTATGTCTTTGTGATTTTATGAAGTTTTAATCCGATTCGGTCGATTTTATGAATTGATTGAATTCTACGGTTATGCTCCGAATGCGGTTTGCGATTGTTCATGTATGCGGTTTAAGGCCTAATTCTTGGATGCGGTTTGTCTCCACATGTCAGTTAAGTTGATTTTAGATGCGGTTTGTGTCAAATGTAACGGTTTGACTTTTGAGTCAAATGCGATTTGTCTACTAATGGTCAAAGCAAGATGCGTTTTGTCTTGATATGGTCAAAAAGTCAAAAGCGATTTGTGTATAAAAGCTAACTATGCGATTTGATATCATACTTATGCGTTTGGCTTTAAGCGTTGTCTCAAACCTAAAGCGGAAAAAGGCATGCGGTTTGTTAAGAAAGATGATGCGGTTTGTGTTACTCAAAATGGGATGCGGTTTGAGAATGAGAGTTGGTTGAAATCAGTATTGAAGAGGTTTGAGGATGACATTTGTTGAGCTTTGAGGTTGAAAGATGTGGTTTGGGGATTAATGGGTATGCTATTTGAATCGAATGAAATGGAAAGTGACTCATTAAACCAAGACTCAAATCAATGATTCAATTCTAATCAAATCTACAAGCTTTCAATGGATCTCAGATTGCTCCGGTTTTATCAATTGTTCATGAGACTTTGTGGAACATATTTCTTCATCCCAATTACCATCATAAATCAATACTCAATCATATCTTAAAGGACACGTGATCTCAGACTTCTTTGTGTTTCATGTCTAACCTTTTTCACTCCAAACAAACATCAAAGAACCTCATCACAGATCTTGATAATATCCGAATCTAATGAATATATGATATAACTTTCAAGTTATATCCTATGACTCAGCATTTAATATGGGAAATACAAACATCACTTCGGGTCATATTAACAAATCAAATAAGCATCGAAATTAAACAAAATCAAATGAACAACAAACAATCTCATATTTTCTCATGGGTTTATGATTAATCATAGATCTTTTAGATCCTTTTAAATAAGTACATCCCGCAGTCCAAGACAAAGACTCATCTACATCTATAACAAGACTCAACTAAGCTTCAAGATCTCGATTCGGTTCGATTTGCATCTAATCTTTAAAAGATTCTTGTTGAACCAATATCCTCATCGTTCTATTCATTTGGGAGATCAACTCCAATCAATATCCGAAACAACAAGAACTAAAATATAGCAAGTATGTTATTTTGGTTCCATGGAGTTCGTTCAAGACTCAACCACAAACAAAATCAAAATGATTATACCTACCTTTTTGTGTGAAACAAAACCATCCTCGTGGCATTAATCGATCGACAAACTGGCGGAAAGCTCGCTGTATGAGGAGGATTGTATCATCTAATGGAGAGATAGACGATTTAATAGTTGTGTGATGCGATTGGATGATAACATAATGGGGTCAGTCAAGATTATCGTGAGTAATTAGGGGTGGTGAGATGAGTGACTTGGAGGAGAATTGGGAGTGGAAGCGGTTTCGATATGTGGGGCGGTGAGTTAGAGAGTGATTAGGGTTTGAAGTGAATTTTATTAGGGTAAATGTGAGTACTAGTAAGCACTTTATAATACGATAATTAGTAAGAGTGATTTTATGGGTTTGTGTGTTGGGGCGAATGATGGATTTGATTTAATTTTAATTGGTAGTTTCTTTGGATTTATTTTGGGCGAGTGTTTATGGTTATGTATGCCTCGTGAATTTCTGGATATGGTATCATGAACGTTAATGAACGTGTTTGTTAAATCACAAATTTGTGTTTGTTAATCAAAAAATTTTGGATTTTGTTCAACATTATGTCTATCAAATTATCACATAAAATAATTTTTCACACAATGGTTTATGCTAAATCAAATTTTGGTAAAATGTGATATATATAATTTTTTCTCATTGTGAAGTAGTACGTGATGGTTGGGATCACAATTATATGAACTGAATTGGACCGAACACGAGGTTGGATCGGGATTTATGTAGATGGAGCGAGTTTGAGTAATTTGTGTGATGGTTTGGATTTGGATCGGGATTAAAATTGGATTGTATTCAAGAGACTTGTCGAGAAGACTTGCTGAAGTGATTTTACAATGAGTTGTGTGATAATGAGATTTGATGATGAGTTTTGATTATTGAAAATTGATGGAGTTGGTAATAAGATTTGTTGAGTTATGAGGTTTGGTACTTTGGTTTATACATTTTCATGAAGAATATTATGATACAGTTTGAATTGATGGTTGAACAAAGTTGACTCCTCTGGGGGTTTTGAGCGGTATTTCTTATTTGAATTTGCGATTGAAATTTTTTGAGGCGTTTACTTATTTGCGTCTTCTTTCTTTCTACCATTTCGCGAAGATGACTTGTTTGGGCATTTATAGAGTGTGATAAAGACTTGGCTATTTAGTTACGTTTGTGATTCTTTCTCGCTTAACCCTAGCGTAGCTATAACTTCGATTAATCTGCACACATTTGAGAATGTCGAGAGGGTTTTGTACATTAGGTACACCGTTTCTTTTTCACAAGGATTAGTACAAGTTTAAGTAACAAATCCGGGAATTCTACTTCATGATCAAGTTTGGTATATAGGGTTTACTTCACCAAGTGGCCCGCGACAATAGCCGAGTCGAGGAATATGTGGAAGATGTGTTTGCAAAAGTGTGGAATGGATGAGATGTGATCGGCAATTCTCATGAGATATTCGGAATCATTTTAATATACCTGTGATCTAAGCAAATTTTCTCAAGAATCTCGGTGTCTTTCATGACTTCTCAAGATGCTTGCTTATAACAAGAACTTTTAGTGCAAATGGTTATACCGACGTTATGATGCTTAGAAGTTGAAAGCATCGCGGGGAGAAACTGTACTGGTTCACGGACAACCTCCGAGTAGTTTTACACTACTTGACTTAGCATGGTTTGTGAAGTTGTCTACATATGGGTAAAGAATTATTGATAATATTGTTGATGATAGAAAATGAAGCGTTGTGATGAACGGTGCATGTTCCCCTAATGCATTTATTACCACAAAACCAAGTTGTTATAACACATTCAAACAAAC
>OU343219.1:223645325-223770963 GCA_910596185.1 Chrysanthemum makinoi | reverse complement strand
AGAGAAGGTGATGACTTGCAGTTCTTCAGAGAAGCTACTGCTGCAAGAGGAGGAACACTCATGGACTTCCATAGAGGTCTCATCATCCCAGAATCACTTACCGAGGACACATAGGAGCCCATCTCTCGAAGCTATTCTTTGATTGTTTATCTTGAGGCTCGTTATAGTGATGAAGGTCCAAAGAAAAGGATTTGAAAGGGCAAGTGAATGCTTTCTCTTCCTGGATACAACCTTCTCATACTCTTCTTTTTCAACTCTCCTAGGGTTTTTTAAAACAAATTCATCCCATGAACTATCAGATGAATTGCTAGAAGAAAGATTGATTGGACTAGATTGACTCATGGTGTTGCGGAAGTGATGATCTTTTTGAGGGTGAAAGTTTTGGAGTATGTGATTTGAGTGGTTTGTTTGTGTTGTTTAATATATATTAAGTTGATTCAAGAAGTTAATAAGGGGAAGTGCAAGTAGTTGAGGGAGTAAATTGAGTCCTCATTCTTGGAAAATGTATCAATGCTTAAGTGTTGACCTTATTGAGTATAGCCACTGCTATGCTTAATTCTTTCAATATATTAACCATTGCCAACGCAATAGTAATTCCAGTGTTTGGTTTATGTTAGTAAATTGCAGTTTGAAGGATTTTTGTTTACAATTGTTACTCTCTGGTGAATCGATGCTCAAGGTTGTTTAGATCCTATCTAAGCTGTCCACTGATGATTCTGTTTTATGCTGGGAACTATATTGCAACCAATGGTAACGTGCTTTCTGAAAAAGGAAAACAAAGGAACTTGATTACTAACACATTATTCATTACAACCAAAAGTACTCCTAGTCAAAACACAAAAACTAAAACCTAGCACATCCTATAACTATCTTCAGCTATTCCATTGGCCTCTTGCCCTTGCCCACCACAGTATAGTCATGTTTAGTCTTCGGGCTCTCTGTTCTCAAAGTGGATTGCATCCTTGGACATGAAGCCCAGAATCGTGGAGGAGGTCTTGGTAGCATTGCGCCTTGTTGGAACTAATATCTCTGCTTCATATTGGAGATACTTGTTTCCAGTGCTATTGAAAGAGCTTTTGGCAACTCTTTAGCAATAGAATAGGTTTCATCATTTGCATCATCATCATCTGATGAATCGAAATAGAACTCAAGAGATTTTGCAGGCTTAGCTGCAGGGCTTTAGCGTTTCTTTAGTATATCTTTTGGATGAAGAGCCAGCCCTTGGTGGGAAATATCCAAACCATCTTGATGCTTCTGAAGATGATTCTGATTCAATTACATACTCTTCCGTGTCGGAAGAGATGTTGATAGTGTTGGAAGGATTGCTCATGCTTATGGTTTTGGGAATATTGTGTTAGAATGAAAATTGATGAAGTTTATCTTAAGCCAAGCCTCCTTATATAGACAAAGTTGGTTGAAGGGTTATTTAATGAAGATATTTACCTTTTTCGTATTTTGGTAGGTCAAGGAGTACATATAGATATTATTGAGTTGACTTTGGAAGATATTTTGCTTGGGTAATGGTTTGGTTAAAAGTAACTTTGGTTTATATCAAGTTGGTTATTCTCATCTTTTACTAATACGTATATCAAATTTTGATGAGGAGTTGGAGTTAAAAGGTGTATATCTGAGTTACACAACAAATGGTTATTGATTCACCATGTCTAATGCACATAAGAATTAACTAGCCCAGAGGAAACGGCTACTGGTAAAGACTTGACAAATCCGTTTATGGTTGATAGTTTACCAAAAACTATATGGTTATCAACTCACCATATTCTTTATGATTAAGAGTTGGCTAGTCCATAGCAAACGGCTCATGGTAAAGACATATCAAATCGTTGATAGCGATAGTTTGCTAAAAACTATATTGGGAGCAGTATTGTTTTCTAATAATTTTATTTTCCACTGCTCTTTGAAATTTTTGTGAAAAATTACCACTGCTAGTTCACAGTTTCCACTAATAGTGTTATTTTACCACTGTTGTTCTAGCCGTTACAACTGATTATGTCAGTAATTTATTTTTCACTAGCCGTTGAAAGTAACCATTGATAGTCATATATATAGGGTTAATATTTTAAGTAATTATCTTCTTTCTATATTATAACTACTTTCTAAAGATAATTTTATTTAGCATCAATTCTAAACCCTAACCCTATATATCTTTTTCTCTCAATTGGCTAGTCATTACTTCATTCTAATGACATAATAATATTTTCATCAAAAGTTTCTATGGCTTCTTTGAAATTTGCAGATGAGCACAACCTAGTGGCCTACTTACAAAAGACTAACGAGAAGAGTGGCCCTGTTTTTCATCAAATTGTGGACTTTCTTCATACCACTCATATAAGGTATGCTTTACTTTTAAAACCCACAATTTATATCTCTCAAATCAATCAGTTTTGGACTTCGCTCACCATCACACTTGAGAATAGAGATACACATGAAACAGTGGATGCTCTCAGAGCCATTGTAGATAGAGTAACTATTGATGTTACTGAGGCATCCCTAAGGAGAGTACTTCACTTGGATGATCTCAACGGTCTCATCACATTACCTATGTCTGACATTCATGATACTTTATCATCCATGGGGTATGATACCACTGACAAAAAGGCTACTTTCAAAAGAGTGGTTTTTGTCCCCACTGGAGATTTTTGATTCATACTTTGTTACATTGCCTTAGTCCTAAGAAAACATCTTATGAGCAATTTAGTTCAACCATGGCTTATCCTTTGGTTTGTCTAGTCACTGATAAGATTTTCAATTGGTCCAACTATATTTTTACAAGTATGAAAGGCAATGTACAAAGTAAAACCAAATTTTAATGTATCCAGGTTTGTGCAAGTCGCTTAATGAATTTCAACTGCAACCTCATACTACCGTTTATCAAATCAGTTGCCTAAAGCCTAAAGTTTTTCAAAATTTGAATAAAGATGGCAATATGATTTTACACCTCCCAAATGCTTGCTAAAATTTCATCCTAACAAAATACACCTATAATTAATGTTCCCAACATTGATTATACCCCACCAGTTTCAAGAACCTATGAGAGAAGGTCTAAACAGTCAACTCCTCTCATGACAACACAGAAGTTTCGCACCTTTTGGTCTAGGAACAAGAAGTGGTGGTTCTAGACTTCCACCTAGTCCTACTATGGAGGAATCTGGACCAATGCCCCATGATTCACCTCTCCCAACGGTCACACAGTTGGAAGTGATGACGGCAGTGGAAACCAATTGGAATTGATGGTTTTGTGTACCAAATTAGCAAAGAAAACTGAGTCTCTACAAAAGGACTTGGTTACTGTCAAGATGCAGCATGCCAAGGATGTTCAACAATTATAGACGAGATCGACTTTTAGGAAAGAGATGCAGAGGTTGAAAAAGCACAAGCAGCATCAAAGATGGTGATTTCATCTTCATCCTCACCTTCTGATGGTGATTCAGGTGATCAAGATTTGGGAAATTCTTCCAAACAGGAGGAAAACAAGGTTGATACGAGGGGAGGAAAATTTATTTTGAAGATGAAGGAGATACAAGTAAAGGAGCAAAGGAAGCTGAAACTCATGGAGAGCAACTTGAAGATCAAGACATTTTCCAAAGCTGCAATGATTTTACCACTGGTTTTATTTCCATCTGAGAGCCAAATATTACACTTGCAAGTGAAGAATTTGATAAATTGAAGACAGACAAGGGTAAAGCAGTTATGGAAGATGTACAAGAACTGAAGGTAAGATTTCAAAGAAAAGAAAAGTTCGGATCTTGATAGAGAATTTGCTCGAAGATAGTAGAAGATCAAATTGAGAAAGTTCTGAAAAGAAAAGATTGAAAGAACTAGAAGTTGTAAGCTTTTTAGAAGCTAAAAGATTGGATAGAATGGAAGATACCGATTCAATTTCCATCGTTCAACCTACAATTATGAAAGAAAAAGCTCAGATTTAGCTATGTTCCCTCGAAGAAGATTAGTTTCGGTGGCTAATAATCCAAATCAAGAAAAGGCAATTGACCTTGTTGATGCATCCTTAAGCGAGGAACAAAACCGCCGATTAAAGGATTTTATTAAAATGAAGAACAATCAAGCACTTGAAAATGTGATTAATTCATCAAAAGGGTCGAAGAAACCAAGACTACCAACCAAGGCTCAAATACTTGTATACATGAAGTCTTATTGTTGTCATGTTGGTAAATGGAAAAAGCATCAATTTAAAGGAATATCTGATGATCAAGTTGAAAGGCTTACTACGTAATGAAACAACAAGATAAATCTTTTATTCCAATGGGTTCAAGAAGAAGAAAAGAGAGATTCCTAGATTGAAGAGAAAGGCTAAAGTAAGTGATTCTCAAACTAGTAAGAAGACTAAGGTTGATGAAGATTATACAAAGTCTACTGAGAAGGAGATTCCTACTGAGAAGTTCACTGAAGATCAAATGACTGAAATGATTGTGATTGAAGACAAAGATTTTTATCCGAAACCACCAAATTCGACATCCTATCATTGATTGGGTAGTTTACATCTAGCAATTTTGCTTCAACATGGAAGATTACAAGGATGGGAGGTGAAACTTCATCATTCATGACATTTGAAGATCTTATTAAAGCTTTTGATAGAGATGACCTTAATACACTATGGAAATTAGTTCAAGAAAGGTTTAATGCTCAAGATCTCAAAGATGCAAAGGAGATGCAATTGTGGGTAAATCTTAGAAGGCTTTTTGAACCAAATGCTGATGATGACTACTGGAAAACCTTATTCACATGTATTGGTACTAAATGGTTTTATTATGATTCATGTAAAGTTCATCATGTCTCTGACTAATGGAGAAGACTTTTCATGCTTGTCGAGAAAGAATATCCACTTAGAGTTGGAGCTCTTACAGTAATGTTAAGCCTACACATAAGAGTCAATGAAGACAATGAGAAGGTCAGAGCATTGTTACAAAGGCTTCAAGATCGGTGTTCAAGAGCTATACAAAAGTTAAGAGAAAAGAAGTGAAGTGTTTGATTGAATTCCCAAATCCTTGAAGTTAATGCATATTGGAGAAACTTATTGATTTGCAGAGAAATCATAAGTTTAGGAGAGGATTGTTGGGAATAATCCGTTACCACGGATAGTAGTGGTTTACAATGCTTGGTTTAACACTAGCAGTGGAAACATATTCCCACTGCAAGTTCTTCATTACCACTGCTATCAGTTTATGATAAGGTTAAACGCGTCTTGATAAGTATAGAATAGATCTTGTGTATATTCAATTATGTTAGCTTTATACTTATCTTGTAAAGGACTCCTTGTTATATAAAAGGAGATCCTAGGTCATTGTCTTAGATATATCATATTGCAATATTACCTACGAAAGCTTCAAGGTGTAACCCTAGTGATAAGTTAAGATCACTCATATTATTCATTAATAATATTGGAGCTTGAGTTTTGTGTTAACTTGTGTTTATTCTCATACATCATATAATTCATCTTCTAAGTATTACTTAAGTAAATTCTGCTTGCTTGATAATATTATACAAAATATCATTGACACAAGGAGAGTGTCCAAGATCCATCATCCTTATCAAGAAGCTCATCATATGTCTTTGGTCTATCCACCTAATATCACGGAACCATCGCAGTAGTTTCCATGTCTCTAGTCTCAACTTGATAAGGCACTTCATCAATTGACTTAAGGATGTTAACCCCATTTTCCTTTCCTAAGCAGTATAGTCTGATTCTTTGTGACCAAGATTCATAGTCGGTTCTATCAAGCATGGGAGGGCGAGTATCGAAATGCATTGCTTGCACATCATCGCAACGGAATACATGTTTAAATTCTACAGGATTTTACAAATCTTTGATTTAACCGGGAAATAGATTCTTTCACGGGATTTTACAAAATCAAGAGAAAAACCGTAAAACTTATACACTTAGACGTAGAACACAAGCTTATGCATAGAAAGCAGCTTAGGTGTAAGAATAGTATATGCGTAATCAAGCAGCTTACGCGTAGACAGAGCTTAAGCGTAGACAATAGCTTACGTGCTGTAGACTAAAGCTTACGCGTAGACCTTTTCTTTTTTTTTTAAAAAAAACTTAAGTTTAGGTGTAAACCAAATGCTTAGTAGTAAGAACCTTATGCGTAAGATTTCCTTAGGCGTAAGACAAGCTTATGCGTAGAAAAGGCTTAGGCGTAAAGATTTTACTCGTAAGCTTTTATGCTTATGCGTAAAATTAGGGTTTTAACCAAAAATCCTTTACATTTATACCAGTGTAAAAGATATCCAAAGTCGAAGTGTTTTCAGTCTTATCCAAGCAAGAAAACACCGAGTAAACCAACAGATTTGAAGATCATGTGAAGAACACCTTGCGCGTAAGATTAGGGTTTTCTTATGCGTAGGAAATACCAAAAATACCAAACGCGATTTTTATGACCAAAACCGTTTAGTAAACCAGATTATAATGATGAAACAACCTTAAAAACACCAGAACAACAACAAAGTTTAAGACTTGATGATCCAAACCATTTTTCACTCTTACGCGTAGGAAAGTACACCCGAAATCAAACACGCTTAAAAGCTTATAAAACCACGTAAAGTTTGAAACTTTTTGCAAGAAACTGAAATTTTAACACTCAATAAACCTTAACCCATAAGAATCTTGAATTTTTAAGTGTAAAATTTAGTGCTTTAAGCTTACCAAAAGCTTGTACGCAAAACCCACGCGTATTCAAATGCTACGCGTAAAAACCAAACCTTAACCCAACAATAACTATCAAACCAAGAACATAAGAGATGGATGATCAAACCATGGCTCTTGATACCATTTGTAACATCTTGGTTTTCACAACCACATCATAAGCACAAAGGTTAGGAGTAAGGTTATGGTTTAGAGAGAGAAAGTGGGAAAGAGTGGGAAGCTTAGTGAGACAAAGAAAAATGAATTATGAAAGCTCCAACCCTTTGCCGTAGAGGGCAAAGGGTATTTATAGGTACAAACATAGGACACCTACTTTAGGTTGTGGATCAGGTATACAGTGGGTAAAGACCCGTCCGTCCTCCAGGGGTGTTACTAAGTAATCTACTTACTTTCACTAAATGACTACGACTACGAGCTTTCTAACGAGTATATATACTTGAGGTGACCGACACTTTAACTACTAGATTTACTAAATCCTAACAAATTTGGTGCCTAGGAAACAAGGAAAGCATATTCTATTTCGGTATCTCCAAATTATCCAAATGGTTGGTTATTTCTGGATTTAAGCTTGAACTCATTGATATTTTGATTAGATTTATGACCACTCACCTCAAAGATCAGTAGGGATGAAAAGGAGGCATGATAGAATGGAGATAATAACTCCAAAATTTTATCACATTCCTTACAACTTTCTTAGAATTGAACATGATAACTCCAAAACAATTTTGGTCATATACTATATTTGGCTTATCTAAAAGACTAAAACCAAAATACAATTTTTTGCCACTTCATCTGAGTTATCAAGAATCATCCTCCAATTGTTGTTGTCCTCCACCAAGATCATAAGGTTCTTCATCCTCTTGAAGAAGGTTTTCTCTGTTGTCATAAGCCCAGAACCCGCGTACATCTATAAGCATACTAGCAACTGTGCCACCTTGTTTGCAAGACAACATATCAAATAGTGTGATTCTTAGAGGATCAGCCGGTTTCACCATATCCCATATTTCATCTCGAACATCTTCAGTGCATAACTCATAATTTCCTATTTTGACCCATTTTTCACGCACGTCCCTGATTCATCATAATACGAATGTAACTCAAGCCTTGCTCAAAGATTATAAAAATGACGTGGGTTGTATTTAATCTAGCAAAAAATAGAAAGAAAGAAAAAACTACCTAAAAAGAATATGAATATCGGCTGCTGTTGAAGATCTAGACACCAGAATAAATATGTTAAGCCTTCGGGAGTATCTCTGTTCTCAAGGGCAAGAGTGAAATCAAGAAAACTTTCAAAGTCCATCTCCCAAGCAAGTCCGATAACAGTTTTGCCATGACGGACATGCTCGTCAAAAAGCTGGTTAAAACCAAAAGGGAAACAAGACGATGAATATATTCAATTTTTATTGCGCATTGTATTTAAGCATATTCACAAAAATTGAATAACTTTTTTATGAGTACCTCTTTCTATGAATATATCTGTTAGTGTCCCATCTGCATAATCTCTAAGTTCTCCTTGCTTATTGTGCCATTCGCATCTTTATCAAGGTCAAGAAACATATCTGTGGATAACCAAATGTAGCGTAAGCTAAAGACAACAACTGAGTTTCCTTGTATTTGTTGGAATTATATAACATGACATTCAATAAATAATCACAAAGCATCAAAGTATACATGCGGCAGTGTATAGAAATTATTAACGAATTATTAATTAACATAAACAAGAATATGCGTACCTTACTTGATTCTAGCCGAACAAGAATCAAATCCACAAAACTAGCAATTGGATGAACCCTAATTAGGGTTTATAGGATTATATGAATTACCCCTTACCGTTTTGTAATTCAATCCAAGAATACTAACAATATTGTGTTAGTCCCACTTTCTTGTACACACTTACTATACCAAATTAAAGCAATGCTAGTTTTAATCAAACAAATAACTTGTGTTTGGAAAAGATGGTGATCGGTCCCCTAGGGAGGGTGTGCGATCGTTTGGAGCAAAACACACACAAAACACTTTTAGGTTTAGCTTAATGAGTACAAGAGTTAAATTACAAACACCTTTGGTTTTGTATTTATACCCAAACTAACTTGGTGAACAAGTTTGAGTTGTAGTTGGGTTGGGTTTGTCCTCTCTTGGCCGATCGGTTGTAATCCCACAAGAGGGATTCCGAACCTTCCGTTATTTACAACTTAGTCCTTTTCCAATTACATTTAACGTCCGCTAGTCCATTACGTGTTAATTACTTAACGTTCGTTATGTTATTTCGTTTAATTAATAAATAAATACAACATTTATATTTAATTATTAACTTTAATTCTCATACATAAAGTGTGCAATCCCGTGGTCTCGAGTTCGATCCTAACTTACATCTACTAATTTATATCCTTTCCACTCTAAACCCCTGCAGTGTATTACAAATGTGAATACCACATCCAGTATCATATACCCAGGAATTTTTATGGTTTAGAGTAAATAATTCAATTACACATAAGATACCTGAAGTACTGGCGCCCATGGACCCAGAATTCTTGATCTTATGATTCCTTAAATCGTCGAGGTAGAGAGCATAGTTTCTCTTCCAGTGACCCGCTACTTTGTAGTAATGGTAAGCTTGATCCTTTTTTGGATTTTCCTTCCTTGGAGTAGGGTTCTTCTTGGGTTCAGGTTGATAGGCCATAACATGTTTACCTTTGTCAAGCTTTCCCTTACCCTTCCCCTTCTTATTGTTCGCACGCTGCGGTTTTGGCTTATTAATCCTTCCACCCTGAATATCAAGTACCTAGGGAGTAGGAGCCTTCTGAGGTAACCCTTTTTCATAATCAATTAGCAATGCGTGTAGGTCGGTAACTGTCTTCCCCACGCAGTGCATATTGAAGTTTCGAACAAAACCATTATAATCCTTGTTAAGGGATCTACTAATCAGATTCACATCCATGTCATCTTCATAAGTTTTGCCAAGTGCCCTTAATTGGTCCATGTATCCTTTCATCTCCAATACATGAGCACTTACGGGTTTACCTTCTCCCTGCTTGCAGCTGTGTAATGCATCGATCAAATCATAAATTTCGACAGCAGCTGGTTTTTCGAACATAGTTTGAAGTTCATCGAGCATAACAGATGGGAAATAATTTCCGAACTGCTTTTGAAGAGCAGGTTCCATTGTTCCCAACATTAGGCAAGCCACATCATTATGACGCTTATACTCAATTTTCCAAGCATCCTTTTTAGCTTGAGGAGCTTCAGGTGCTGGTTCAGCAGGACAAGGCGTGTACAGATAGTTCAACCGGTCAGCAACTCTACAGACAATTCTCAAAGAGCGGTGCCAATCATTGAAATTCTTAGAGCAAGTCAACTTTTCCCGATCAAAAAAGCTTTTGAACGCAGAACTTAGTGCAGTGTTAGTGTTATCGTTGTTTTGAGCCATTTCTACAGAAAAAGTTCAAGTATTAGTATTTTCGATAATACACTTTTCAAGAAAATAAAATATAACCAAGGTAATATAAACATATAACCATATAATTTTCTCGAAAACTAGGATCCAAATTATAATAGGTTCATTACATCGTTGAATCGCTAGTAATGAACACACATAATAAGGTAAGCTGTCGAACAATAATTGGCAAACAATTTCCAATTCCTAGATCATTATGGGATTTATATTTTCCAACGCTATTGCAAATATAAACATGTTTCATCTCATTTTATGCCTTGAGTTCAGTTCTTACTTCCTACTCAATTTAAGTGTCTAACTTAAAGAACTGCAAATATGTTCATGTAAGGTCTGACTTTACATAAAGATTTACCTCTCCATCACAATCTCGCCAAGTACTGTCATGACGTAAATTGCAACTTCAAGTGTTCCTTTTAATTAGATGGCATATAACTTAATTTATAAAGGGTACTAGTTTTGATTTTATGTGGTCAAATCAAATATGTACAAAGATGTCATGCATTCATCTTGTAGCATAAATTTAATAAAAAACTTTTTTTTTATTTCCAATTCATAAAAATCAAATTATCAAAGTTTTGATTGAGGTATTGGGTTCACCAATCAAGGAATTTAGCGTTAATTATCGTCCATTATACCGTACTTTTGCATAAGTGTAAACACTTAGTGTTTCGGGTAATTACCACCAAAGTGGCGCATGGAATTAAAACTAATTCTCCCTTAAGATGATTTTGTACGCATAGTCTACTTGGTAACTCCAATTTGACTCGCAAGCAAGCGGAGAGTTTGGTCAGCACTGAAGCAATAACCTCCCTCTTTAGGGTCACAATTTAATGCGCTTCCCTCCTAGTACTTCCCACACAGTCCGTCAAATTGGGTGAGCCGTTCTCACTTTTTGTACCAAAATCATCAATCAATTAAACTATTAAAAACTTAACTCTTCAAAAACAAATCAAATTTCGCAATTGTTTAGTCCGTATTATTTTTCTATTCAAAATTACCATTTGCTTAAAATTGTCATACATAATAAACAAACAAGTAAACAAATAAAAAATAAACAACTAAAAACAATGCGCACATAATAAACAATTTAATACGTGTAAACAAGTAGCCACATTCAACTTATTCAATAAAACCCTATTAATAATTAATGTCTATGTTAAATTAATGTATATATTAATTAGGGCTTTCACTCTCCTAATTGAAAGTGAGCCACATACATCGATGAATCGATTGCGTAAACCAATAATTAATAATATACCACATTGCACATAATTGATTCATTAATATATATAATTGGAGTCTTCCCCAATTCAAGATTTATCGTAAATAAACTTGTGATAAATATATCTTAAAAATTAAACAATATTCAAGCAACTATCCATGACAAACATGCATATATTATCATGGATATATCATAACAATTATACAAATAGTCACAAGATCGCATATAAAATTCCATGTCACATAACATATTATTCATGAATTAATCACGTAACATATATATTAATTCTAGGTTTCGATAAGGTTAGCAAACAATTTTCAAACCCTAAAAATTTTTTAATGTGTCGACTATAAAAATTAAGGGGTACGCCCCATAAAAAATAAATCGACCAAAAAAAATTAAAACATAAACCCTAGATTAATCACATCAAACATCATACAATATACGTTTTTTTTACGTGTTTATTTAATTAATTACTCATTAAAACCAATGACTCGTGATGCCACTGTTGGAATTATATAACATGACATTCAATAAATAATCACAAAATATCAAAGTATACATGAGGAAGCGTATAGGAATTATTAACGAATAATTAATTAACATAAACAAGAATATGCGTACCTTACTTGATTCTAGCCGAACAAGAATAAAATCCACAAAACTAGCAATTGGATGAACCCTAATTAGGGTTTATAGGATTATATGAATTACCCCTTACCGTTTTGTAATTCAATCCAAGAATACTAACAATATTGTGTTAGTACCACTTTCTTGTACACACTTACTATACCAAATTAAAGCAATGCTAGTTTTAATCAAACAAATAACTTGTGTTTGGAAAAGATGGTGATCGGTCCCCTAGGGAGGGTGTGCGATCGTTTGGAGCAAAACACACACAAAACACTTTTAGGTTTAGCTTAATGAGTACAAGAGTTAAATTACAAACACCTTTGGTTTTGTATTTATACCCAAACTAACTTGGTGAACAAGTTTGAGTTGTAGTTGGGTTGGGTTTGTCCTCTCTTGGCCGATCAGTTGTAATCCCACAAGAGGGATTCCGGAACCTTCCCGTTATTTACAACTTAGTCCTTTTCCAATTACATTTAACGTCCGTTAGTTCATTACAGTTAATTACTTAACGCTCGTTATGTTATTTCGTTTAATTAATAAATAAATACAACATTTATATTTAATTATTAACTTTAATTCTCATACGTAAAGTGTGCAATCCCGTGGTCTCGAGTTCGATCCTAACTCACATCTACTAATTTATATCCATAAAACTAACAGTATTTTTCACTTAGAACTATGAGTCTCTTATAGTTCATTAGTAATACTCTGTTCTAGATTAATAACAGTCTCTATTAAAAGTTTGATGGGTTGGTACATTACTCTGGATTAGAGCATCACAGTTTAACTTGGCACATAATTTACAAAGATATTTTACCATAGATTAATAAAGCAAAAAATTGAAAAGTTATGGACAAATCTCAAAGTTTTGAATGAAATATTAGATAAGCTCACCGCATATACGTTGTGTGGATGCTAGTGAAAACCAGTTCTCGCTTTGCTCGGTATCACCTCCTTCTCCCTCACTTTCCTGTAACGATTCACATAGGAAAAAATCAGTAAGAAAACATTAACAAACAGCGGTGCGTCTGAGAAATATACCTGGTGCAACTCCATTAACTCCTGAAGACAATTACTGAGCAAAATCTTCTTTATACAGGCCTTCCCTGCAAATACAGAAATTCCTCAAATGTGACACTGAAACTCCAGGGACAATAAAATGTATCGAGAATATAAGACTTAAAAAGGAAGAGGAGGTAGAATGACGAACCTCGCCTATTAGGATCACAAAAAAAGAAGAATTTGTGTGCAGCTATGTGGCAATAATTTTGAATAAATTCTGCAAGCATGTCACGAAGCTGAGCCAAATTAGGAATAAGACGTCTGATATAAGTCTCCATTTCCTATCAAGAATCTCAAATGTTATGTTTGTATGTGATGTTCACAAAAATCAAAAGAAAACCAAAATTCCCAAACGAGATTATACATATGGTTGAAGGAATCCATCAGAATCCTCATCAAGCTCACTCATATCAATTCTTGCCTGCGTAAGAGAAACCTGCACACGAAGAGATTTTGAATCTTCAATTCACATTAAAAGTTGAAAAAAAAACAATGCAAAAAAAAAAGAAAAAAAAAAGAAAAGAAAAAAAAGACCTCACCGTGCGCATTACGTACAGATAAAAAGGAAGAATGGCAATTCTTCCCGATTCATCTTTTTCAAACTTCATAAAATTTGAAGGCCTGAAGAAGCGACGACACTTTGAGCCAATCTGTTCTGTACATATAGAGGCAATTTGGCAAAAATCTTCATAATTCACCTACATTTATTTCACCATCAAAAAGTAAGGAATCAGTAATATTTATATGCATAAGTAAGCAAATTCAGGCTATTCAACTATAAATGTCAATGCTATTAATTATTGAACGATCAGGAAACAGCTAAAAGACTAGAAACCTTTTCAGAACCAGTGGATTCATCGATCACACAATTTTCTCTTAAGTAAAGCCATATAGCATCAAGGTCATCAGAGCTTAGCAAAATATCTGATTGTCTCTGCATCAACAGACATAGAACATTTATAACTTTATATAACTCCAGTCCTAGAATGCATAAATAACAAAACGAGCAATAAAGGACTTTCAACTAAAAAAATAGACAGGTGTACCTTAAGAAAACGATATTTTGCCAACCGCTGAACTGTATGGCTGATGGAACCATCCTCAGGTTTCTGAACCGATAAGAATCACAAATTCAGCAAAACTGGTCAAACATTAAGGCAAAAAAGATAACCATGTCACCTTACTTTCACCCTTTTTATTAAGTCCATAATCAAATAACGGAGTCACCAGTTTTGTTTTTTAAAGGCGATATTTTTCTGCACACCTGTACCACTAGGCCAAAAGCCTTGAGTAAAGGAGATATATACTAGTTACATACTTAAACTCTCATAATCATATCAATTACATCAGTATTAGAGTATTAGTAAGTTAAGGACTACGTATCAAATAAAGAGAGTTACTAGTTACATAATACTCTAATAATTATATCAACTACCTTCTTGTAGAAACTTGGGACTATGCCAGCTGCTGCATTCTTTCTATGTTTCTCTTTGAACAAATTTAGCAAAATTCTTCTTGTTTCATTTTCTGCAAACAAGTAAACGAATCACTACGATACAAGTTAGCAACACAAAACATAATGACAAAAATGTTTGGTTACGTAACTAGTCAAAGCGGGTAATTTTTATATGCATCAAACCAGGTATAGTCGGGTTGGTCCGACTACAATTTACGTCTACCTTTCTAATTAAAACTTTATAATAATCAATTTATTAGAAATGATTTTAAATCTTGTATAGTTAAAATAATGTAAAACTATTTTTCGTGACTTTCATAGCTGATTTTTGACATGTTATAGTTTGAGTCCATATACATTCTCGATTCATAAGAAAAAAACTTCATTATTCAGTCACATTACTGTCTTCTAGTGATCACTGTTAGTCTTTATTATGTCATCGGGCTCAAGCCCAGGCCCGAGTCTAGAAGACTCCATTGTGTAATATTTATATATCGATGCAATTAATGGAGTCTTCTAGACTCGGGCCTGGGCTTGAGCCCGATGACATAATAGAGACTAACAATCACATCAACATAATACAACACCATCATATGCATATATAGAGTCGGGATCAAATACGAAGCCAGATATTCATGAAAGGTATTACAATTATTTAGCATGCTATGAATATTTGACTACGTTACGATCATAACCCACAAATGCATATTAGATTTGTGCAAATACATATTAGCCAAAAATACTTAAATTGCTATAATACGTAGTTACATACCCATTTTGGCTTCCAAGCCAAGACCGGGTTCTGATCTAATGTAACGTCTAAGGTTACGAACCCACAGCATGGAAGAAGATACCGTCGTTTGTTCATTATATCCTTTGTCGTCATCTTCTACGTCACTATATATTTCTAATGATTTCGCGTGTATTATAATCTTAGTTAGATAGAAAAAACATATAAAATTATGACACTAAACAATATATGACACAAACTGAAAAAGATAACGGTAAAAACGGTTGATCTTGATCACCATGATTATAGCAACTTTGTACTTTATGTAAAATGCGTTCCGCCATTGATTTATTCTAGTAACTAGTAACGACATTCAACGGCCCACATGTTTAATTGTGGGTTATTTTAAAAATAATACTATCATAGTATTTTTTTCTACAAGGTTGTAAGAGTATAAAGTATGGTTTGGTGCCGTGGGGTAGTGTTGTTGGAAAAGTGATGGTACCTCAACATCTTTTTTTATAATAACAGAATCCATTACAACACCGAAAATACCACTCTCTCATATCACACTAGAATTTGATGCCACCACAGTTTTTTTTCTTCATTTATTCAAATAAAACAACGTATCAAACCAAAATTGAAATTTCATTTATAAAAAATAATACAAGATACATTAAAAATTACGATACATTAAAAAAAATACAATTTAGTAATTAATGTTCCATAAATGGTCCATGATATTGTGTCGAAGGTCGTCGTGAACTTTCCTATCTCGAAGTTCTTTGTTTTCCTTTCGTTGTGTCTCGCATCGTTCGATCCAAGTACATTTAATATTCAGGGTAGAGAAACGTAGAATTAGTTAATTTCACTAACTGCGAAATCTTGATATTTCAATGTAAGTTATGTAATATGATGCAACAATACATGATTCTGCGTAGCGTGTTGACTAGGTAAGCACGTGCGGGTTGTTGTATAATTCTCCAACGACCTTATAAGACTCTGAAAGTTCGTTCAATATCTTTCTTGAACTCCTCTAAACTTCATTGTTTTTTTATCCCTTGCAATAGAAAACGATTTGACAAATTTAGACCATCGAGGATAAATTCCATCTGCTAAATATTAACCTTCTTAGTATGTTTTTCCATTTACTACAAATGAAACTTCTAGAGCAATATCAGCAAGAAGGTCATCAAATAACGGTGAATCTTATAGGGCATTGAGGTCATTATTTGCCCTCGGAACACCAAAATATGCATGCCAAATCTACAAATCTTGTAACGCAACGAATTTAAGCATTAGAGTAGGTATTTATTGTTACGTATTTTGAATTGTCTGTGTAAGGCCTTTGGACTGTTTGTCCATTACCAATATTGGGATTAGGAATGGACAAATTGTCCAAAGGCTATACATGGTGAAAAAAGAGCTCTTGATAAAGGTATTGCTACAACTCGAAGGTCTCCTTAGATTGATATTATTCGTGAATTAAGTTCTTTTAAAAGCAAAGGGATAGATATTTTGGCTTTCTTTAGAAAGAAGGTGGGAAATGGTGAAAACTCCATGTTCTGGAACGATGTTTGGCTAGGAGACACGACTTTAAAGGTTCAATATCCTAGGCTATATGCTTTTGAGTTGCGCAAGGATATTAGTGTGGCCTACAAAATGAGAGATCTTACATTAGTTCATACCTATCGTCGCCCTCCTAGAGGAGGGGCTGAAGATGAGCAAAATTGGAATCTTCTTTCTCGTACTGGTGATGTTATCCTCCCTCAAATGCTAGATCATTGGAGTTGGTCATTGGAGTCTTTGGAAGAATTTTCGGTTAAATCTATTCGCAACCTAATAGATGATGCTCTACTTTCGTAGTGTTTCGGTGGAATATGCTTATCACCTTTTCTTTTCGTGCTCATTGGCCCATCAAGTGAGGAGCAAGGTCATACGTTGGTGGCATCTTGATGGCCCTGCTATTCTTTCGTATGATGAGTGGCTTTCTTGGAGCAAAAGCATTCGGATGTCTAAAGGTTTGAAAGAAATTTTTGAAGGTGTTTGTTATGTGATGTGGTAGATTTTATGGCTTATTAGGTACCAAAGAGTTTTCGGCATTCATCAGCCTAGGCAGGATCATTTTGAGACATTGTTCAGTTGTCTTACACGTGGTGTTCTAGTCATTATAAGTCTAATTTCAATTGGGTTACATGGATGAGAAACCCTACTTACATTAGTCTGTAATTTCCTTTTCTTTTCCCCACGAGGCTTGTATGGGTTTTCATTAAAACACTCGGAGTGAAAACCGATAGCTCGGCCTCCGTAGGTGGGGATTATTATCTTGTCTCAGCTCTCTGTAATTGACAAGATTTTTTATTTATTATCTTTTATTATTATTATTTATTTTTTTTTTGGCAATCCTCGCAGCTAAAGCATTGGGAGGAATCTAGATGTGTAGCTTTGTTTTATTCTAAATTTATATTTGCACTCTTTAGCTTTTAATACCTTGCGAGTAGCTTTTTTTTTCTTAATATAATTCTGCCATTCAAAAAAAAATGCATACATTCAATGCTCCTGCGCATTCCCGGGAGTCCATGTTTTTCTTAGTGCAATGCATATATATGTTGGATATCATTTAAATCAGTATTTCTTAAAAAAATCGTCTATGTATAAAGTATATATGCATTTAGTGAAGTTTTGTAAACACTCACGCGAACAACCTTCACCAATTTGCAAGTACTCATCAAATGCATCGGGTGATGTACGTACGACCGATGTGCATTTCACAGTGTTGCAAAAAAAGTCTACAAGGCCGATTAATCGCCGCCTAGGCGCTACAGAGCCACCAACCTTGCCGATTTATATAAATGGGTCAAACAAATAGGTCAACCGTGGTCAAAGGCGGTCAATGATGGTCAAACTTGCCGGAAACACATAAATATTGCCATAAGTACCCAAAAATCACCGTAATCTTATTTTGATCACTTATAGTAACCGTTTTAATCTATTACAAGTTGTCTCCGAAAATACATAAAACTCGCCAGAAATACTCAAAACTTGGCGGAAATACCAAAAATTTTCCAAAAATGCCAATCCGATTAATCACCGGTTAATCCCGCCTAGACCAATTACAAGCTACAAGGTATTCGACCGCCTGACTACCGATTCGCGATTGCAACCTTGGCATTTCATGATAGGACTAACACTTAAACGATTCGTGCAATCTAGTTAATGTTTAAAAAAAGGAAGTATTTGAGAAGAGGGTCAACATTGTAATTGGTAATATCATTAACTATTTGTTTAAAAAAGTTTTAAACTCATACGATACCTTTGCATAAAATACCTCTCCGTGTATTTAGGTGCATAGTTTTCGTCGCCAAAATAATCATCCAAAAGCCGTTGTTCCGCAACCTCTCGGTCAGGTGGTATATAGTCCCTAGTAAGACGAACTAAACTCTCGGATTCTTGATTACCCAAAGCTAGAAATTGTTGGTAATATTGAGAATATCGTTCCACATTGTCTAAAGAGTAAAGATCAAGTTCGTTGGGATCCATAGCCTTTTTTGAAATTAAAAAGAGTATTATTACATATTGAGATGTGTATGTAGAAGTGTGTGTAAAAACTATTAGGTTAATGGGGTATTCATAAGATTCTTTTCAGAGAAAAAATTTGGAAAAAAGTGGGTATTTTAATGCCCCAACTAGCTATATTTAAAAAGATAGTGGGATTTAGACCAAGCTTGAGACTTTGTGCATCACAAAGTCCTTTGCCAACAAGTTGTACCTCAAGAAGAAGTTGTATACATTCTACATGCCGATTAGACGAAAGATTTCCGGGCATATAGATGAGTTTACCAAAATCGTTCCTGATCTAGCAAATGTTTAGGTAAAGATTCGAGGATGAAGATCTTGCTTTTTATTACTCACTTATTTGCCAGTATCATACGAACACTTTGTGAACACCTTGCTCAATGGACGGGGAAGAGGGGTGATGGTGAAGGGTTATATGTGAGGAGAAGAACTAATAGTAAAAATTATCATCAGTCGAGTCTAGAGGTGGAAGACTTAAGTGCCATCTTTGCGAATCTGAGAATCATTTGAAGAGAAACTGTTCAAAGAATAATCGCAAGAAGTCAACAGTTTATGTCAAGAAAAATGATCTACCAAGATCCAGTGGTTCGATCTATGACGGTTTTGAGGTGATGAATGCAGATTCTCTACTAGATTGGATCATGGGATCAGTTGGTTCATACCATATGACCCCAAGTTAGATTTAATTTTTGATTTTCTGGAATGCGATGGGGGCAGTGTACTTTTGGGTGACAACAGGGAGTGCAAGATCAGACGTATTAGTAAGGTAATGGTACAAATAAAAAATGTGTCAAGTTTTGTGTTACACAATGTCAGGTATATTCTTGAATTGAAAAGAAACTTGATATCGCTGGTAACTCTTGAAAAAGAAGGATATATCGTAAAATTGCAGTTTGGCAAAATAAAGGTGATCAATAGTTCCAGGCTTGTGTTATGTGGAACCCGAAGGGATAATTATGTATACTCTTTGGATGGCCATGCAATGATGGGTGAGCTTAATGCTAGTGTTGAAGAAAAAGACATTCTTGCGAAGATTTGGTACAAAAGACTAAGACATATCAATGAGGCGGGACTATAGTTGCTAGAAAACTATAAGCTATTTGGCAAGAAGAGTCTAGGTAAACTCTACTTTTGTGAGAATTGTGTACTGGGAAAGTCATTGTAACACCCCAAAACTATTCTTAGGTGTTTTACTTTGAAAGTGCTATTGAGTAAATTTGACTGCGAATTTTATAAGTTGAAGGCTTTACGTGATTGGTAAGTCAAAATATAAGTCAAATATGTAAATGGTTTTAGAAAGTATTGCGTGTCACATTTATGAAGGAAAAAATACTTAAAGGACCATAAGTGACAATTGACCAAAGATGTGACTAGTTTAAGTGTGAAATAGGTCTTAAACTTTCTAAGATTTTCCAAAATGCTCTAGTCATTTGTGGGTGTGTGAGGAACGAACTAAAGCAAGAAAAGAGAGGGAAAATATGAGCTTTTAATGATCAAGTTATAAAGGTTTAGGGTTTTAATTCAAGGTTTTATCCAATATCTATTATCCTTCTCAAGGTAAGTAACCTATTTCTTGAGTTAATTGATAATTTGAAGAGTTAGGGTTCATAAGCAAGTTAGGGGTTTGGGTAATTGTTGGTCTAAACTAATTATTGAGGTAGTTATGATTATGGGTGGGTTACACATCCTTGATTATGATGTATAATTAAAGTGTTAAATCGTGGTGGCAATTATTTTGACTAGGAACCAAAAGAAGAGACACTGGTGGTGTTTTTGGAAAATATAGCTTGGATTCAAGGTAAGTAAGTTGACTATAACAAGATTTTGTATTTAAGTTTATCATATTTGTATTATGTGTTATGTGCTAGGTGACTGATTATGGTAACGGTATAGAAAGTTTAAGGTTAATTCCATAGTTGATGTGCTAGAAAAGATATGTGAAGGTCATGTTGGAATGGTTGTATGCAAGAAACTATTGATGTAGTCCTTTGGACTAGTAGGTGAAGAAGGTATGTAGTGTAGGTGTATATGGATGAATGATAGTAAAATTTATCATGTGAATATATGTTAAATGATATATGATAACTTGTTATGTCTATTACTTACTAAGCGTTTCACTTACGGTTTTGTTTTTTAACCATTTTGTAGGTTCGTTTGTGAAGAAGGTAATGATTCGGTAAAACTTAGGATTGAGGGCTTGGGAAATTGGATGTGCTTGGTATATGCAAATGAGCTTAGTACTAGATACCGAGCTCAACCACGTTGAACCCCCAAGTTGATGTTTAAGTGTCATAAGGTGATTTATAGATGTTTTTGTCAAGTGTACAAGTCTAGGTCTTTGTTTTAAAGTAATGGTCATGTATGGTTTTGGTATAAAAGTTGTATTGAAAGTGGGCCAAAACAGGTGTTTGGCAAACCCCGTGAAGTATGTGTTCATGGGTCACTTAGAACATGTATGTTTATGAAAATGAAGTTACATATTGTTTTAATTAATTCTGGAAGGTTTCGTAAAGTTTTGAGTCTTGAAGGTATGTTTTTAGGAAAATGAAGTGTAAAAGCTTTGATGGCTCTCAAACTCCAGAAATTTGTACCAAGTGTGTCAAATGACTTGATGGCTCTCAAAATCCAAAATTTTTACTAAGTATGTGAAACTCTTGGTGGCTCCAAAGCTTAGAAATTTACACTAATGTATTAAAGTCTTGGTGGCTTCCAAACTCCAAAATTTTGAGCTAAATGTGTCAAGGTATTGAGGGGTCCCTAATGGCAGAATTTCGTGGCCAAATTTTGTTGGTTTTCTAAAATTTATATGAAATCAACGGTAAGTCCATAAAAGTCGTAACACCTATCATTTTAAAGGTATTTGAGGCTACTTTATGTTAAAAATACTCTCAAGGTCTGATTCTTAATAGAAGTATAGAAGAATACTGGATTAGTAATAGAAGGTCATTTTCAGTCATGCCGTTTACGAAATTGTTTTGGTCAAATTGGAAATGGGTGTTCTAGTCACATCGAGTCAGGTTCGGTGTTGGAAGGCACACTACTCACGTAGTGATAAACTATGTTCATTCAGATTTATGGGGCCAATCTAAGGTGGAATCATTGGGAGGTAAGAGGTATTTCTTATCTATTGTTGATGATTATTTCAGAAGGGTTTTTATATTCTCAGGTTCAAACACGAGACAATTGGAAAGTTCAAAGAGAGGAAGCAGTTAGTATAGAATCAGGCTGGGAGGATGGTTAAGAAGCTGAGGATAGGTAATGGTCTTGAGTTCTGTAATCGGGAATTTGAGAAGTTGTGCTCAGAGAGTGAGATTGCTAGACATTTTACAGT
Organism: Chrysanthemum makinoi; assembly: GCA_910596185.1. NCBI lineage: Eukaryota > Viridiplantae > Streptophyta > Magnoliopsida > Asterales > Asteraceae > Chrysanthemum > Chrysanthemum makinoi. The sequence goes on along the minus strand of OU343219.1, from coordinate 223,748,817 downwards.
TGCCGGGATGCCACAACAAAATGGATTGGCACAATGGATGAACATAACTCTCATAGATAAGGTACGTTGTTTATTAATTTAATCTGGATTGCCCAAGACCTTCTGGGAGGAAGCAACATGTACGGCCGCATATTTGATCAATAGGTCAGCATCGACAACTATTGAGAAAAAGTCACCTATGGGACTGATAGTGGCAACCATGTGGATGTAACAGGCTTTGTTGATTCAAACTACGCTAAGGATCCAGATAAAGGAATATCTATCACTGGTTACACATTTTTAGTATAGGGATGTGTTGTAAGCTAGAAGGCAACGCTACAACACGTGGTGGCTCTTCCAACTATAAAGTCAGTGTATATGGTCATTATGGAGGCTATGAAGGGAGTTATTTAGCTAAGGGGACTCTTTGAAAAGTTGTGATAGAATCATTGTAAGCTCAGGTTTTATAGACCTTATATATGAGTTTGACAATAACAAAGATAATACATTACACAGCGGAATTAAACAAACAACAATTTTTATTGTAACAAGGTTTTTCATCATTATCTTCTATGATACATGACTACTACAATAAGCCCCAATTCTACTTGATCAAGTGTAGAACGGTTACTCAACAATAACAGGGATCAAATGATCCTTGAGGCTAAACCAACACAAACACTAGGCATTTTTCACAAACCCTACGCCTAGGACACACACACACTTTCCTGGTGTTTTACATCTTGACACACAGAAAACCTAGACCCTGTATCTATTTATATAATAAAGACATCTAGGGTTTACAAAGACTCCTAACATTATTCATTATCGTTTAAGTCCTTGTGGTTTCGTCTTTGCTTCATTCTTCATTAATTGTTTTGTATTTATCAACTCAATACAAATCCTAACAATCTTCTCCTAGTTGATAATTACAAAACATTCTTTTGGATCTTCCATGAATGAAACAATCTTCCCCTTAAGCTCAACTAGTATGAACTTAAATAACATGTTGAACCACCACGGATCTTCAAGTTGCAAAACTTCTATGTACTTCTTCTTCCCCTTTTTGTCATTATCCACTAAGAGAAGCTAAGTAGATGCATCTTTGATTTCGACAACCACTAACCAATATCACACTTCCAATCCAGCCTTTCAAAGTCTCGAATTACCCTCCATGAAGAACACCAAAAAGCTTACTATAAATGAATTTAAGACAATGAAACTTAAACCAGCAGTAGTAATAACAACTATGTAGGATCGATATATTTATTGTGTTGATGATTCGGGTGGTCTTGGATTATCAAAATACATGTTAGCCATATTTTATAGAGAGAAAGTAGAGAGGGTGTTCTTGGTAGAGAGTTGCTTCAATAAAATGTAAAGGTTAGATTGCCAAGCCACACCCCTTCCATGGATGGAAGGGGTATTTATAGTTACAAGACTACACGACCTCCTGACGGCCTGTGGATCAGGTATACAGTGGGTAGAGACCCGTCCTTCCTCCACGGTGTTACACTAAACTAAACTACGCTACAAACTAACTAATAAGCTACTAAATAACGTAACAAACTACAAATCTACGAGCTAACATATGCTAGACTTTAATTGGGGTGACCGATACTTTAACATGGAATTTCCAATTCCTAACAATCTCCCCCTAAGGGAGGTCACCCCATGAAATACATTTTGCATCCTAGCATTCTATCTTTGACTTCGTTCTTGAGCTCGTAGACTTGAATTCTTCACTTCCGCAATCTTTGTGCATTAGTAGCGATTCTTCAAAGTCTGCATTGATTTGTACTTTTAGTGGAGGCCTTTAACTGATCCACATCTTTGATGATCTTTAAGCTTTCATTGAGATCATCAGCCACAGCAAATCTCTCTGGATCATCCATAGTTGTGTTGCCATCATGTGATGTTGTGACTTTCGGACCGACATGCTCACACTTTCTGGATCATGACATCTTTCAATCAGAGTAGCGGAAGCCTTACTGGTTCATGATATTTGTAGCAGCGAAGCAGAAGCATAGTATGAAATATCAGAGCCAGGTCATGTAGATATGCACCAGTCATGATTTCTTCAATTTAAGTGTGGATACTGTGAGCATGAAGCTTTGGATTGACCGCTCAATTCTGATCAGCTGCAACCGTCCAAATGTACCTGCAAACAACAGTTAGCAATAAAACACACGAAAGTGTCTTTGATCACTTTCGTCGAATTGAGGTACACGCCCCACGGTTCCCCGTTGATCAGTACAAGTACGCTTGTGATCGTAGGATTCCTAAGAATCTCCTTGACATGGTTTCGTAGCTGTTCTAGCCGTTCTCAAACCAGAACGTCTCAAAGAAGACAACACGGAATGAGTGAACCAACAAATTGAGATTTACTGATTGATAGAAAATGATTTGAAAACAATCGCGTACTGCTTAAGAGAAAGAGTTTTGCAATACGACGAAGGTTTAGAAGAAGAAAATCATTTTTCAATCATAAATACCCTTTTGGTTTTAAAGATAATACACTCGTGCTAGAGAAAAGAGTTTTGAGCACAACGACGCGTTTTCAAAGGTATCCGTCAATCCTTTTCCTGGACCAAGGTTGATTCAAGATTGAATCACCCCATTGTTTCTATCCAGTTGTCACAAGCTTGATCTTTTGCAATATCTCACATGTCACCCACCAAGAGCTTGTTTGATGTTGGCTCTAGAAGGATTTCCATCTTCATCGTGAATATTTTCATATCACTCGGATGTTCTGGCAATACCACAAGGATAATGCGTAGGACTCTTAATATAATCTTACTTTCCACATTGTGTGAAACAGCAAGTCTTCATTAATTTTGTGTCCTAATGAGATATTGTGGATGATCTCTTGGCTCTAGACTCAATAGTGCATGTTTGGTTCCTATGCCGGAGACTAGGGAGAGGGTCTCCTTCTTCAATATCAACAATCTCTAAGAGAAAGTCGATAGATAATGTCGGTTCCATGTGAGAATGAAACAAGCCCTTTTAAGAGGAACTTGAGTAGCTTGGGAAGTTTAGTGCAGTGCGTCACTGGGTCCATGACGTCTTATCTTCAATACCAGTGTTACCTTAGTAACCACCAGTAGCATATGTATTGAACCCGGTTACTGCCCTAAGGTTGAATAATTGGAGGGCTATTTCTTTTCACCCTTTTCACATTTAATTCTTTTTCATTCTTCAACCCCTTCAGTGCTTACCGAGACTTCATAACTAGAACCTTGTTGGGTTTATTCCAGTACTAGCTCTGTCTCAGTCCGCACTCTTCCCATATTCTCATTTTTCTCCTTTTTTCAATATACCTAAGGACTCTACACTATCTAGTGGATTGTCCCTGGGTAGATCCATCCGGTTCTGGCGGATCGTGGGAACTAATACCTAACCTCACCATCCTTATAACTCCATACATAAAGTAAAATGGTCGGTCTTTTGGTACAGTTCATTCTTCCTTGAAACCAATTGAAAAATCATTTGGAAAAACAATCAAGGTACTTGTGATACGAGATCAAAGCATTTTGTACCTTAATAGTTTTGATCATTTAGAAAACCTCCCCTCAACATGTGCATATGATTTAGAAATTGTTTAGCACATGGAGGCAAGAGGACTTTGAAATATTTTCTTTGATCACAATTTTCATAGAAAAGCCATTTGATTTTCTTGGTAAATTCTCCCCCTCAATATGTGCATAGGATAAGAGAAATCATTTTAACACATAGAGGCAAGAGTTCATTTGAAGCACATCCACGAACACAAAAGCCATTAGGAAACCTTTCACTCCCCCTCAATATGTGCATGAATATATAAAAGAATTTGGCACATATTAGAGAGAGCCAGCACATTTAATCAAATGATCACCTTTTATCAAATTTCATATTAAATCACAAATTCTCCCCCGATCAAAAATATCAAACCCTTTGAGATTTTGGATCCCAAGTGATTTAATAAGGTTTAGAAAACATGGGAGAAAATGCAAATGCGCCTGGTTTAAATACTCTTCTGGTTTTTGGATAAATGCTCCTCCTCAACATGTGCATTGTATATTCGAAATCGTTTGGCACATGGAGGCAGAAGTGCCTTTAAAGGACTAAAACCAATTCCATTAAAACAGACAAGAGATTTAAATCACTATCTCTCCCCTGATCAAAAATTTCAAACCAATTGAGATTTGTGATCCCAGTTGATTTAAATCATTTAGAAAATTTTAGGGAAAGACGTGGCAAGATTTGATTTTGAAAAATGACCGATAAGGATCAATTTTAGACATTAAAGATTATTAGTGTCAGGTATGATAGTTTTAAGAGATCTTTAAGTAAAATAAAACAATTTCACAATCAAACAAGAACAGAAAAAATTTCATTTTGAAAGACCTTGATTCAAAAAAAATCATACCATGACATAACATTAAATCTTTAGATCACCACATTTTAACGAACAAACCGGAACTTTTATGAAGAAATATCGTTTGAAAATATTTTATTTAAAATCACTCTCCCCCTCAAACCATGACAGTAGTCGATGATTGAGTGACTTAAGTTTTGATAAAATGAATTCCAGTGATTTTCAAAATTAAGTCCAATTAATTTTCAAAACAATATTTTTTTTCATTTTCAAAACAATATTCAAATTTTTCAAAATTGTTTAAAAATGGTATCCTGCACAAAGATACGTTAGGTGGTTGAGAAGCTTCCGTTGTTGCTGTAGGGCTTGGAAGAAAACCGTCTGCAGATGCAGTGAGACTTCTTCTTACGTTGCATTTTGAATGCCAACTGAGGTCAAATTAAGCTCTGTTTCTTCAATCACTTAGAAGAAAACCATCTGCTGATGCAGTGAGACCTCTTACGTTTCATTTATGCCAACTCTCCATTGAAGTCCAATTAAGCTCCGTTTCTTCATTTGTCAACCCAAGATATCGTTACCCTTTTCTTTCGGCATCCAATCATCTTAAATTGTGGGATCCGATCGGAACATTATTATATACCAATATACCTGCATATGTTAGTGGACACAAACAGATATATGGTGGTCGGCATCACCCAAACAGCAATCGACTAATTACAGTCAATACAACATATCAATCAGATCATATATGGCATGGGAATAATGTGTTTATCAAACTACAATCATCTAATCCTAACAATCATATCCTGGGCACCTAGTCCTTCAACATAAGTTAACATCATTTTTAATTAAGCATATTAGGATAATTAGAAAGTCCGTTAGATGATATAAATTTGAAAACATTCTCCCCCTCAATCAATGACTCATTTTCAGGAAAATTTAAAAGCGCTGAAGTCATTGATTGAGTTTGCAAATTTTATAAAAACTCTTAATCTGATTTTTTATAAAGCAACTCATTTTCCACCATTTTTGAAAACAACAAATATTTTTCTGAAGAATTTTAGACGGAAAAACATTTGTGTAGGAACAGCAGTCCTTTTGACGACATGCTTTCCTTGTTATGTTTTAGGATAAGTGCAAGAAATATTTGAAAACTTGGTTTACCGCAACACTTTCCTTCTTTAAAGAACGGGTTGCTATCAGAAATAATAGCAAGCTATAGTTTAAGCACGGGTTACAGTCAGAAGTAACTGCAAGCCATATTTTGAGACATGTTTTGAAAAAGAATATTTACACCTCCTGCTCGAACTTCATCTATGGTCCCGTGCCATTATTGAATGACATTTCTAAGACTGCAGATGTTATCGATACCAGGAGACATGTCTTAGAAAAACAATATTTTTGGTATTTTTTGATTTTTCAAATTTTTATGGATTTTTGAAGGTTTTATAATTTTCTATTTTGTTTTGTTGGTTTTCTATTTTTGTATTTTGTTTTTAATGAATATGTATAAAGATAGAGTAGATGATATAATTTAAGAAGATGATGATACGAGTACCGAGATAAGGATATCGAGCAGCCCCGTTGAAGAAGATAGAAATCATCTTCTCTTAAACGTCCACCACCAAAGCTTCCGAGGCTCCAGAATAGAAGATAGAACATGAGCCTTTGAGAAAGAAAGACTTTGGCAGCTTCCCCCCAAACCAAAAATCCTTTAGCTGAGCAGATTCGAAGCTCTATTTCAAGCTTGCCTTAGCCAGGTGCACAGAGAAGCACACCATTATCATAAATCCCGCTGCTCCTTTCAAGAATAATCACCGTGATTCTTCGTTCGAGGTTATATCATAAACAAGAACAGCAATGTATCATCCCATACATAAATAACTCTTCTCAAATTTCATAACCACTGAAGTCTGACGCAATCCATTCCAACAGGTGTGAAGAGAACACTTCCCCCGAGTAGTTGAATTGATGCAGTCAGTCTCTTAGACTAGAGCTCACGAACCCGAATACACATACCCAAAGACAAAGAAACTTATACCATCGAAGTAGCAGATTAAGTCCAATAGCCAAAGAATAACCCCGATGTATAATTTTCTCTCCCCCTGAAGAAAGTGTATGAAGCTCAAGAACCCAAAGTACCCGAATGCCCAAAGAGAGAATAACCGATAACATTGAAGAAGCAGTGAATCACGATTATCTATGCGGGTGACAATCTCTGCGGATGTCAACACCGGAATAAGTGATTATATATCTGAATCACAGATTAAGCCCTTAAGTAAAACAACTGAGCATCCCCAATGTACACAATCTCTCTCCCCTAATGATTGTGATAACATCAAAATCATCACACACTTGTGTACCTCTTTTTATCATCAGAAACTAACTCTTACATCTCTTCCCCTACGTAGTTGGAATAAGAACACTAAACGCCTTGATGAGTAAACCTTGAGTTTCTATGCGGTCATGAAAAATGTCTTCCCGGGATATCTTCAATCACTTAGAAGAATTAAGTTCATCAAGTTTACTCGCCATGAGTCAAACCTTGAGTTTCTCTGCGGTAATAACATTTGTCTTCCCGAGATATCTTCAATTACTTAGAAGTATTAATTTCATCAAGTTTACTCGCGTTTAGATACGTGTCTCCTTCCCCCTTGCTGGTTTTGATACTTCAGAATCAGCAACATATTATTAGCCCAAATACTTGAAATCTGTTGAGAAGAACATTTGAAGCCTTAGTGAGAATCAACTTGCTGAAGAATATGAGCAAGTCTAATTGGGGATTAAATTCGACATATCACTCTCCCCCAATTAGTGCTCTCCCCTAAACTGACAATCTGTTTGATAACTGCTCAGATTAAGAAGAAGTCTTTAGATAATCAAATGCAACTCGTCTTTAGTCTTCTAACATGTAGCAGAGAATGTAGAACCGACTGTAGACTCGACCTTCTTCAAGATTGTCCAGTTGGGGATTAGATAGTTAATATCTTCAACTCACCAAATAAAATAAGAACATCACCAAATAGCATCCCAATTAACTTACATCTTGCAAGTCCCCTTAACTAAAATCTCTCCCAATCAAACAAGAACAGAAAGATGTTCATCAAGGAAATCAGCAATTAGGCCGCAGCGACCACACGAGATGGTAACACCAAACTACCAATCACATCAAACAAGAACAGAGAGATTGTTCGGAATCATCATGTTGATGCGTACGTGAAGCATTAACCGGAAGCACTTTGTCGATAAACTCATCAATCCGAGTGAAGATGTCAACCAACGGCTATTAAGAAGGAACTCCATGTAAAGATGACCAGATAAGAAGAAGCTGTTCTTGCATGAGTTAGGAGCCGTATGACCATATATTCTCATAAGTCAATCAACCATGCAGAATTATCACACTTCTTCTCCCCCTCAAGAATTGCATACAGAGATGCCATTCTTGATTAAGTAAGTGAATATCATCCGAATGTTCTATTCACACTTCTCTTCCGCAAAATCAGCACATGATGTCGCCATCTTCATTATAATCGAGCAAGTGGAATGAGAAAACAATCAGTGGTAGCCCCGTTCACTTGATGACAGAAGTGCATGGAAAAAGTATGAAGCATGTTGATGAGAATGGTTATAATAAGAAGATTTCTCTTCTTCAGAAGATAAAGCGCACTGAAGCGTACACTTTTCTTTTCTTTGAGGAATGAGGCTTGAACTGTTGTGTTCAAACGTCATAAGAAGATTTCTCTTCTTTCAAAGATAATGCGCACTGAAACGTACACATTTCTTTTCTTTAGAGAACGAGGCATGAACTGATGTGTTCATACGTCATAAGAAGATTTCTCTTCTTTTGAAGATAAAGCGCACTGAAACGTACACTTTTCTTTTCTTTTCTTTAGAGAACGAGGCATGAACTGTTGTGTTCATACGTCATAAATCTCTCTCTTTTCAATCTCTTGGCAAAACATGTAATCATCACCATTATCATTCAGAAGGCTCTTTGCAGTGACAGCTGATGGAGATAACCCAATATGATGAATTTGACCTTGAAGTAAACTAACCCGAACTCGTGACTTAAACTTGCACATATGTAACAAAGAGTGGTGCCGATTTCCATTAGCATCTCTAAGTACTCTCTATGTACTCTATACTCCTCAACCAACCAACCATCAAGTATAAGACGTACATTACCTCTTGAAAATCCACAATTGAATGTGACACTAAGCACTACAACGTAACTCCTTAAAGTGATAGTTATTTTGTAGTGGTATGAGCCCAATTCCCCCAAGTGGTAAAAGAAAAGGTAAAAGACACCCAACAATAACTAGATTTCCAAGTCTTCGTTTTTGATAATAATCTCGAACAAGGATCTTGAAGAATCTTCATCCAACCATCCCTGATACCTTCAGATACTAAGTACACTCGCCCGTGATATTTCACTTCAACCTCAAATGAATAATACTGAATTAACGCCTTTGTCACATCTTCTGATTAAAAGCTCAAATCTAGCCTCCTTTGACTTTTTAAGTGAACTATGATAATGGTTTCATCCCGACCATGGTTTAATGAGCATAACCCCGTAAAACTTTGAAGTAACCAAAACCGCCATGACGAATATCCAAACACACATCCAATTCATGAAGTACACCCTTTTATCCCTTCTTCGAAGCAGAAACCGTAGCACCAGCATCAAATGAGATCCCGAAATACACTTTCCTTTCTCCATGATGGTTCCATCATTACGGGATTTTATAACTCTATGGTTTAAACCGAGAAATAGTTTCTTTCGCGGGATTTTACAAAATCAAGACAAAACCGTAAACAATGTCAGCTTGAATGTGTAATGACAACTTTGGTTTCGGTGAATATCTGTTTTAGGGGAACATGCAGCGGTTCGTCAACGATTCATTATCCAACATCATCAACCATCCAATAAACACATTGGTAAACACATCATTCACTCATTCTGTCGGTTGTTGCTGTGACCACATGGTGAAGTAAACCCAATATGTCAAACTTGATCATGAAGTAAAATTTCCCCAGATTTGTTACTTAAACTTGTACTAATCCTTGTGAAGAAGAAACGGTGTACCCAATGTACAAATCCTCTTGACATATCCTTAACTGCGTGAGACACCGAAGTGATAGTTACGTTGTGGGTTAATCGAGAAAGAATCACAACCGTACCTAAATAGCCAAGTCTTTATCACCCTCTATTAGCGCCCAAACAAGTCATCTTCGCGGAAGGGTAGAAAGAAAGAAGATGAAAATAAGTAAACACGTCCGGAAAGACTCACTTTAAATCCAAATAAGACATGCCGAACAACAAACCCGTAGTCAACATTGATTAATCATAATTTCAAGCCGTGACATAATATTATCTGTGAGAATGTATCCCCCAAAGTAACAAGCCTCATAGAACATCAAATCTCATCATCACTCCAAATCAAATAAATCTCATAAGCTAATCTCATCATTAAATCACATCAACAAAACTCATCATCAACACTCATGATCAAATCTTATACCCCGACAAATCTCATTGTCAAATTACAAGCGACCCAATTCAATTTGCACGAAATGACCCGGTCCATAATAATAATATTAGGCCCAACATCTAACTTGCAATTAACTTAAGCCTGTTTCATTCATTTAAGCCCATGAGACCCGGAAAAAAAAACCCCAGTCCAATCCAGTGCATATTCAAATCCGGTTCATCATAGAGTGATACAATACCCAGAAATCACATATTTGACATTTAATCACTCAACTCAAATACGGCCAAGAAGAAAACATGATTAACTGGAAATCATGCGTCCATAATTCACACTCCCAAATCACAAATAACTCAAAAACTCTTAGGTATGCAAACAGTTCACAAATTACATGCACTCAAAAATCAGGCTCAAATTTATGATAAGCAGATATCATTCATGGCCCGTCCAACACATCACAGCCCAAACGCTCAAGAGTAGTACTCGGCCCACACTAGCCATTTTGAACGTGAGATAGAAATAAGTCCACATACTAATCAGTTGCCCTAATCTTTAGGAGTATAAAACACCACATAATCTCACACAACCCTAAAATCCCTCATCTTTATCACAACCAAAGCGCCTCTCCTCCAATTACCACATCTCTCACCTAACAATATCATTCACAAAACCAGATCTAAATACATCAACTTAAACGAGCAGCAAAAATTCACAACCCAAAATCTCTTTCATATCACTAAAAGTCACGAATCATAACCCTAAACCCCTTAATCATCTCAGTCCCCTCTAATTGTTTATCAAATCGAATAGACAAAAACAATCATCCCTTTAATAATAACAATACTAATACTTGAGCACTTTGAGAAGCTTTCATGATAGCACCTCGCCACAGGGATGGCTCGAGGAGGTGACCTAGTATATTGACAAAGGCTTCAAGATCAATAAGGGTCTAAGGTAGGTTTATGATGTGGTTATGTATTCGTTTTTCTAATGAACAAATCAAAGAAAAAGTGAGTGACGATATTTTTACTATACTTTTTCTTGATGAGATTCGGAAAGTAAATTGAAGTAAGAACTTCAAATATAAATCGATGATGTAATTTTTTATACGTGTTTATGGACCTTTAAGTCCTGATTTGTTATTGAGAAACACGAAAAAAAAATAAAACTGAGATTGTGAATGAAATTAGTTATTATTTTTAAATCCGAGTCATAAATGATCTGAGGTCTTGATACCAAGGTAAAGTGAGATTCATGGATGATTTTAGTTGTGATTAAAGGTTAGTTGTAGAAGGAGATGGGTTGTAGGTCTTGTTTTGAGTTTGAATATGGACTGAATTTACACGAGTGAGTGATGATGTTCAAAATGAAACTTGATGATTTATCATGTTGAGTCATAGTTGTATTTGATATTTGGTCTTGTGGTTGTGGTCAGAGTCCATCCTCTTCTTCATCTTTCTGTTTTCTGTCCAAGTCGCTAGCCAAATGAGTCGAGTCGCTAGGATATTTATCACAGCAAGTCGCTACCCAAAGTTTTCAAAACAACTCGCTACTTGATAAATATCAAGTCGCTAAACCTTTTACAAGTCGCTACATGTTTTCATTAGTGAGTCAAGTCGCTAGCTTAACTGTCAAGTCGCTACCACTTAAGCTTTTTAAGTCGCTACCATCAAATTCAGACAAGTCGCTATTGACTCAACTCAATAGTCAAGTCGCTGCATATTTTCTTTACAACTCGCTAGCACATCCTTTTAACCTAGTCGCTGCATATTAACTGTACAAGTTGCTTGACATTAAATAATGTCAAGTCGCTAGGTATACCATGGAGCAAGTCGCTATTTCAGGTACATAGCATCTGGACACTTTTAGACAAGTCGCTAGCAAGAATCACTTCATACTTACCGTAGAAACTGATATGAAATATATGTTTGCCCAGTTTGACTAAGACAATGACCAGTTTGACCACAAGAGATGATTTAGACTGTTTGGTAACAAAAGTCAAGAACGACTGTTTGGACATAAAATTTAGACACAAAAAACAGATGTTTACAAATCGATGGAACCATACTTTGTTGACCAAAATAAAAAATAAAAGGATATACAACACAAGAATAAGCTGTTATCACTAAAGTGGCATCAAAAACATTTTAAACAACCAATCAAAATGGAATAACAATAGTTTAATCACGAGAATCGAACCACAATAAGTCAATAAACACAAACATCCATGGTAAGAACCACACAAATCAAAGATAACACAATAACCTTGGCTCTTGATACCAATTGTAGGATCGATATATTTATTGTGTTGATGATTCGGGTGGTCTTGGATTATCAAAATACATGTTAGCCATATTTTAGAAAGAGAAAGTAGAGAGGGTGTTCTTGGTAGAGAGTTGCTTCAATAAAATGTAAAGGTTAGATTGCTAAGCCACACCCCTTCCATGGATGGAAGGGGTATTTATAGTTACAAGACTACACGACCTCCTGACGGCCTGTGGATCAGGTATACAGTGGGTAAAGACCCGTCCTTCCTCCACGGTGTTACACTAAACTAAACTACGCTACAAACTAACTAATAAGCTACTAAATAACGTAACAAACTACAAATCTACGAGCTAACATATGCTAGACTTTAATTGGGGTGACCGATACTTTAACATGGAATTTCCAATTCCTAACAAACTAGCAGTAGTAAAAACCTTCCCCTCAAATAGTGCATGTAAATGATTAAACACTCTATAATATGCTTCCCCGGAAATCCAAGTGTTAACCATTTCTTGAATCTTCAAATCTGTAGGCTTCTTGTAATGATTACTATTGAAGAAAACCAAGTATAACGAACTTGATGCTAAAGTAGAACAATCCAAACTTGTGTCTTATGTCTTGTACTATCCACGTGACTCCAAACTCATACTGATGTTATATGAGTAGACCTCAATCTCTTGATAAAATCCTCATCTTCAATGAGACACTGAGCACTACAATGTAATTCTTTTAAGTGATAGCAAATTCTAATTGCTAGATTTTACAAGTCTTCGTTAATATCCATAAGCACGAACAAGTTATCAATAAATGTTGTAAGCCATTTAAGATATGATAAGAACATGCATCCAAGTAATTTCACTTCATCGTCAAATAAGTGATAAACAATCATCTTCGTAATTAATTAACCAAAGAAATCCAATAAACAAGCTTTTTATAATCTGTTTTGTTTCAATCCAAGCCGTGTGTGTTATCCAATATCTCCATACCCACCCGAGAACCAAATCCATGTACTGTCCAATATCGAACAAAACTTCAAACTCACTATCTGAATCCCATGAGTAAATAATCACATTCTAAAAATTTGTATGATATCTAAAACCCATATTTTCAATAAGCTCAGTCTTGGATTTAAAAGTACACTTTTCAATTAAGATCACATGACCTTTTCATTGCTCTTCACTAAATTCTGAAACTAGTAGCATTAACTTGCAAGAGTAGTAATAATAAAGCAATGAGCAACACTAATGTCTAAAACCAACAACATTAACGTGTAGACACTAGCAGCTTTAACAGAACCACAAGGAGTACTAATATTAACCAAGCAATATTAAGTTTTAATGAGCAGTATTAACCAACAGATTCCTTTAAGCAGTACTAAGTAGATTGCAGCAGTACAAACTTACACGGAGCAGTATAAACTTTCTAGAAACCAGTGCTAACCAAGTAGCATTAAGATTTCATCAAGCGTAGCAGCAGTGAGTTAAAGGGCAACACTAATAATCAATTGTATTACCAGTATTAACAATAGACAAGCAATACTAACTTTCCATGGTAGCAGAAATCAAAACTGGCAGTACTAATCAAGTGTAGCAGTACTAACATCCTAAAGCAGCTTCAAAGTATACGAGCAACAATTATGTACGAGGGCAGTATTAAAACAACTAGCAGTACTAATCTCGAACTAGCAGTATTAACTTGTGAGTGAACGAGCAGTACTAACTTGTGAAGGCAGTACTAACCAACAATAACTGCTAGAACAAATAAGGAGCAGTATTATCCTTCCAATAACAACATTAACACAAACGAATAGTACTAACATGGAAGGAGCAGCAGTAATAAATCATCAGTTCTAATCGTAACCCTATCTGATAACAAATGAAACAAACAACAGCAATTTGCGATACACTCCAACGTTATGGGTTTCAATCTTCATTAACTTCAACTCGTACTAAGTAACTAATTGCTAAGGATACTTATTTTTAAGTATCCAGATGACACTTTTTAGTGTCACTAACCTGTTGCTAATTTATGACTTCATCGAATTAGGGTTTTTAAACACCCTAATTTTACATTCATTCACGCCATTACCTGCTGCTTCTTCTTTTCCTTGTCTCCTTCTTCAAATCTGCTCCAATCGACATTGAAAACCTTGTAGAATCCCTAGATCATGATCTCCGTGAGCTCTGATACCACCTGATTTAATCGTTGTAAGCTTAGGTTGTTTAGACCTTATATCTGGGATTGACAATAACAAAGATAATACATTACACAGCAGAATTAAACAAACAACTGTTGTTATTGTAACAAGGCTTTTCATCATTATATTCTATGATACATGACTACTACAATAAGCCCTAATTCTACTTGATCAAGTGTAGAACGATTACTCAACATTAACAAGGATCAAAGGATCCTTGAGGCTAAACCAACACAAACACTAGGGATTTTTCAAAAACCCTACGCCTAGGACACACACACACTTTCCAAATGTTTTACATCTTGACACATAGAAAACCTAGACCTTGTATCTCTTTATATAATAGAGATATCTAGGGTTTACAGAGACTCCTAACATTATTCATTATCGTTTAAGTCCTTGTAGTTTCGTCTTTGCTTCATTCTTCATTAATTGTTTTGTATTTATCAACTCAATATAAATCCCAACAAGTTGGGCGTGGAGTTTAACATCATGGTAGTTAATTGTAACAATCAGGTCTCGAATCACTTACCACGGAATCATGTTGTGTAAGAGGACTAAGCACATCAATGTGTATCATCACTTTATCAATGAGGTCTTGGAAGCAAAGATGGTTGAAGTTCTAAAAGTGGGTATTAAAAACAATGTTGCGGATGCCTTGACAAAGGTGGTAAATGGACTCAAGTTTCAAAACTGCTTGGAGTTTCTTAGTGTTGGTATAGGCTAATATAGAACCTAAGGTGGAAATCGTTATGGTTTTAGTCTTTATATTAGCTTATTAATAAGTCTAAGGGTCTAAGTGTTAAGTTTAGTTTATTATTAGTCAACTAGAACTATGATATTATAAAGGGTTGTTGGATTTTCTTGTGTTTCAACATGTTTTCTTTTTGCATGTTCTCATAGTCGACCTTGTGTGCTTGTACAAGTCATTTTCCTTCCCCCTCATCTCTATAAAAGGAGGTGAGAGGGGAAGGGATTTGGTACTTTCATTCTTCCAATACTAATCATAGTCGTTCAGTTAGAAATATTATCTTGTGCAAGGTTTCTGTATTTTCTGTCGACATTTATAAACTGTTTGTGTGTGTTCTTCATCGTTATCGAGGTAATACGCTCTAGTATCCACGTTGTTAGTCGATTAAATACTAACAAAAACCAAGAGTACATATAACAAAGGTGATCCACCACTTTTGTTAGGAATTGAAAATTCCATAAGAAAGTGTCGGTCACCCCAATTATAGTCTAGCATAAGTTAGCTCGTAGACTTATCGTTATTTACGTTATTTAGTAGTCAATTAGTTAGTTGTTAGCTTAGTTATTAGTTTAACGTAACACCGTGGAGGAAGGACGGGTCTTTACCCACTATATGCCTGATCCACAGCCCGACAGGAGGGCGTTTAGTTTGTAACTATAAATACCCTTCCCACTAAGGGAAGGGTGGTACTTCTTTGATAATCTAACCTTCTCTCTTTTTTTCTCTTTTTTTTTATCTCTCTAGAATCACCCTCTCCTTTCTTCATCTTTCTATAACATGGCTTTCTTGTTTAATCATAATCCTAGACCACCCGAATCATCTAAACAATATAAAATATGTGATCCTACAAATGGTACCAGAGCCTAGGTTATGTTGTTTTTTGATGATTATTGAGGTTTTTGAAGCGGTTCTTATATGTTGTTTGTTAGACTCTTTGATGCGACTTGAAATATTTTGGTGATGTTTTGATGTGTTGCCATTTGTTGTTGATGGTTTGTACGTTATTGGTGTTTGTTTATATGTTGTTGCTGCCTGTTTTTATGTTGCTACTGATTTTATGAAGTTTTAATCCGATTCTGGTCAGATTTTATGAATTCGAGTACTACAGTTATGCTCCTGAATGCGGTTTGCAGATTGTTCATGTATGCGGTTTAAGGCCTAATTCTTGGATGCGGTTTGTCTCAACATGTCCAGATTCGTTGATTTTAGATGCGGTTTGTGTCAAAATGTATGAGCGGTTTGACTTTTGAGTCAAATGCGAGTTGTCAATTAATGGTCAAAGCAAGATGCGTTTTGTCTAGATATGGTCAAAAAGTCAAATGTGATTTGTGTATTAAAAGCTAACTATGCGATTTGATATCATGCTTATGCGTTTTGACACTTTAAGCGATTTGTCTCAAACCTAAACTGGAAAAAGGCATGCGGTTTGTTAAGAAAGATGATGCGGTTTGTGTTACTCAAAATGGGATGCGGTTTGAGAATGAGAGTTGGTTGAAATCAGTATTGAAGAGGTTTGAGGATCTGTTGAGCTTTGAGGTTGAAAGATGTGGTTTGGGGATTAATGGGTATGCTATTTGAATACTGAATGAAATGGAAAGTGACTCATTAAACCAAGACTCAAATCAATGATTCAATTCTAATCAAATCTACAAGCTTTCAATGGATCTCAGATTTGCTCCAGTTTTTATCAATTGTTCATGAGACTTTTGTGGAACATATTTCTTCACTGATCCCAAATTACCATCATAAATCAATACTCAATCATATCTTAAAGGACACGTGATCTCAGACTTCTTTGTGTTTCATGTCTAACCTTTTCAGACCCAAACAAACATCAAAGAACCTCATCACAGATCTTGATAATATCCGAATCTAATGAATATATGATATAACTTTCAAGTTATATCCTATGACTCAATTCGTACAATATGGGAAATACAAACATCACAACTCGGGGTCATATTAACAAAATCAAATAAGCAACTGAAATTAAACAAAATCAAATGAACAACAAACAATCTCATATTTTCTCATGGGTTTATGATTAATCATAGATCTTTTTAGATCCTTTTAAACCCTAAGTACATCATCACAGATCCAAGACAAAGACTCATCTACATCTATAACAAGACTCAACTAAGCTTCAAAGATCTCAGATTCGGTTCGATTTGCATCTAATCTTTAAAAGATTTTTGTTGAACCAATACCTTCATCGATCTATTCATTTGGAAGTTCAACTCCAATTAATATCCGAAACAACAAGAACTAAAATATAGCAAGTATGTTATTTTTGGTTCCGTAGTTCGTTCAAGACTCAACCACAAACAAAATCAAAATGATTATACCTACCTTTTTGTGTGAAACAAAACCATCCCTGTGGCATTAATCGATGCGACAAACCTGTGGCGAGCTCATGTATGAGGAGGATTGTATCATCTAATGGAGAGATGAACCTGATTTAATAGTTGTGTGATGCGATTGGATGATAACATAATGGGGTCAGTCAAGATTATCGTGAGTAATTAGGGGTGGTGAGATGAGTGACTTGGAGGTGAGTCTGATTCAGGAAGGAGGCGGTTTGCTGATATGTGGGGCGGTGAGTTAGAGTGATATTAGGGTTTGAAGTGAATTTTATTAGGGTAAATGTGAGTACTAGTAAGCACTTTATAATACCCGATAATTAGGGTAAGGTGATTTTATGCAGTTTGTGTACTGGGCCGAATGATGGATTTGATTTAATTCTTGGGTCGTGGTTTGCTGGATTTATTTTGGGCCGAACGTGTTTATGGTTATGTATGCCTCGTGAATTTCTGGATATGGTATCATGAACGTTAATGAACGTGTTTGTTAAATCACAAATTTGTGTTTGTTAATCAAAAAATTTTGGATTTTGTTCAACATTATGTCTATCAAATTATCACATAAAATAATTTTTTCACAATGGTTTATGCTAAATCAAATTTTGGTAAAATGTGATATATATCGCGAGTACCTCATTGTGAAGTAGTACGTTTGATGGTTGGATCACAATTATATGTGAACTTGAATTGGACCAGACACCAGGGTTGGATCGGGATTAATTTATGTAGATGGAACGAGTTTGAGTAATTTGTGTGATGGTTTGGATTTGGATGATGATAAATGGGCTTCTCAAAAATTGGATTGTATTCAAGAGACTTGTCGATAAGATTTGCTGAAGAGATTTAACAATGAGTTGTGTGATAATGAGATTTGATGATGAGTTTTGATTATTCAAAGAAAATTGATGCGAGTTGGTAATAAGATTTGTTGAGTTATGAGGTTTGGTACTTTGGTTTATACATTTTCATGAAGAATATTATGATACAGTTTGAATTGATGGTTGAACAAAGTTGACTACGGGGTTTTGAACGGTATTTCTTATTTGAATTTGCAGTGAAATTTTTCGGGCACGTTTACTTATTTCGTCTTCTTTCTTTCTACCTTTCCGCGAAGATGACTTGTCTGGGAATTTATAGAGTGTGATAAAGACTTGGCTATTTAGTTACGTTTGTGATTCTTTCTCGCTTAACCCACAACGTAGCTATCACTTCGGTGTCTCACACATTTGAGAATGTCAAGAGGTTTTGTACATTAGGTACACCGTTTCTTTTTCACGAGGATTAGTACAAGTTTAAGTAACAAATCCGGGGAATTCTACTTCATGATCAAGTTTGGTATATCGGGTTTACTTCACCAAGTGGCCACAGCAATAGCCGTCAGAATATGTGGAAGATGTGTTTACCAAAGTGTGGAATGGATGAGATGTGATCAGCAATTCTCATGAGATATTCAGAATGTTTAATATACCTCACAGTCTAAGCAAATTTTCTCAAGAATCCTCAGTGTCTTTCATGACTTCTCAAGATGCTTGCTTATGACAAGAACTTTTCGTGCAAATGGTTATACACGTTATGATGCTTCCGAAAGTTCGAAACCATCATGGGGGAGAAACTTGTACTTTGGTTTACGGACAACCTCCAGGGGGAAGTAGTTTTTACTACTTGACTTAGCATGGTTTGTGAAGTTGTCTACATATGGGTAAAGAATTATTGATAATATTGTTGATGATAGAAAATGAACTGTTGATGAACCGCTGCATGTTCCCCTAATACTGTTATTCACCAAAACCAAAGTTGTTATAACACATTCAAACAAACATTGTTTACGGTTTTGTCTTGATTTTGTAAAATCCCGCGAAAGAATCTATTTCTCGGTTTGAATCATAGACTTGTAAAATCCTGTGACACTAGAAACATCCCGGTAATAGTAAAGTGCATTTCCAGATCTATCTTAAGGTTTATTCTTGGTTTTGTAAAATCCCGCGAAAGAAACTATTTCTCGGTTTAAACCAAAGAATTGTAAAATCCCGTGATGATGGAACCATCCTGGAGAAAGGAAAGTGTATTTCGAGGTCTTATCTGATGCTGGTGCTACAGTTTCTACTTTGAAGAAGGGATAAAAAGGTGTATTTCATGAATTGGATGTGTGTTTGGATATTCGTCATGACAGTTTGGTTATTACATGGTTTTACGGGGTTATGTGCTTTTAACAATGGTAGGGATGAAAACCATTATCATAGTTCACTTAAAACGCCAAAGGAGGCTAGATTTGAGCTCTTAACCAGAAGATGTGATAGCGGCATTAATTCGCTATTATTTATTTGAAGTTGAAGTGAAATATCACGGGCGAGTGTACTTAGTATCGGAAGGTATCGGGGATGGTTGGATGAAGATTCTTCAAGATCCTTGTTTGAGCTTATTATCAAAAAATGAAGACTTGAAAATCTAGTTATTGTTGGGTGACTTTTCCTTTTCTTTTACCACTTGGGGGAATTGGGCTCTTACCACCACAAAATAACTATCACTTTAAGGAGTTACGTTGTAGTGCTCAGTGTCACATTGAATTGTGGATTTTCAAGAGGTGATGTACGTCTAATACTTGATGGTTGGTTGGTTGAAGAGTATAGAGTACTTAGAGATTCAAAAGGGCATGAATTCTCAGCACCGCTCTTTGTTACATATGTGCAAGTTTAAGTCACGAGTTCGGGTTATTCTACTTCAGGGTCAAATTCATCATATTGGGTTTTCTCCATCAGCTGTCACAACAAAGAGCCTACAGAATGATAATGGGGTTGATTACAAGTTTTGCCAAGAGATGATGAAAAGAGAGAGATTATGACGTTTGAACACAAAAGTTCAAGCCTCGTACTCTAAAGAAAAGAAAAGTGTACGTCTCAGTGCGCTTTATCTTCTAAAGAAGATAAATCTTCTTATGACGTTTGAACACAACAGTTCAAGCCTCGTACCTCAAAAAAAAAGAAAAGTGTACGTGTTAGTGCGCTTTATTTTCTGAAGAAGAGAAATCTTCTTATGACGTTTGAACACAATAGTTCAAGCCTCATTGAAGAAGAAAGAAATCGTCATCTTAAACTATATCATCTAAACTTTGGTGGTGGATGTTCGATATCCTTATCTCGGTACTCGTATCATCATCTTCTTAAACTATATCATCTAAACTATCTGTAAATATTTATCAAAAACCAAATAGAAAAATATAAAACCAACAAAAACCCATAAAAAATCAGAAAATTTAAAAAATACCAAAAATATTGTTTTCTCAAGACATGTCTTCTGGTATCGATAACATCTACGGTCTTAGAAATGTCATTCAATAATGGCACGGGACCATAGATGAAGTTCGAGCAGGAGCTGTAAATATTCTTTTTCAAAACATGTCTATAAATTATGGCTTGCAGTTACTTCAGACTGTAACCCGTGCTTAAACCATGGTTTGCTATTATTTTCATATAGCAACCCGCTCTTCAAGGAAGGAAAGTGCTGCGCTAAACCAATTTCCAAAAAATTTCGAGCACTTATCCTAAAAACAAATGAGGAAAGTATGTCGAAGGACTGCTGTTCCTACTCAAATATTTTTCCTTCTAAAATTCTACAGAAAAATATTTGTTTTAATAAAATGGTGGTAAATGAGTTGCTAAAAAATCAATCAGAATCAGAATTGTCATAAATTTGCAAAACCCAATCAATGACTTCAGATTATTTAAAACTTTTCATTGAAAAAGTCATTGATTGAGGGGGAGAATGTTTTTCAAATTTACATCATCTAACGGGGCTTTCTTAATTATCCTACGTGCTTAACTAAAAATGATATTTGCCTATGTCGAAGGACTAGGAATTTAGGATATGGTTGTTAGGTTTAGATGATTAGAGATTGATGGACACATAATCCCATGCCTTTGTATGATTTGATTGATATGTTGAATTGACTTTTATTAGTCGATTGCTGTTTGGGTGTTGTCGACCACCATATATCTGTATGTCTACTAACATATGCAGGTATACTGGCATATAAGAATGTTCCCGATCCGGATCCCACAAATGAAGATGATTTGATGCCGAATGGAAAGGGTAACTATCTCTTGGGTCGACAAAAGAAGAAACAGGGCTTAATTGGATCTCTATTAATAGTTGGCACGATAGATGCAACTTCAGAGGTCTCACTGCATCTGCAGATGGTTTTCTTTCATCCTCTCAGCAACAACAGAAGCAACTTGTTACTCTTAACCACCTAACGTATCTTTGTGCAGGATAAGTAGTGAATGATACCATTTTTAAACAAATTTGAAAAAATTGTTTTGAAAATGGGAAAAGTATTGTTTTGAAAATAAATTGGACTTAAATTCTGGAAATCACTGGAATTCACTTTATCAAAACCTAAGTCACTCAATCAATGACTACGGTCATCGATTGAGGGGGAGAGTGATTTAAAATTAAATATTTTCAAACGATATTTCTTCATAAAAGTTCCGATTTGTACGAAACAATGTGGTAATCTAAAGATTTAATGTTATGTCATGGTATGATTTTCTTTAAAACTCAAAGATCTTTCAAAATGAAATTTTTTCTGTTCTTGTTTGATTGTGAAATTGTTTTATTTTACGTAAAGATCTCTTAAAATTATTATACCTGACACTAACAATCTTTAATGTCTTAAATTGGTCCATTTCAGTCATTTTTCAAAATTAAATCAACCCACGTCTTTCCTCAAAATTTTCTAAATGAATTAAATCAATTGGGATCCAAAATCTCAATTGGTTTGAAATTTTTGATCGAGGGAGAGATCTTGATTTAAATCTCAAATCGGTTTTAAAGGGTAATCATTTCAAAAGCACTCATTCCTTCATGTGCCAAACGATTTCAAATACATAATGCACATGATTGTGGAGGAGCATTTAACCATAAACCAGAAGAGTATTTAAACAAGGCCACATTTTCTCCCATGTTTTTTAAACCTTATTAAATCACTTGGGATCCAAAATCTCAAAGGGTTTGATATTTTTGATCGGGGGAGAATTTGTGATTTAATAATGAAATCTGATAAATGATGATCGATTTGATTCAAAAGTCCATGCTGCTCTCCCATATGTGCTAAACGCTTTCGAATCTCGAAGCACATATTGAGGGGGAGCATTTCAAAAGAAAATAAACTTTCAAGGTACAAAGATTTCTATGTTTTAACATAAGTACCTTGATTGATTTTCTAATGGTTTCTAAATGGCAGTGTGATCGTGAAAGTACTTCAAAAACCTCCTTCCCCTATGTTTTAAATGATTTCAATTAACCAACGCACATTTTGAGGGGGAGAATTTACCAAGAAAATCAAATGGCTTTTTCTAAGGAAATTGTGATCAAGAATATATTTCAAAGAACTCTTGCCTCCATGTGCTAAACAATTTCAAAATCATATGCACATGTTGAGGGGGAGCATTTCTAAATGATCAAAACAATTAAGGTACAAAATGCTTTGATATTATATCACAAGTACATTGATTGATTTTCCAAATGATTTTTTAATTGGTTTCAAGGAAGAATGAACAATACCAAAAGACCGACCAAATTTACTTTATGCATGGAGATATAAGGATGGTAAGGTTAGGTATTCGTTCCCACGATCCCGCCAGAGCCGGAGGGATCTACCCAAGGACAATCCACTAGATAGTGTAGAAGTCCTTAGGTATGATGAAAAAAGGAGAAAAGTGAGAAATGGGAAGAGTGCGGACTGAGATAGAGCTAGAACTGGAATAAACCCAACAAGGTTCTAGTTATGAAGTCTCGGTAAGCACTGAAGGGGTTGAAGAATGAAAAAGAATTGAATGTGAAAAGGGTGAAAAGAAATAGCCCTCCAATAATTCAACCTTAGGGCAGTAACTGGGTTCAATACATATGCTACTGGTGGTTACCAAGGTAACGCCGGTATTGAAGACAAGACGTCATGGACCCAGTGACGCACTGCATAAAACTTCCCAAGCTACTCAAGCTCCTCTTAAAAGGACTTGTTTCATTCTCACGGGGAACCTACATAATCTATCGACTTTCTCTTAGAGAGTGTTGATATTGAAGAAAGAGACCCTCTCCCTAGTCTCCGGCATAGGAAACCAAATGTGCACAATTGAGTCTAGAGCCAAGAGATCATCCAGAATATCTAATTAGGACACAAAATTAATGAAGACTAGATATTTCACACAATGTGGAAAGTAAGTATATATTGAGAGTCCTACGCATTATCCTTGTGGTATTGCCAGAACATCCGAGTGATATGTAAAATATTCAAGATGAAGATGGAAATCCTTCTAGAGCCAACATCAAACAAGCTCTTGGTGGGTGACATGTGAGATCTTTTCTAAAGATCAAGCTTGTGACAACTGGATAGAAACAATGGGGCAATTCATTCTTGAATCAACATTGGTCCAGGAAATCAATTGATGAATACTTTTGGAAAAACCGTTCGATGTGCAAATTTTTTTCTCTAGCACATCGAATGTGTATTCATGTTTTCAAACACAAAAAGTATCTCTGATTGAAAAAATATTTTTGGAAAAACCGTTCGATGTGCAAATCTCTTCCTTTCTCTAGCACATCGAATGTGTATTCTCTTTCAAATACAAAAAGTATTTTAAATTGAAAATTGATCTTTCTCATAAAACCTTCGTCGTGTTGCAAAACTCTTTCTTCTAAGCAATACGCGATTGTTTTCAAATCAAATTTTCATCAATCAGTGAATCTCAATTCGATGGTTCACTCACTCCGTGTTGTCTTCTTTGAGACGTTCCGGTTTAAGAACAGCTAGAACAACTGCGAAACCCTGTCAAGGAGATTCTTCGGAATTATACCTGATCACAGGCAGTACTTGTACTGATCAACGGGGAACCGTAGGCCATGTACCTCAATTCAACGAAAGTGATCAAAGATACTTTCGTGTGTTTTATTGCTAACTGTTGTTTGCAGGCACATTTGGACGGTTGCAGCTGATCAGAATTGAGAAGTCAATCCAAAGCCGCATGCTCACAACATCGGCACTTAATTGAAGAAATCATGATTATTGCATATCTACATAACTGGCTCTAATATTTTTATACTATGTTTCTGTTACGCTGCAGCAAATATCATGAACCAGTAAAGCTTCCGCTACTCTGATGGAAAGATGTCATGATCCTGAAAGTGTGAGCATGTCGATCCAAAAGTCACAACGTCACATGATGGCAACACAATAAAGGGTGATCCAGAGATTTACTGTGGCTGATGATCTCAAAGAAAGCTCGAAGATCATCAAGACGTGGATCGGTTCGAAGACCTCCACCGAAAGTACAATGTAATTGGACTATGAAGAGTCACTACTCAAGCACAAAGATTGCTGAATTGAAGAATTGAAGTCTACGAGCTTAGAACTAAAGACAAAGATAGAATGCTAGGATGCAAAATGTATTTCATGGGGTGACCTCCCTTAGGGGGAGATTTTTAGGAATTGGAAATTCCATAAGAAAGTGTCGGTCACCCCAATTATAGTCTAGCATAAGTTAGCTCGTAGACTTATCTTTATTTACATTATTTAGTAGTCAATTAGTTAGTTGTTAGCTTAGTTATTAGTTTAGTCTAACACCGTGGAGGAAGGACGGGTCTTTACCCACTGTATGCCTGATCCATAGCCTGACAGGAGGGAGTTTAGTTTGTAACTATAAATACCCTTCCCACTAAGGAAAGGGTGGTGCTTCTTTGATAATCTAACCTTCTCTTTTTGTTTATCTCTCTAGAATCACCGTCTCCTTTCTTCATCTCTCTATAACATGGCTCTCTTGTTTAATCATAATCTTAGACCACCCGAATCATCTAAACAACATAAAATATGTGATCCTACAACTTTTTAACAAGGTGTTAAAAATGATGGGACCTCATCAAGAACACAACCCACGATTGATTAAAGACAAACATAGTATAATGACAGAAAAAATATAATCTGTAAACCATAAATAGAAAACAAACTAACTCACAACTATAGCTGTACCACAAGCCTTCTAAATCCTAACTTTTTTTTTTGAACAGACTTCTAAAGCCTAACTTAAATACATATAAATCCTAACTTAAATGCATATACCCCCAGTTTGGCAGTTTGTAAACTTGTTCATCATACACCTCACCTTCATTAAATAAACACATTATCTATTAGGCTAGTCGCATTCGAGCCCTGAAAGTCGGTTGGGCACCAAAAGTTTGACTCCTCAACCGATGTTTAAATCGGTTGACACGGTTGCAGGCTTCGGTTGGCACATCGGTCGACTACCAAATATTTGCAATATCGAGTGAAAATTCACTCGATGTTAACGCTTCCAAATCCCATGTTCCCAACCATATTTGACCGTATAAAATCAATACATTTTCAAAAAATGGCCATTTGGTCATTAAACTAAAAAAAAAAAAAAATCAAACCGATTTTACCACTCTATAAATACCAACTTCACCTCAAACACAATTCACCACTCACAATTTCTTATCTATATTCATTTCAATCTAATTCTTATCCAACTTCAAAAGTATTGTAATGTTTATTTTAATTTCGTATTGTAATGTTTTTTTTTTTAAATTCGTAGTGTAATGTTTTTTTTTTAATTTCGTAATGTAATGTTTTTTTAATTTGAATGAAATTTAAATTTAATGTTAAAAATGTTAAAAAAAAACATACTTTGGGTCGCCGACCGCATCCGGTCATGTCGGTCGCTGGAGAGAAGTGACGCGCTGAATGCCAGTGTCGCCTCGGTCACGACTGGGACTAGTCTTAATCTTTCATCAAAACTACATAAAAAGGAAACATAATTGTAATTCATTAATACACATCAGTGTTTTTTGATTCATAACTCACATGCAAACTGTAATCAATAGTCATGGTTTTGTATAAACCATTAACATGGAAGAAAATTTTAATTATTAACATGATGTTTTTGTTGTAATTACTCATCGATGGTAATGGATAATGGATAGATTTGGAAGAGATAAAGTAGCTATGAAGAATATAAGTGGTGGTGAATCTCGGAAATCTAGTAGAAGTGGATGATAAAAAGTAGCTTAAAGGTTGTCATTAGCAAAACCTTAAAAAAGTAAAATGTGTAATGACTTTTATACTTTAATGTTAACACCTAATATTTTAACTCTTACTTGCACCAAATATGAGATCGAGAGAAAGTAATTATCCAAGTTTGATACTAATATCGAGAGTAGTATAGCAATTAAATTTTTATAATGATAGAACCAAACATAATGATAGAACCAGTGGGTAACATAATGATAGAACCACCGGAATATGTGAATACATGAGGAAATGAACCAAATATAATCTTAGACCACCCTCCCCCAACCGTAAATGCTCAGATTGACTGGTCAGCGAGGTGCCTATTAGAGAAAATGGCCAGGGTTCAAAGCCCACATCCTGATAAGATACCACTGGGACAGTGCCATCTCATTGCCCGGATTCTTGAAGGAGGGTCCGGTTGGCATCCTTAAGATGCATGAGACTAAGGTGATCCCACCGATCTTCACCTTTTGAAGTATAACAATTAAGTTGTCCCTTATTACATGATTTTACAAAAATATATATGTATATAACAGCTGACCTTTGTTCATATTTGAGGGTTTCGCGCTTTGATCGTACGGCTGAGGAACATCATCCTTTTAGACGGGCCCGGACATTAATTAGAAAGGCCAATAATAGTATACTGCTTTGAATAATAGACAGTTGGCTGAATAATTTACCATCTCCTGGTCCCTCACCCACGCTGCACTTTCTATTTTTGGAAATACCTATTACTGCCCGCTTTTTACTAAAGCCATTCACTATGATAAACCTCTAAAAAGATTTATATAAATACATCATCAATTTATAAACTTTTTCATATTATAAACTTATTTCTACTATTGATAAACCTATTAATAAAGCTTTTCATATCACAAAACACAACTAACATTTAAAAAAAAAAAAAAAAAAGTTTAGACCTCTCCAAGATCTTAGACATTTTCATTCCACCTAAAATTGAAATGATTTCTCACTATAGTTCACAAATTTATAAACCTCTTCAAAATATTTTAGACCTATTTAAAAACCACCATAGTGGTGGATGCTCTAAAAACCGAAAATATTAAGGGGCATTCAATTTTCTTTCTTATTCTTTTCGTGTCTGTGTACTCTTCTTTGAAAGAAGTTTAGTCTTAGCAGACTATTTAAAACGTACATTTAATGCTTGCTATAACGAGAGATTGAGATAAATATGCATGAAATGTGATCTAAACTAGGTGAACAGTTATACCAGAGTGCAAAAAAGTAAACCAATACTACAAGAAAAAAAGGCTTTAGTAACGACAGGAAAATCGTCACTAAAATTGGAAAATTCGTCACTAAAAAGGTTTAGTCACGAAAATCGAGGTGGTCACTTGTCGTCACTATAGCTCCGTCAGAAAATTAAAAAGTCACGAAAATGGTGTTGCCACTAATTTTTGTGACAACTTTATCCGTCACTGAAAACTGTCAGTATATAGTGAAAGTCGTCACTGAGAAGTTCTATTAACGGAGCAGTTAACTTCCGTTAGTGAGTTAAGTGACGAAAGCTCTTGTCACTTGATCTTTTGTTAGTGACAAAAATGGGTGTCACTAACTCACTATCGTAAAACAAATGCTCAATTTCAGTTATATTGCTGCCTTTTAAATCACTGGAAAAACAAATAATGTGCACTGAAAATCCAAAATACTAATTCCATTCATGTAATGTAATACTATATGATTCGAACTTACAACACGTTATAACTATGTCCGCAATCTACCAATTATGACACGTTCCTCACAAAAAAATGGCACAAAGAAACTCATCTATAACCTACTAATAAAATAAAAGCCGTCAATCTTTGGAAGAAACTAAGTGGAGAAATGAGCAGGCTCATGATGAACTCCCAAACAAGATGTCTTCTAGATTTTTTAACCATGTTTCATCCTAAGTAAATATTTAAGGAGTTGCAGCAGATCGTTTCAGATTTTGAGACCCATTCATCAACATTTTCCTGAAATTGAATGCAACATCGAGATCAACAAATAATAATCACGAAACCTTAAAAGATGGGTTTGTAAGACTAAAAGGCAATTAGTTAGATTCATAGTTGTCAGGATCCCGATCCTGATCTTAGGATCTTACGATTTTACGATACTGCAAAGCAAAAACGATCCGGATCCTACATAGGATCTTTGCAAGCTTAAGATCTTATAGGATCCCGATCTTGACCATACGATCTTACGATCTAATCCGATCCGATCTTACTTTTCTCGGATTACAAACTAAAAAACTACAAATTTATGGGTTGTTTGTTTGTAGAATTCAAAAAACTAAATGTTAATCTTTTTAAACATTTTATAATCATAATTTAGGACAACATTTATATGAAACATTCATAGTATTTTGTGGTTATAATGTATTAAAATTTGTAGATTTGTATAAAATTACATAAACTATTAAGAAATTACATTAGAGTAGGATCTTAAGATCCCGATCCGATCTTACGATCACGATCTTGCAAAGACGAAAACGATCCTGGGTAGGATCCCGATCTTGACAACCTTTTAGATTATTTATCCCTACTGCAAAAAGAGTGGACTGTATTACTTAGGTTGACCTGTAAAACTTGATGAGTAGTCAACATAAGTTTAAACATATTGACATATGGGGGAAACATACCTCAGATGTAAAAGTAGGTCCAACTCCATAAACAATGCTCACCAAGCTTTTTTGCTACCTGCAATTCCAGTTGAAATAACATTTCAAAAGATGTATAGTCAGAAACAGCTAACACACATAAGTAAAATTAAAAGGGAAGATGTATGATAATATAAGGCCATTGTTTGTGGTTAATAACATAAACGAGTAGACAAGAGATCATACATTTTCCATTGGAGTCACGGTCAGTCTTAAAAAACGAATGTTTACAATGCAACAACAGCAGCTTCAGCTTCAGGGTGTCCGGAATATGTGAATACATGAGGAAATGAACCTAGCATAATGATAGAACCAAAGTTTACGTCAAGACAAGGACGAGGATATAGTGGAGTAAATTAAATTTTTATACCTTGAAATTACGACTTTAACTTATCACAGCCAATCATGGTTCTAAAGCCGTGGATTACCTGAAAACTAAAGTGAGTAAGAAGTGTATCATGTACTTAAGAAATAAATTATTACAGATTGACGAAGTACCTCAATTCAACTTAATAGGCAATGTGACCTTTTCCTATTAAGTTGAAAATACCAAGATATGAAAACCAACAACAGACGAACGAAATCAAACCTCTATTCAGCTTAATAAGCAACCTGGACCTTTTCAAAGTATGCTTTAGCAAGTATCACACCTCTGGATCCCGTAACTAGTTCTGCAAAAAACGCAACAATCTATCAACAAAAAGAAAGGAAAAACCATATTGATAAAACTAATTTCACTATTCCTTGTTTTTTTCACATATATGCTATTATGCTAAGTACTGAAGTGACCTTAACTTCTCGTGTCCTTTGAATAAAAGTTATCCAAATTTTTAGCTAATCAAACTGAAAACTCCTCTCTGGCCTCACCTAGAACACACCATTTTTACTGCATTGTTATGACAATTAAGTGTTTTTAAAAAGAAATAAAGCGGAACATGAGTCATGAAATTGCCAATAATGAGGGCAATCAGTGTGTTATACAAATATAGTTGGCAGATCAAATTATTGATGCAATGCCTGAAGTCATAATGTAAACAAAATTATACAATTTAGATACCAATTTAACTTCTACGGTCAAAGAGATTAACCTTTAATTTCAAGATTGATGGGAATTCTATCTTCCACAGGGATATTTAAAGAATCATGTTAAAAGTAGAAACATGAGATTTATAATGATTTTGAAGTCAAAATTTGGCCTGGTTGACCTGACAAGTCCAAATAACCCTTGATTTAAGCGGGAGATGCCTAGAAAGGCTAACTGAAACGAGAGTAATTCATGT
This sequence comes from Chrysanthemum makinoi, assembly GCA_910596185.1. Taxonomy (NCBI): domain Eukaryota; kingdom Viridiplantae; phylum Streptophyta; class Magnoliopsida; order Asterales; family Asteraceae; genus Chrysanthemum; species Chrysanthemum makinoi. The sequence goes on along the minus strand of OU343219.1, from coordinate 223,718,398 downwards.
TATCTCCATATGTATGAGAATTAAATAATTAAAATCCTGCTAAGCAGCAAGTAAAAAAATTTATCATGAATTAGTTACTCAACTTGAGTATCATTTGCAAATGACCCACTGGTGTTGAAAAACGCATTAGCAATCTAGTCTTCATATGTCCTTGGCCGTAGGAAACTAATATAACTATTACTAAAAGTATCATGACGTTTATTCTCAAATAATCACCCCATACAGTACATCAAAATAGGCAACTAGTAGTTCTGTTGGACATTATGTCGAACACATGGCATTCAAAGCAAAAATCAATACGAGTTAAAAATAATCAAACTTCCTCTTTCTTCCTAATAAAGTCGTGAATAAGCACACAGCAAGTGTTTATCGATAAAACAACTGTTTATTGTAATATACGAAGCCCTAGGAGACTCACGATCACGACGCTTACAATTCTTATTATTGTTGCCATTCATCTTCGAGTTTCATACTTTTATAACCTGAAATTCTGGATATATATACACTTACTGCTAACTACTGATGTAATTTTTCCCCAATTTACCACAACTATATCATCACCATCATTACTTAGGTTAGAGTACCATTCTTATGAGCTAATAATTTAAAACATATTGATCAATTTCTAGCTTAAATGTTAAATGCATCATACTTATGAGCAGGGGCGGAACTACATAGAGGTTAGGGGGGGGCGGTGCCCTCCATGGTTCGCCAAAAAATGTCAATTTTTAGTGTAAAAATTTTTTTTTAGGACCATTTTATTAAAGTGCACCCCATTATAAAATCAAATTGCCACCCACCTTAACATCAAACAATGTAAAAACCTTAGATCTCTATCTTAATCTAAAAAAAATATCAGTTTTTAGTGTTAAAATTTTTTTTTATGACCTTTTTATTAAAGTTCATCACAAATTTTATCAAAAAAAATTTTTTTGCCCCCCGTCCTCGAAAATCCTGGGTCCGCCACTGCATTCGAACCCATTCCTTCTACATAACGAATGGTCGATACGTTAATTAGATGTAGACTTCACTTTGTTCAGGTCTCTTTTAGATAAGGTGATATCATTCATAGGAGAAGTAATGTTAAGTGAACTAATTAACATGTTTCCTTCTATGGGGTCAATTTTTGATATAACAATTCCGTTGGCAGTTCTCAGTTCCTGTGTCTCATTTTTGCGGTCTGGCATTGAGTTATTACAGATCGCTCCTTATTGAATCCTTATCTTCTATCACTATATTGGATAGTTACCATCTTAACTTTCATTCCCGAAAATATACCGGTAATTGTGTTGTACTCATCTCCATGACTCCATGCTAACTGCAGCATGCTCATTTTGTATAACAATCTTTTCTTTGGATCCACATGCGTCAAAACTCAGTCCATAATGAGTTTTCTTTGAACACCGTCACCTTTTCAGCTTTCCCAGCATACAGTTTGTAACTATAACCTGATTCTCAAAAAAGAAGTATGAATGGAGGTTCTTTTAGAAAACCTGATTCAGAAGTGCATATAACTTGGGATTAACTGATTTAAATGTAGGATGAACTAACTATAGCACTATGAGCTACTATTTTACAACAATATGAAGTAACTAACTGAATCAAACAAATTTTATAGCAACAGATGCGATACCTGTAATGAAACCAGTAAATATGATCGATTAGCTTCAATCAAAGAGGCGGCGATGCACGGTGGTAGGTGGTGCGCAACGACGGTGGTGTACGGCGGTATGCGAACGAAAGAACTAAATCGAATGAAAGAGCTCACGGTGTGTGGTAGAAGGCGGTCCGGTGTGGCGGTGGTGCGCGACAGTTATGGTGGTAGTGTGGGATTTTAGATCCGAGTAAATGAGGGAGGATGTCGGGTCGGGTCGGGTAGAAGGTCCGCGCCCTTTTGAAAAACCCTCTCACTTTGTTGCATGATTCTAAAAGAATTTGTATAAAAAGCTTACTCACAAACTTTTTTCGTGACTGCATTTAAAAGTTCAGTATTCTTTTACAAAGTGACTTGGCACAAAAAGTACTTAACTCAGTGACGGACCCTTTCGTCATTTATCATCTCAGTGACAAATAAATTTGTCACAAACTCTTTAACTTTCGATACCAACCAATTGGAAATGCCAATCTTACTATTTAGTGACTATTTTAATGACAAGCTCTTATTTGCGTCACTAGATTACTTAACAGTGACGATAACAGTGACGTTGTGATATTTGGTCATTATTATTTGGTATTCAGTGACTAGAAATTCATGTTGTCACTAAATTTTCGTCACAAAAGGTCTTTTTTCTTGCAGTGAATGTAAAGAATTTATGTGGTTCATACGGTCAAGATAATCATTTAACATCCATAACCGAAGTAAAGAAATTTATCAAGTCATGAATTCTTTGTACATGTCTCCATATATGTTACGTAATGTATGTATCTATGTAACCGAATTAGATATTAGACGTAGATGACCCAAAGCCCTTAACAGGGCGTCTAATATTAGATGCACTTGTATTGTAGGAATTTCTTTCTTAAGTAACTCAATATTTCCGTTAACTTTGTTACCATATTACTATGAATTTGGGGCTAAATAACATGCATCATGCATGTCAAACCTATTATTCTAATTGGTCCTCAAGCTACATCATGTCGACCTGTTCATTCCACGAATCATGAGTCAGTCTCAAGAATAAGTTCAACATTGTCTTTCAGACGATCAAGAAAATAAATCGACATAAAGGTTTGGGTGGTTCTCACAATCAGCAAAATTATGTTACGTCCATAAGCCAATTACATGCATGCCTTATATGTAGTACTAATCGTTCCTTTAGAGACCTCAAAAGACCCGTGCTACATCATGGCGACTAATCCAATCCATCAACCATCAGTGAGTCAGGACACTACAAGAAAAAAGTCTTGTAGTGACACACAAAAAGTGTCAGAAAATGTCAAAAAAGTGTCACTAATAATTTTCCTTTTCACCTTCACTTATAAAAAGTGTCATTAAATGTCCAGACGGTAAAAGTATATAGTAACACAATTTACTGACACTTAAATAGTGTCAGGATAGGTTGATACTATTTCTCACACATACATGTGTCACTATAGGCTACTAGTAAAGCAATAGTATGTACTCTTTATACATACATCATAAGCAGCTATATTCATTCCAAATTAACTATTACATACAAAACACTGAGATTAAAACCTATTTATTAATTCAACCATATATCGATACAGACCAAGTATTTGTCTAACCACAAACAAGAAACGAACATCTTTCTGAAGTATGAATGCAAGTACAATGATTATTGCAATTCAACTAAATATGACTAAGCTAAAAAAAAAGAAGATAATAGGCTTGCTTGGACTTCGCAATCCTCATGTTGCTTCGTTGTTTCCTGTATGCACGTTGGTAAGATTTTCATCATCATGGGTTGAAAACAATAACCGGGTCAAAAACAATACAATAAAAGGTCATTAAAGGTCATTTGGGTCAATTACAATAACAGGTCAGTGGGTCAAATAGGTCATGAAAAAGGTTAGAATGGGTGTCCGAATATCTGTACTTTCCAGCGACCACTTGAATAATTTGAAGGAAGACAAAGTCGAGTCCATAAACAAGATAATTTAAGACATGATAGTTATTACCTTTCCGATGAAATTCTCATCAAGTAATATATTGCTGGACTTGATGTCTCTACGTCACAGAGGAGGATCACAATCGAAGTGAAGGTATTCCTGAATGCAAAATGATTTAAGGATGACAAACTAGGCATTTAACGAAAAAAGTAATTCATTCACAAATTTGAGTTTGCTGTAATTATTCTTACGTAATTATTCTTACCAAAGCGTTTGCCACGTCAATTGCAATTTGAATTCTTGTCTACCAGCTCAGTGGAGGCACACCTGAAGCTGCACAAAAGCACACACAATTTAGAAAGTAGGAAACAAAAAAGAATTAGACGAAATAGACATACATACTGTGAATATGATCCTTTAAGCTCCCATTTGCCATATATTCATACATGAGAAACCTGGCACAATCAAACACCAAAAACATTTCAGTTGAATTTGCCATATATTCATACATGTACTGACCTTTCATGTTTTTCAATGCAAAATTCTTTTAAAGCAACAAGATGAAAATGATGAAGTCAAGCTAGAAGCTCTATTTCTGTGTAGAATTCTTCCACAACTTGTTCTGAAACTTTATTCATGCACTTCACTGCTAATGTCGATTCGTCACTAAATTGAGCTCTGAATACAGTCCCAAATCCTCCTTCTCCAATAATAGTTCCAAAATTGTTGGTAGCTTTTTTCGTCTCTTTAAAACTGAACTTTTTAAACATACATGATGTACCTGCATAAACATCCAGATCCTTTAAACGTAAAACGCTAATAAAATGATGAGAAAGCGAGTGTATGCAATCGGATTAGACAAGTAACACCTTTTTGGAACTTTTTTGCTGGTTCAGAAATAGCTTTCATTGAGGTTTTATCAGACGTCATATCATGCCCATCCAATTCTCAAATTTTTCTACGAATAAAGAAACTAGTAGCGTCAACTGATGTAATTACGTTGCCAAGACCTGGAATCAGTGAAAGATGGTAGGAATGGTGTATAATATCAGGTACGGTCAATAAGAGTTGACTTGGTCCATCAGCAGCAAACGGGCTTGGAGATGACTCCGGTGAAAATGCAGGGGGGAAGGATCCTGCACCTACATATAAATACGATCAACATTATAGTTATTCACCTGAAAAAAGTAGAAAGAAGTTAGCACCATTAAAGATCAGTTATAAAGTTTGGGTATGCTGAAAGTGTAACCATGGCACAAATATGGATCTTGTATAAGCAACAGATGTAGATTACCTTTGCTTGACATGCAAAAAGGTATTGTCAAAATTCAAACTCCCTAAAGGAATCATCTTGAACAATCTGTGTTAGTGGTTTCTTTCAGGATTCCATAGTGTAGCCTGATCATCATCATTTTCCATTCCTCCAAAGTCTCTTAGTTTGCCTGCTATGTTAACTGATCACACAGATTAATAAAGTTCAAAAGTCCAAATTGTTATACTCCGTATATCTTAACAGATATAATAGAAAAACCAACTACCAATTGTTGTAGTCACACAAGCATTAAATTATCCTAAACTTCAACTCAGATAATTATTGTATAGCAAGACCTTACCTACTTCACCTATTCCTATTATTTATGTTGGATCGGCTAACAATGAATTGAAAGCTTTTACTCAGGTAGCTTATGCGCCACACAGTTCAGTATGTGTCAACCTTCTCCCTTTCACTTCTCCCTCGCACTCTTAGGATCTAACGATAACTCATCCTGTATATCAGCATATAGTATTGAAAAATAATCAATCAGCTTTTCAAATCCGCTTCTTCACTATGTACCCCCTATGACTATAATTTTCGCTATAGTCATACCTCTATCAAGCACACCTAGTAACATAAAACTGCAGCAATATAAGCTTTAACCTTTCCAACAGAACGGCTGTATACGATACACTAGAGAATACTGTTGTTCCAATTGCATTTATTTAATTTCACTCGTGCCATAAATATAAACTAGATCCAAGACAACATAATACCAAACAAAACTAACCCATGTATAATGGGATGTTTGTGTTAGCTTATTTACGAGGCTTATGAGCTAATGTAAATATGAAAAAGCTCATAAGCCCACTTTTTTCGTCTTATGAGCTTATAAAGGTGATCTTATGGCCGTAAATATGCTATAAGTTCATTTCCTGAAAAAAAATGGGCTTATGAGCTTTTCTAAATAACATAAGCTCATAAACCTGATAAATATGCTAACACAAACACCCCCTAAGCAGAGTTCCATCAAAAAATAGCAACCCGTATGCCAACTTCACATCAAATTGCAACAAAGCCATTAATCTACGGCCTAACATAATAAGCTAATCTATAAACACATACTCGTATTAGCAAAACAAACGGTCACAGTCACGGTTCACGAACCTGGAACCACTTTAGGCGCCTCTTCAAAGATTATAGTCAAGCAACTGACTCATTATAGTTCTACGCAAAATCTATACCTATAAATGTTGCTATAATCTATATTTAAAAACAACAATACAATATGAAATACAAATTAATATACAACTGTTATAATCCAAATGACTCATTTATAGTTCTATGCACAAAATAACATGAAAGACACTAACGATTTATCAGTAACATATCAAAACAAACATGATATTCATAATCAATCACACAGATTATTAGCAAACGAACATCAAAAGTTAATCAAACAATCTTCAAAAAATGAATCATTATAGGCTTATTGAGGACTTACTTAGAATTGTGTGCCGATTTGTACTGATTCTGATCACCAAACTACCTACTACCCAACTCTGATTCTAAACCAAACTACAGATCCGATTCGAAACCGAACTACCGATTAACTAACTCCGATTGGAAACCGAACTACCGATTAACTAAATCCGATTCGAAACCCTAACTGTTGATTCAAAACCCTAACTAATAAACGTCATCAATTTCATAAGCTTACCGAATTGAGAGCGAGGATGAGCTTCGATTAAACCCTAATGGTGAGAGATTCGACTAATCAACGAAACGAGTAACGAGGATTGAGCTTCGATTAAACACATAACAAAAAGATAAAACAATAACTAACATTCTGCATTTTTAGCTAATAATCACATTAAATAATAATCTAAACACTAAATGTTACGGGTATTATTTAACCCCTTGTGTTTGTAAACCCCAAGACACTGATATAAATAACGTTCACTCATAAAAGTGGCCGTAATACTAATCTGTTAACATTTTCTTACTCTGTCTATATACAACAATCATAATTTATAATGTACTTTTCAATTAAACAATAATCTTGCCTTGTAAAAGTGGCAATAACACTATTTTTTATCGTTTTCTTGTTCAGTCTGCATCCGCTAGTTGTGTGTTGCGTATTTCATATTCATATTACACAAACTAATAATAAAAATAAATAATAACTAATAACTAAAAGCAATCCTACTAATCGATTCTATGTGTATTAAACCTTTAAATAAATCACATTATGAATAATCCAAACACTACATAATTACTAATTTTTAGCTACTCATGGCTCGTAAAAGTGGTCGTAATAGTACTCTTTTCTCAGTTTCGTGTTCCATTTATATTCGCTAGTTGTGTTTTCTTACGTGTTTCATACTTCTTAATCATATTACTAAAAACTAATAATCACTAATACTAATAGCTAAAAGCAATCCAATCAACAATTAAACACCTAACAATCACATTAACTCGTATGTATTTGTAAACGCCGCGAATTATTTCAATTTATACTTGATCACATTACGCAAACTAATTCTATTAATCAATCAATTAAACACGTAATAATCGAAAACTACCTCTTATGACCACCAGTATAATACTCCTGACTCCTGAGGCTCATCCTCATCACTTATTCACTCCCCGAGTCACAATCATCACAGTGCTTATCACTATTCAGATCCGCAAACGTCCTTATCCGAGCCGACCTCCCACTACCAGAAGCCGCCTCCTTCTTACCCGTATTCCTTGACCTCAAATTATACACACCACGACCACCACCACCAGCTTCGAACGACGGAGGCGGTGAAACCGATCGAGACCTAGACGCTGAAGAAGAGGCTGGAGAATTCACATCAATAGCATTGTTTTGTGCAGAATTAGGGTTTGTTGGTGGTGGTGGTTTCGAAGAAGGTGGAGATGGCAAAAGTGATTTCGGTGAAGGATGTGATTAGGTTGGAGTGATTGTTTTGGTATTGAGTGAATTGAGTAATGGATTAAGTGAAAGTGATTTGGGGAAAGTGAATTGAGTGAAAGCAAAAGTGATTTGGGAAAAAACTATATGGGGAAAATTAATAAACGGTCAAATCAGATTTGAATCATATGTGTAATTATTAGGAGTTAATAAAATGTCAAATCAAATAGTTTTGTTAAATATTCGAAGTAGGGGTGAGCAAACGGATCGGATGGACCGGATCGATCGACAAAACCGACCGGACCGAACCGAAACCGATTGGACCGAAGGATCGGCGGTCCGGTCTCGGTCTACTTTTTTTTGCAAATTTGGTCTCGGTTCGGTCCGGACCACAAACCGAAAATCTAGCTTTGTTGGACTTGACAGGACCGGACAGACCACATTCGATCTCAGTCTCGGTCTAGGGTTTTTGCCGGATTCGGTCTCGGTCCGGTCCGGTTTTCACCCGATGAGCAGCCCTAATTAGAAGTAGTAAAGTTTTTATAAAATATTTAGTTAAAAAATTTGAAGAGTAAAGCCAATGTTTTAGAATCTGGTTTTTAATTGATCTGGCCGAGCCATCGAGTCAGTCACAGTTCAACCGGTTTGTTCGCTCAAAACCGCCTTCCGGTCATTCAACCAGTTCGCGGTTCAACCGGCCGGGTCAACCCGGGTTTATAAACAATGGTAAAAGCAAACTTCACTTTAATATATTTAAAATTTAACGATCTTGTAAACAAAAACGAGCCTCGTATTTAAATTTTTCAACAAGTACAGATACAAGGTAGACTTTTCATAACATTTTTTTCTTTTTTAATAAAAACTACACTTTTGCTCACACTTTTTAAAAAGTGTGGGTAAAAGTAAGACTATTACTTACACTTTTTAAAAATTATAAGTAAAAATATAACTATTACTTACACTTTTTAAAAAGTGTGAGTAAAAATAAAATTATTACTTACACTTTTTACACTTTTTTAAAAAGTGTGAGTAAAACTACACTTTTTATCACATTTTATGTAAAGTGTGTGTATAAATTATACTTTTGCTTACACTTTTTTAAAAGTCTTGGCATAACTAGACTTTTGCTTACATTTTATGTAAAGTGTGGGTAAAAATTAAACTTTTGCTTACACTTTTTGAAAAGAGTGGGCGAAACTAAACTTTTGCTTACAATTTTTTTAAAGTGTAAGTAAACATGTACTTTCACTTACACTTTTTTTTTGTGTCATTAAAAGTGGTGTCACTAAAAGTCATTTTTTTTGTGTAGTGGGATAATAAACTTAGCAGTTAGCAGTGTATTTTACATATTGTCATCAAGTAACGCGTGTGGGTTTGTTTGCATTACCGGCCATTTATTCACATTTTCTGAGAAATAATAAAATAAAATGACTGTGTTAGTTTTCATATATTCTTGGTCTTTTTGTGTTTATATATTTACGTGCTCATTTATAATTTTAGCATGTATTATATATCTACTTGGAATATCATGAACACTATACGTATCTTTAGAATTTCTACCTTTTAGTTTAATTACGGCTGAACTTATATACTTCTAATTAACTTAAAAGTAGATGCAAAGTCGTGTGTATATATCCTAGAATAATTGAGCACGAGTTAGTAAGAAAAATTCTCATTAAGTCATTAGTTATACGGATTGTTTCCTTACTCCTCCTTTTCGAATAACCACTTAGAGTGTGGCCTAGTGGCAAAAGAACTTATATATAACTATCATTTTAAGATTTGTGATGTTTCAAATTTAATTTCTGCTAAGTGCACACAACCCTGAAGTGATCACGCCAACCTTCTTAAAAGTGAGGGCTTTACCCGATTTAAGTCTTTGTAACGGTGAGTTTAACCAACCTTGTGGATTAGTTGGCAAAAATGTCAAAAACCATGGTTACCAAAAAAAAAATTGGACACAAAGGTCGGGTTAATAATGTTCACAATTGTCACATCCCTTGCTTTGGTTAATAATTTGACAAGACAGCATAAACGTATATAAGTAAAATTGTATTTGTGCATCATTCAAGATGTGGTCACAACAGGATCCGATCAATACAGATGTTAACTAAGCTTTGGCGTTCGAGAAACCAATCGACCAATCTCACCTTAAGATTCCCGTTCTTTGTATATGTGGGGGTTAATAATGACATAGAAAAAGATTTTGGATTCCTTTCCATCCAAAATTACCACTCCCCCACACCATTAACACGTGGGCAAGTGATGCCCTATTCACAAATAGCCTCCATGTGGGTCTCAATACTCTTTTTGTATGTATTGTATATAGAAAGATATAGTTATATGCATGTATATATGATGTATATGTCTCTATATTCTCCACCAAGCTGGCTAGAAACCCTTATATATACCTCCACCCTCATCTTCAAGCATTCATATTCTTGTTCTCTAAGTCTCATACAATATAACTCTTGAAACCCTACTAGTTAATGTTAGACGATATATTGTACATGGCCCGTTAGTATATTTATTATGTAGGCCTAGCCCATTCCATGGGTTCTAGAATAATCTTATGTTCTCTATTTATTGGTTTTGTGTAACCTAATGAAAATCAAGAGAAATAATTACCTTTCTTCATGGTAATCAGAGCCATCTAATTTTTCTCCTAATTTCTCTCTAGTCTCAATCTCCTTCTAAAAGTTACGCATGTGTTTTCTCCAAAAAGCAGCTATTGTTGACCTATTAGATATTTATATATCAATTCTTAATTGATTATATAAGAAACAAGAGTGTGTTCTCTTCCATTGGTTCAATCTCTTCGAACTGCGCCATTAATTGTTGACTTATTTCACTTGGTCTTGTATCCATTATTCAATTGTTTGTTCAAGAAAAGAAAAAAAAAGGGGCCGCTGGTCTTATATATTGCTTGGTACTAATGGCTGGTACTGTCCCGGATTATTGTCGGAATTTTGCAAAAGGTTTTTGTAAATTTGGTGATAAATGCAAGTTCATCCATGATAGTAGAAGAAAAATTCTCTCTGGTCAATGGAGTAATATGGGATATAACCTTTGTGGCATTAATTTTGGTCCAAATGCACTGACCCAAACAAGCTGGGCTCCTCGTGGGCTATACCAACATAGACAACAGCCCAACAACATGCATACTATACCAATCCTAATTCGACGCAGAAGATGTAGCACAACCAATTCAAAATGGCATATTAGGTCCGCTCCTGTTTACGTTCCGGCCACACGGACCGCTTCTTCCAAGTGCATTTATGACTCTTCAAGACCCGACATGGAATATGGACACAGGTGCATCTTCTCATTTAAATTCTAATGCAAGTAATTTAGGTACAATTTTAATAAACGCTTATACCCATCTCAGTACACGCTTGGTGACGGTAATTCCATTCCCGTTATCAATACCGCCATAGCATTATTCCTTCTCCTCATCGCCCACTTCACCTTCATAATGTTCTTGTTACTCCTAACATCATTAAAAATCTTATTTCGTTCTCAATTCACTAGGGATAATAATTGCACTATTGAATTTGACGCCTTTGGTTTTTCTCAGAAAGGATTTCCGACCCGTCATATCCTCCTTAGATGTGACAGTTCAGGTGACCTCTATCCAGTTACCAATCCGTCCACTATCCCTACTGCTTTACTTTCCACAAGTTCCTCCACGTGGCACCAACGCCTCGGACATCCCGGTGACGAAGTGCTACGTTCTCTTGTTTCACGTCAATTTATTTCTTGTAATAAAGAAAAGTCTGCCCATGTTTGTCATGCTTGCCAACTTGGAAAACATGTCAAGCTTCCTTTTTATAGTTCGGATTCTATTGTTGAACATTGTTTTGATATTATTCATTCTGATTTATGGACATCTCCTATTGTTAGTTCTAGTGGTTTTAAGTATTATGTTCTGTTTCTTGATCATTTCTCTCACTATCTGTGGATATATCCTCTTCGAAATAAATCTGACATGTTCGCCAAATTTTTGCATTTTCGTAACTATGTTAAAAATCAATTTAAATGTGAAATCAAGAGTTTTCAATGTGATCATGGTGGTGAGTTCGATAATCACCAAATACATACACTTTTTGCTAATCATGGTATTCAACTTAGGTTTTCTTGCCCAAAAACCTCTCAACAAAATGGCAAGGCAGAACGAATGATACGAACAATAAATAACGTCATTCGTACACTCTTGTTTCAAGCACACTTACCCCCTTCCTTTTGGGTCGAAGCCCTTCACATGGCTACTTATCTCCTAAACCTTCTACCATCAACCGTTATCAACAATGAAGTTCCCTTCACAAAACTTTTTAACAAACAACCCGACTACTCCCGTTTACGCATATTTGGGTGTCTTTGTTACCCTCATCTTCACTCAACCCACAAACTTGCGCCCCGCGCTACCCCATGCATCTTCTTGGGCTTTCCCGCCTATCACCGTGGTTTCCGTTGCCTAGACCTTGAAACAAACAAAATTATTCTATCTCGTCATGTCACCTTCGATGAAACACAATTCCCATACCGATCCATGACACCCACGTCGCCACCATCCTATACCTTCTTAGACACCCCACCTTCCCCCCTCATCTCCCACATCTTAACTAATCCCGTAACTCCTACCCCTCCTTCACAACCTTTACCTAATGCACAACACAATCACCAACAACCCGATCCAAACATCCACACAACCTATAACCAATACCCGCCCACTGATCAAACTCAAACAACCCAAAACTACACCCAACCTAATACACCAACCCACGACATAACCCACAACATCTGTACACAATGGCCCCACTAACACATGCCCAACAATACCAACACAACCCTTCACCGCAACCCAATATAGCACCCTCCTCAATGCAGCCAACACCAACAATCCACATCAACAGCCTCACCCATTCCCTCAACCCACTAACGAAGCCCCTCGCATTTCACCCCATGGTCACTAGGTCTCAATCTGGCATTGTCAAACCCATTGATCGATTATCTTTACATACATCTCTCATTTCACCTATACCAAAATCTCCGTCTCTTGCTCTAAAAGATCCTCAATGGCGTAATGCTATGTATGATGAGTATAATGCGTTAGTTAAAAATGGTACTTGGATTCTTGTACCAAGGCCCGATGGTGTTAATATGGTTCGTTCTATGTGGTTATTTAAGCATAAGTTTCATGCTGACGGGACTTTGAGCCGCTACAAGGCTCGTTTGGTTGCTAATGGCAGTAGTCAGCAACTTGGTATTGATTGTGATGAGACCTTTAGTCCGGTTGTTAAACCGGCTACCATCCGCACTGTTCTGAGTCTTGCAGTATCTCGCAAGTGGCCTATCCATCAGCTTGACGTTAAGAATGCATTTCTTAACGGTGATTTATCTGAGACTGTCTATATGCATCAGCCACCAGGATTTGTGGATTCCCGGTACCCTCATCATGTTTGTCTTTTGCAGAGATCTTTATATGGACTGAAGCAAGCACCTCGTGCTTGGTTTCAGCGGTTTGCAGGTTATGCCACTCGAGTCGGGTTTTACCAAAGTCGTTGTGATTCTTCATTATTTATTTTGCGACAGGGTTCTCAGGTTGCTTATCTACTTATCTATGTGGATGATATTATACTTACAGCTTCTTCTCCTGCTCTACTTCAGCAGATCATTGCTTCTCTACATAGTGAGTTTGACATGACTGACCTCGGGGCACTTAATTATTTTCTTGGTATATCTGCTACTCGCCATTCTACAGGGTTGTTTCTATCTCAGCGGAAGTATGATATTCAGCTTCTTGAGCGTGCACACATGGCTAACTATAACCCTTCTCGAACACCAGTTGATACAGAGTCCAAACTGGGTCCCGAAGGTGTTCCAGTTCAGGATCCTACCTTATATCGCAGTCTTGCGTGTGGTCTTCGATATCTCACATTTACACGCCGGATCTATCTTATGCGCGGTGCAACAAATTTGTCTTTACATGCATGATCCCCATGAGCCACATTTAGCTGCCCTTAAACGTATCTTACGATATGTTCAGGGGACTTTGGATTTTGGTCTTCACTTATATTCATCTTCCACCACGTCTCTTGTTGGTTATACAGATGCTGATTGGGCGGGTTGCCCATCTACACGACGGTCCACTTCAGTTATTGTGTTTTTCGGGTGATAATTTATTGTCTTGGTCTTCCAAGCGTCCAATGACCCTCTCCGTTCTAGTGCGTAGAAGTACCGGGTGTTGCTAATGTTGTGGCTGAGACTGCATGGCTTCGTAATCTTCTCCGTGAGCTACACTCTCCTCTGTCTACTGCCACCCTTGTTTACTGTGATAACGTTAGTGCCGTTTATCTGTCTACTAACCCTGTTCAACACCAACGGACCAAACATATTGAGATAGACATACATTTTGTTCGTGACATGGTTACTGCTGGTCAAGTGCGCGTTCTACATGTACCCTCTCGTTATCAGTATGCCGATATCTTCACCAAGGGACTTCCTTCCGCATTGTTTGAAGAGTTTCGATTCAGTTTGAGCGTTCGGCCTCCTCCCGCTCCAACTGCGGGGGAGTGTTAGACGATATATTGTACATGGCCCGTTAGTATATTTATTATGTAGGCCTAGCCCATTCCATGGGTTCTAGAATAATCTTATGTTCTCTATTTATTAGTTTTGTGTAACCTAATGAAAATCAAGAGAAATAATTACCTTTCTTCAGTTAATTAGCTAATAAACATGTCTGGTGTTTGGGTGTTTAAGAATGGTGTAGTTCGCTTGGTGGATGGAAATGATTCCTATCAAGGCTCGGCTAGGCGTAAGGTGTTGGTCCATGTGGCAACTAACGAAGTAGTGACTTCGTACGAGACCCTTGAAAGGATTTTGTCATCATTAGGATGGGAGAGGTATTATGATGATCCTGATTTGTTTCAGTTTCACAAAAGGTCAACCGTGCATCTCATTTCTCTCCCTAGAGACTTCAACAAGCTGAAGTCCATGCATATGTATGATATAGTGGTCAAGAATCGCAATGTGTTTGAAGTAAGAGATATGTAGTAACCTAGCGAACTAGTGAGCCAGTCATCTGGCTTATTAGTTGACTAGTTATGTTACTCTTAACTAGGATCATAACTAGCTAGCATATATATGTTGTGTTTTGTATGGTGAATTAATCTCCCATATCGAAGTTTATTTGTGTGTTTGATTGTTTTGTGTGAGGGTTCCTTTAATGATGAATTAAGTAACTCCAAGTTTGATTACAACTTTCCTCTTAATGTTGGAGTGCATGGAAGCTCAAGTTTGATTTTTGAATTTAGGGTTTAAGAAGCTAATTGCATGTTTCTCATGCAAAGGCCGCACTACACCAAAATGTGGGTTTGGGGACGCCCACATTTTTTGGGTCGACATTGTCGTCCCTTTTTGTCGTCATGGTCCCACTTCTTTTCAACAAAAATATCAGTCAAACTATTTACTTGGTCCATTAATTTTGGGACGTCCATGTCGTCCCAAAGTGTTAAATATTGTTTAAAAAAAACCTTTTAAATTAATTTATTAGATTTTCAGGAAAATAAAAACATATGTTATTTTAATATTTAAAAACTTTATAAATCAGTTTTGTTTTTTTAAATCAATTTTTAAAAAATTTAAAAAACCTTAAGGACGACAATGTCGTCCCATATTTTTTAAAATATTTAAAATAACATTTATAATTCAATAATTTATCTTAAAATAATTATATATAAATTAATTTTAAAAAATTATTTCTTTAAAATTATATGTTAGTGTAAAAATTAAGTTTAAAAAAATACATAAATTAAAAAATTTACAAAATCAATACTTTACTATTTATCAAAAATATTTTTGTTGTTAAAAATATAAATTATAAAATTTAAAATGTATATTCAAAATTAATACTTTACTATTTATCCAAAAAACGCTATACTATTTTCATAATCCTTAAAACAATTACTTGAAAGATACATACGAATAAGTAAAACATACTGTTAATACAAATAAACCGTAAAAACGATTATTTATATTTAGCGATCTCGTTAAGTTTTGTTGATAACAAATACAAAGGTATCATAAGTATAATTAGGAATACATGTTGTTTTGCAAAATATATAAATTTAGTTATTTACATAAATGTTGTAATAATAATGTGTTGTAATAAAACATGTAATAGGTTGGGTAATAACCATGACCCATGACCATTACCCATGGAGCTAAATCTATAACCCATGACCCATTGCATGACATCATGCCTGAAATCATGTTGGGTATTATTCATGACCCATGACCCAAAGTCCATTACCCATGACCCAAGACCCATGAGCCATTGACTAGGGAAAATGTATCTTGTTAGGTATCCATGATCCAAAGTTCATGACCCATGGTCCATAACCCATAACCTAGTTTGGTATCCCAAATACGGACTTAAACTGACCTAGAGGCCGGATCCCTCAACTTACACTGGCCGGATCCCTTGGGTGAGGGATCCGTCGAAACCGGCCTACCTGTAGACAGATTGTCTGTAAATAGTGAGTCATTTCTTCATTGTTTCTCACCATTATTCTTACAGCTCTCTCATATATTATCTCACTCTCCTAACCTCTGATCAGTTGATAATTCTTGTAGTTCTTCTCTCTTTTGTTGTGGTTCTCTTTTAGGTCCTTCACGAAGGTGAGATCACGCTACTCTACAAGTCATCCAAGCAAAGGGTCCTTGATTGATTTGTCCATCCACAAGATCTGTTAGCATATCTTGTATTTCATATTTCACATATTTATTGTGTAATAGTTGTGATAGGTTTAGTTCTATCTCGTGGAATAACTCGGTATTTAGCTTTGTACCAGAAAAAGTGTAAGCGATGTTGTGAAGCTTCTCCGCCGATTTGAAGGAGCTTGTTGACATAGTGCTTGAACTCTCGAGTGGGGTATTCGGAGAGTGGAGTAGAGCAAGGAAGGTGTCCTTGTAGCCGAACAATTATAAATCACTTGTGTCGCTACTTTCTATCATTTACTTTACTTGCATTCTTTACTTACTTTATTTATTGTTTGGTACTATCTATTTATTCATAAGAATTCACATAAGATTGAATCTAAAGAGCAAGGTTTTCAAAAAGTTTTAAAGTAAATTGTATTTTAAAAACTTTTCGATCAAAATGGATTTTGAAAACTATAAAGAAGGGCAATCCATGCAACGACCTCCACTACTTGAAACTAATTTTTTTATTTATTGGAAAAATATATTTGAAACTTATGTGAAATCTAAAGATATTGATCTTTGGTGTATTATTGTTGAAGGTGATTTTCAAGCAATCATAAAAGATGATAAAACCGGTAAAGAAGAAAATACTTCTCATGATCGTCTCACTGACGACCAAAAGAAAAAGCTTTTCAAAAATAGTGAGACAAAAATGGTTTTATACAATACCTTACCTAAAATAGAATTTGAAAGAATCTTTATGCATAAAACCGCTAAAGAAATTAGAACTCTTTGGTTGTAACACACCAAGGAAACCAACAAGTGAAAAATAACAAAATTGATTTATTTATTCAACAATATGAACAATTTTCAATATTGGATGATGATAGTATTGATAATGCATTTGCTAGTTTTAATACAATTATTTCTTCACTACAAGCACTTGATCAGTCTTTTTCTAGTCGTAATCATGCCAGGAGATTTCTAAGGGCGCTTCCATCAAAGTGGAGAACGAAGGTAACGGCCACTGAAGAATCCAAAGACTTGTCGATCCTCACTCTCGATGAACTTATAGGCGACCCAAAACTCTATGAGCTAGTACTCACTAAAGAGTCCGAGGTCTCGATGGAAAAGAAAGAGAAACATAAATCTCTTGCTTTAAAAGCCAAAAAAGTCTCTAGTGATGAAGAAACCTCATCCTCGGAGAGTGAAGACGAGGAGTATGCAATGGCGGTACGAGACTTCAAGAAATTCTTTCGAAGAAAAGGAAGATATGTCAAGCAACCCTAAGATGACAAGAAAGGTTTGCGGAAAAGCAAAGAAGACAAGAAAGTAAAGGATGAGCGCAAATGTTTTAAATGCGGGGATCCAAATCACTTCATTGGTGAATGTCCCAAACGCTACGAACAAAAGGCGTTCGTAAGCGGATCATGGGGAATGAGTGAAGAAGAGAAGGAAGAAATTTGGCTTATGGCCAATGACTCCAGCGAGGTATCTTCCGACTCCCTATACTATAGTAGCTCATGTCTAGATGATGAGTCATTACATCTAGAATATAAAAACCTTTGCAAAATTAGTCTCAAGGTAATAAACAAAAACAAACTTTTGAAAAATAAAAATGAACTTTTAGAAAAAGAAGTTTTTGAACTAAAAGAAAAATTAAAGAGACTAGAAAAGAGAAAGGAAGTAAGTGGTGAATGCAAGCTTTGTGTAGAACTTCAAACTTTGGTTGATCACCTTGATTCTAAAATTTCTAGACTAAGCACAAATTACCTTGATATAATACTTGATATTGTTAAAACGAGTAATAATCAAAAGGGTCTAGGTATTCAGGAACATATTGCGTCAACTAGCGAAGTTAAGGAAACACAATTCGTTAAAGCAACTGAAAAAACAACCACTGATGTGCCGGATCCTTCAAGGGATCCGGCTAGTGAAAAAGAAGGGATTTGGGCATCTGCAGCAGTAAAAACTAAAAATAACGCAACCATCTCTTCTAGAACCGAATTTGTTGTCATTAACAAAAAGAAACCACCCCATGTTACTGTTAGAAATGTCAAACAACCACCCTCTTTAAAACAAGGTCAAGGTTTAATGAAAAGAAAACCCCCATTGTTCTCTAAACCTAAAAAGATGACAAGAAGACCAAATAATATTTTTCCTAGAAGTGACTACCATCAAATAGGCTAGAATCCTAACTCACAAAAATGGTTTTCCATTTCAAAACTATGTACCTTGGAATGTTTTTACACTATTTTCGTATATGCCTCATATTAATGAATTGTATAACACCAATGGACCCATGAACAAATGGGGACCAAACTTTTAAGTTGTTTGTTATCTTAGGTGTGCCTAAAGGTTGAATTGGATTCAGACAAATGGATCAAGGATAGCGGGTGCACATGGCATATGGCCGGTAATAAAGCGTTGTTCTCCACATACGAATCCTTTAACGTAGGAAATGTGGTGTTCGACAATAGTAAAAGTAAAATCATTGGAAAATGTACAATCTCTCACAACTCCTTAACCATTAATGACGTATGTTACGTAGAAAACCTAAACTTTAATCTACTAAGTATAGGTCAAATATGTGATAAAAAATGCAACGTTCACTTTAGCGAAACCGATAGTAAAATCTTAAAAAATGGTATTACTATAGGAAGAGGTATTAGAAAACATGGTATCTACGTTATTAAAATCGGAAACGAACCAAAAGATAAACTTTGTCTCACCTCTATATATGATACTTCGACCTTATGGCATCGAAGATTGGGTCACGCCAATATGTGACTTCTTCAATCGCTATCATCCAAAGAGCTTGTAAGCAACCTACCCAAACTAAAATACGAACATCATTATTGTGATGCTTGTAATATCGGAAAACAAGTCTATTCTAGTCCTAAAGCTAAAAATATGGTTTCTAAATCAAAATATTTAGAACTGTTACATATGGATTTATTTGATCCATCTGCTATCCAAAGTTACGGAGGTATCTTTTATACCTTGGTTATAGTAAACGATTACTCTAGGTATACATGGACTAAATTTTTAAAGAATAAAACTGAAACGTTTGATCACTTCGAAATCTTAAGTAGAAAAATCCAAAGACAACTAGGAAGTACTATTGTATCAATCCGAACGGATCATGGTCGGGAATTTGATAATGAAGTGCAATTCGGAGCTTTTTGTGATGCTAATGGTATTACTCACAATTTCTCGGCTCCTCACACTCCACAATAAAATGGGGTAGTTGAAAGGAAAAATCGAACCTTACAAGAAATGAGTCGCACCATGATTAATGAGCGATCTATTCCTCAGAAATTCTGATGCAATGTCGTTGACACATAAACCTATATTCTAAATCGAGTCTTAATCAGACCATTCTTAGGAAAAACTTCATATGAATTGTTACGAGGCAAAAATCCTTCGTTGGAACACTTTCGAGTCTTTGATAGTATACTTAACACAAAAGACTACTTAATCAAATTCGACCAAAAATCAATTGAAGGTATTTTCTTAGGATATTCTCATAATAGTAAAGCATACGTAATACTAAATAAAGAAACCATGAAATTTGAAGAATCTTTAAATATCAAATTTGACGAGATTCCACTTAAAACTTCTTTACCTCTTATCAACGACGAGTTAATCGAAAGTGAAGTCTTAGAAATAAAAGAAAAAGGAAACAAGGAAGATGGACTATTAAACAATGAAATTATCAGTGTTAAAGAGTTTAAAGATCATCCCATAGAAAAGGTCATAGGAAAATTAAATGAAAGAACTCTAAGGTCTCAAGTTCAAAACCAAAGTAGTCTCTTTTGTTTCGTGTCAACTATAGAACCTAAAAACACTCAAGAAGCTATAAAAGATGAAAGTTGGGTTATGGCTATGCAAGACGAATTAAATCATTTTGTTTCTATTAACGTTTTGATTTGTCCCTCCAGCTAAAAACTAAACAATAACTGGAACAAAATGGGTATATAAAAATAAATTAGATGTAAATGGTGTCGTGTCTAGAAATAAAGCTAGACTTGTTGCTCAAGGATACAACCAACAAGAAAGCATAGACTTTGATGAGAACTATGCTCCCGTAGCTAGATTAGAGACAATAAGAATCCTTCTTGCGTATTCTTGTGCTCATGATCTTAAATTCTTTCAAATGGACGTCAAAAGTGCTTTTCTTAATGGCTTTATAAATGAAAAGTTTATGTATCTCAACCTCCAGGTTTTGCCGATTTTGAAAAACCTTATCATGTGTACAAACTAAAGAAAGCTATATATGGTCTTAAACAAGCCCCAAAGGCTTGGTATAATAGACTTAAAGTGTTTTTAATTAAAAACAACTATACCATGGGGTTAGTTGACAACAAACTTTTTACAAAGAAAAAGGAGTCACAAATAATAATTGTTCAAATATACGTGGACGATATTATATTCAGATCAACTTGTCAAGAAATGTGTGATGATTTCTCAAAAATCATGAATGGTGAGTTTGAAATGAGTATGATGGGAGAATTAAGTTTCTTTCTTGGTTTACAAATCGAACAATTAGAAGATGGTATCTTCTTCAACCAATCTAAACACATTAAAGACATGTTAAAGAAATTCGGATTAGATTAGTCAAAACCAATTAGAACTCCAATGTCCTCCGATACCAAACTCACCAAAGATGAAGACGGTAAATCCATTAACAACAAAAAATATCGTGGCATGATTTGTAGTCTTCTCTACCTCACGGCTAGTCGACCGGATATCATGTTTAGCGTATGTCTTTGTGCTAGGTTTCAAGAAGACCCTAAAACTTCACACCTAGAAGATGTCAAAAGAATCTTTAGATATATTAAGGGTACAACTCAATTAGGATTATGGTATAAAGGGACGGGGGTAGAAACTATTGTATATGCAGATTTTGACCTTGCAGGTGATTACGTTGATCGTAAAAGTACAAGTGGTGTTTGCACCTTTATGGGGTGTTTCTTAACATCCTAGTTTTCAAAGAAGCAAATGACATTAGCTATCTCATCAACCGAAGCCGAATATGTCTCAACCGGAAAAGCATGCCAACAAGCACTATGGATGAAACAAGCGTTAGTTGACTACGACATCCATCAAAGTGACATTGCCATTCTCTGCGACAACAAGGGCGCTATAGATCTTAGCAAAAATTCGGTGTTGTATTCTCGTACCAAACATATAGAGATTCGTCATCACTTCTTAAGAGATAATGTTCAAAAAGGGAACATTTCTATTGAGAAAGTGTCATCCGAAGACAACATAGCCAACATCCTCACCAAACCATTGAAGCGCGAGCAATGCAACTTACTCCGTGTAGGTCTTGGTCTTATGAAACAATCGTCTTGAAATACTTATTTCTCTACAAGGTACGTAAACTTGTTCTTTTCTTCTTCTTCTGAGTTTAGGAATTCTATTTCGAACGATTCACAAACAATATGGGGATTATTTCTTATAGTACTAAAAAGTATTTTCCTTCAAAAAGTTATTCAATATATTTCTTCAAATATTTCTTCCCGTATCATTTTGTCTTAAAAAAATTATCGCGTCTAGGACAAACAGTTATTTTTTTCATGGTTAATACAAAGTAAAAACCCTTTTCATTGCATCTCATATGTCTATTGAATGCTAAAGGGAATACATAATCAATATGTATTTTCGAGTACATTCAAGCAAAGCCACAATGAATTAAGGAGTCTTTGGGTTATCTCACGTATACATATACATACATATTTTTCACTTCTTTGTTTATCTTTCCTTTTAAAGAGTCGAGATAACCGCAACTCCACGTGGTTTTCATATAGGCACACACTAGGCACTATCGTTTCTAAACGATTTTTTTCCTGCCTGAAAACACCAGTTCCCCGGATTCCTGCATTAACGCAGGCTGAATCCCTTAAGGTATTGTTGGATTTTAAGGTTACTACCACTATTGGGAGAATAAACTGCTTATGGAATTCCTAAAGAAAAGTTCTAAGTGTTAACTACTACTGGTATTATTGAAACTGTTGCTAGGCATTGCTGGAAAGAATCAAGGAATATGCTAAGTGGTCACTACTGCTGGACTTGAAGAAACTACTGCTAGAGTAAAATTTCTGCTGCTGAGGACTAAGTACTGCCAGAGTAAAGGTATCTACTGCTAGTTATGTCAAGCTACTGCTGGAGTCTTAGAGTCTATTTTGTATTTATGGAATGACGCGTTCCTATTATGTATTATTAGATAAGTATATAAAAGATACGATTGCGATATACATTGTATAGGAAGTCATTGTAACCTAGTAGGACTCGTTAGCATATAAAGGGGGATCCTAGGTCATTTGTTTAGATATAAGTTTAAGGCGGCTTAAAGGTTGTGTTAGGAATTAGAAATTCCATAGTGAAGTGTCGGTCACCCCAAATATAATCTAGCATAAGTTAGCTCGTAGGCATATCGTTATTTACTAGTTATTTAGTTAGTTATTTAGTTTAGAGCAACATCGTGGAGGACAGACGGGTTTTTACCCCTTTGTATGCCTGATCCACAGTCCGAAGGAGGACGTGTGGTATGTAACTATAAATACCCTCTACATCCCAAGGTAGAGGGTTGAACCTTTCACTTAATCTAACCTCTCTTTCTTTTGTTTACTTTCTCTCTCTAGAAAGGATCCCATCTTCTACTTTCTCTCTCTAAACTCTTGCATAATTCGACCCTATATGTGATTGTTTGTGTGTTTATGAAATCCAATATGTTACAAATGGTATCAAGAGCCATGGTTTGATCACTTATCTTTCATGTTCTTGGATTTCTAGTGGTTTTCATAAGGTTTTTGGGTTTGAATGAGTTTAGAGAAGTTTGCATCATTTGGATCATTTCTAGTGTTAAAGTTTGGATTTTGATTATACTTTTGTGTTTAGAATCATTGTAAGTGTTTAGGTTTTGGTTTGGAAGGCTTGAATCATCGTGGTTGGGTTGTTTTTGGATTGAAAAGTGGTATTTTTTTGAAAGTTTGTTGGATGCTAGTTAAGTCACGGTATGCATTTCTTGGATGCGAGTTGTCCCATGTTTGATGTGACTTGTCTATTCTGAGCTTGCTTATTGAAGCGAGTTATCTTATATGCGAGTTTTGTTTTATGCGAGTTGTCTTATATGCGAGTTGTGTTTTATGCAAGTTGTCTGTTATGCGAGTTTTCTGTTAAGCGAGTTGTCGTTTAAGCGAGTTGGTAATTAGGGTGCGAGTTGTCTTGTACTGCGACTTGTCTTTGACTGCGATTTGTCTTGGAACGCGACTTGTCTGGACTGCGAGTTGTCTGGGGTGCGAGTTGTCCTGAGTGCAATTTGTCTGAAGCGACTTGTCAAGGACTGAGATTTGTCAATTCCTGCGATTTGTCTCTAAACCTAACATACAAAACCCTTGTTTTCGATCCGCGGAACAGGGGGTATATTTAAATAATTAGGGAATATCACAAACTCAACCATAACACCAATTTATCTTCACCTCCTTATCATCTTCTAGTTCCTTTACTACATTCTACTTCTCACTCTCTTACAGTTTGGTCTTGATTTTAGTAAAATCTCGCGAAAGATTCTATTTCTCTGTTTAAATCACAGACTTGTAAAATCCCGTGTATACATCAACATCATGTCTTACACTCCTGATTCTGTGATTTCAGAAGTACTGAAATTATATGATCTTTGTTGACAACCATGAGAATATTAGCTATACTGAACGGTTGCAGATGATGGAATCAATCAACGATGATTTGAGTTCTTCATGCTTTGAGTCCAATGAGAAAGATTTGCACCTGCTCATGCTACAGAATGCCATGCAAAAGAAATGCTGCATTGTGCCCTTTCAGCAACTTTACTCTCACCTCATGTTACTTCTTACCATAACAATGGAACGAACATGTAATGCCCTTTTCCGTCAGGACTTATCCACATTAACAGGGAACTTTCTTTGTTAAATTTAGAGCAATTGGAGCTACAACTTGACAAAGAGAAGGTTCAAAAAGATAGTTCCATTGCTGCACTTCAAGTGATCCACAAACAATTTCAGTCATTCATTAGTAGGGAATTCACTTCAGATTATGATTCTCATATGACTGAAATGTCGTTTAATAATCACACTGGAATGGAAGTTAACATGTTCATAGAGATATTAATCCAAGTCATGGATAATGTGGAAAAGTATATTGAGGAAGTTATTCGAAAGATGAAAAGTGGATGAGTGTCGGGTGCGGTTGAGATAGTTGTGATGAGTCGGGTAATGTATCGGTTGAAAGATCGGGTGTTCTTGAATGCGAGAATATGAGACAACAAAGAATGATGTAACCCGTTGTTCAGAACTCTGTCAGATAAGATGTGGATCAGAAATCGAAGGGTGAATGAATGTCCAGTGTAATCAAGAGATTGTAGTGTTGAGATGGGTAAAGCACCAGATGATGGATCAGTTGGAATTGAATCTGAGGGGCTCAGAGGCAGATAAGCTTGAAACAGCCAGTAGTTCAGTAACTCTTGCTACACATGATGTAGATGCAGATATCAGACCGATAAATGAACAGGTGTCATATGATGAGGTACCCTTAACTGTTCAACATAGTGCATATGCTAATGTACCTAAACAAACTGATCTTAATGCTGAACATGATTCTGATAAATGTTCCTTGGTTGAGGTTGAGTCTAATAATTTCAAAACAAATAATATGGTTGATAAAAAGGCTTTTGATAAACTTTCAAACAAATTCTCAAAACTTGAAAAACATTGCATTTCACTTGAAATTGCAATACGAAGAAAGGAGGAAAGTTGTCAAACTAAGAAACCATGTAAAAATCAGGAATTTCATGAATTTCATGAATTTTTTGAAATAAACGATTTAAAAGCTCTGCTTCAAGCCAAAAACTCGACTATCAATAATTTGAAGAAACATATTTCTAATATGCATGTGAAAAGTAATTTGGTTACAAGTAATTCTGATGTTAATACTATTGATGATATTAAAATGGGAAATGATGAATTAGCGGTTTGTGTGACCAAATTACTAAAGAAAAATGAGTCTTTGAGAAAGCATCACATAGAACTAAGTGACTCTGTCAAAGAAGCTAGAACTAAGTCAATAGAACAAACAAACTCTTTGATAGCAAAAATTGATGATCTCAAAGCTCAACTTCAGGAAAAGAGTTTCGCTATTGTTGCCTTAAAGAATGAGCTTAGAAAAACCGAAGGGAAAAGTGTGAACATTAACTTTACAAAACCGTTAACCTTGGGGAAGCCAGTTTCTCATCCCACTAGAGACCGGTCCGTTGTTAGGCAGCCTACTGCATTCATATCTGAACAACATCTTTAAAGACAAGGCTTGCCTCCCAAGTTGATGCGATAAAAGTTTTGTCAAAACCAGTCACTTCACCTGAGTTACCTAAGAATAAGGCTTCTAGCTCCGTTAACCCTCAACAAGTAGCCACTTCTACTCCCAACACCTCCAGGATTAGTTAGAAAACTGTGTCAAAACCAAGCATTAAAACCCAGAATTCATATGATATGAATGACTTGTGGAAGAAATATTATCTAGAAGAAGCTAGGAAAAAGGCACAAATTCGAAAAGATGGATTTTTAGGTGCAATACCTAGGGTGATGAATTTCATGAGATTTCAAGGCACTGCTAGTAGTAGTAACCATTACCTAGGAACACTCAAAAGACTAGGGGTTGGCTTGCATCTAAGAGTAGTTATATGAAGAAGAATGCTAAGCATGTAGAAAATGAAATTAGAAATTCTGAGTCTTTTCCGAATAAGAAACATTTTCCTAACTCACATGCTAAGGTACAATCCACTAAGACTACTAACATGGCTAAGGTTCAATATATCATGAAGCAAAACAAACCTAAAACTTCACCTGGATGGATCCCAACTGCTAAATATTTGGAGTCTAGGAATACCAATAAGTCTTCCACTGTGCATAAGAATATCAACAATCCTAGACCTTGCCATAAGTGGATACCGTCTGGTAGAATGTTTAAGGATGTTGGACTTAGGTGGATACCTACCGAAAAGCTGTTTACCGATAGCAAAATCAAGGTTGACCGTGAAACCCCAAAGGGTTTGGATACTAATGTCACTAACCAATATATATGCAATCAAGCTTGTAATGTTAGTGCAGGTAATCCTTAC
Source organism: Chrysanthemum makinoi (assembly GCA_910596185.1). Lineage (NCBI taxonomy): Eukaryota > Viridiplantae > Streptophyta > Magnoliopsida > Asterales > Asteraceae > Chrysanthemum > Chrysanthemum makinoi. The sequence continues at coordinate 223,691,791 of OU343219.1, read as the reverse complement.
TCAGTTGCAGATAATTCGATCCTTCACTACATGGACTGGCTTAAAGTATGGATAACAAATGGATTGATATCTCATAACTCACGGGTTCTAGTAACTCAACCTTGATATTCAATCTACTATGACGTCTGTTCACATCAGTTCAGGCCTCGTACTTCATCATTATGGCGTCTGCAGATAACACTTCTGGCCCCGGTCCTCAAAGAAAAGAAAGGTGTACGCTTAAGTGCGCTTTATCTTCAGAAGAAGAGAAATCTTCATATTTATGACCATTCTCATCGACATTCTTCATCAACAAGCTTCATGTTTATCCCATGCTCATTCAGTCATCAAGTGGATCTACGTTCATTGGTGTATATTCCTATTCACTTGCTCAATCAAAAATGGCAAATTTCATTTACAATTTTTGAGGGGGTGAAGAGTGAAGAAACTAAATGTCAATCATCAAGGAATCTACTTACCGTTGATCGTATTCTTATTCACTTGGTTAAATCAAAAATGGCAACTTCGGATGCAATTTTTAAGGGAGAGAAGAGTGAATATACTACATGTTGATGGATGTTTGAATAATGGTCATACGACTCTCCTCCAACGCCTAATGTTTCACTTACTAAGGATAACTGGGATTTATTGTTTGGGATTCATTGTTTCAAGATATGTTTGATGAGTATTTCCAACCACTAGCGAATGTTGATCATCTAAGAAGTACAACTCAGACTACTCAAGAAGCCCAATCTCCAGTTATTCCTCAAGGCATTGATAATGACTATCATAATATTGCAGTTGTACTCATGAATAATGATCCGCTCTTTGGTATTCCTTTACCAAATCTTCATGGATTATTGTTCTTGAATAATGATCCGCTCTTTGGTATTTCTTTGCCAAATCTTCACGGATTATTGTTCCTCTCAACGTGCACGCTATATATCAACCAAATGAACTTCAAGGAAAATGACTACCTCATCCGCTCGAAGACATTATTGGTGAATCTTCCAGACCAGTCTCTACATGTATACCTTTAGGAAGAATGCATTGATGTTGAGGAATCATTTGTTCCGGTTCATTCAGTGGGTCAATGTACATCCGATTGTATGTTTATTCACGTGTTGGGAATTTGACCCATGTTGATTACTTCGGAGTTAATCATTTATCCCTTATTTGAGATTGAAGTTGACTTTTACAAAGTCATGTTCTTATTTGATAACTTCCTCGGGCTTAACAAATAACTTGGCTTATCTAGTTACCAGCAGTCGGTTTGGATGGTTGAAGACCTGGTTAACTATCACTTTAAGGAGTTACGTTGTTTTACTCAGTGACACACGCAAATGTCGTTGTGGATAATCGCAAGAGGTGTTAATGTCTCATACTTTGGTTGAGTATTGTGTACTTAGAGATTTGATTGGAGCATATATTCTCGACACCGTTCTTCCAACATTAGTGCAAGATTAAGACACAAATGCGGGGAACTCTACTTTAGTTTCAAGATTGGTATATCGGGTTTGCTTCATCAGTGGTCACTTCAAATTGTCCACATCTGGGTTGGTTAAGATAGTCAGAGAGAGTTTTTATAGTAGTTGATTCTCACAAGATACATTTAAGCTCATAGTGTTCTTCTCAAAAGATTTCAAGGATATGAGTGTATTATGTCTTGCTGATTCTGAGGTATCAAAACCAGCAAGGGGGAAGGAGACATACATCTAATCGCACAACGAGTACACATGATGAACTTAATACTTCTTCTATATTGAAGTTATTCTAGGGAGACAAATGTCAAAACCGTAGAGAAACTCAGTGTTTAATTCGTGGCGTTTGGTGTTATTATTCCAACTATTAGGGGGAAGGATGTATCATTCCAACTATTTAGGGTAAGTGGTCTCTTGACACTTTTAGTATGTGTTTACTCAGCTCTCAGTGGGAAGAAATATGAGAAGAATATTTGGAGCGTGAGATGATATTGCTTATCGACATCTTCGATATGGCTTATGATAAAGTGCTTCCGGTTATTGCTTCATGTACACAATGTTATGATGATTCTGATGAGATCGCAACCATCAGGGGAGAGATATGTGTACATCAGGGATGCACAACATGTTCACATGATCGAGCTTATTCAGTTATTCCAGAGTTGATATCCGCAGAGATGATCAGTGTTTCAACATGTTACTTGGATGTCATCGTCTCTACTCTTGTTGGGTACATGTGTACATTATGGGCTGATTGGTTATATGTTAGATAACTGGAATGCATTTGGTGAAATGAAGATGTTGATATATTGTTCTCCGGAATAGACAACTGCTCAAACTCGAACAGTAATGTGTACATCGAGGACGCACAACAGGATCATGTGATCAGGCTTAATCATTTATTTCGGGTTTGATAACCGCAGAAATGATCCGTGTTAACTTGTTACTTCGTTTTTATCATCTTCTTCGAGTTCTTGAGCTTCATACAATTAGACTGTTTGCTTCACTTCTTCTTCTTGAGGGAAATGGTCTTTTACGAGGACGGTTTAGGGGGAAGCTGCCAAAGATTCACTTTTTGAAGGCTCAAGTTCTTGCGACGATTCAAGAGCCTCGAATGCTTTGGTGGTGAAAGTTTAAGAGATGATGACTTCTATCTTCTACAAAGTGCTAAATGATTTCCTTTTCTCGGTACTCATATCATCATCCTCTTAAACTATTTATCTATCTTTGTAAATAGTTTTCAAAAACCGTAATACAAAAATATATAAAAAAAAATCCATAAAAGTAAGAAAATTTGAAAAAGTCAAAAATATTGTTTTTCTCATGATATGTCTTCTGGTATCGATAACATCTACGGTCTTAGAAATGTCATTCAATAATGACACAGGACTTTAGATGAAGTTCGAGCAGAAGATGTAAATATTTATTTTCAAAACATGTCTCTTAATATGGCTTGCAGTTACTTCTGACTGTAACCCGTGCTTAAACCATGGTTTGCTATTATTTCAGATAGTAACCCGCTCTTCAAAAGAAGGAAAGTGCTGCGCTAAACCAATTTTCAAATATTTCGTGCAGTTATCCTAAAACTATATGAGGAAAGTATGTCAAAGGACTGCTGTTTCTACTCAAATATTTTTCCTTCTAAAATTTTTCAGAAAAATATTTGTTTTAACAAAATGGTGGTAAATGAGTTGCTTAAAAATCAATCAGAATCAGTATTTTCATAAATTTGAAAAACTCAATCAATGACTTCAGCGCTTTTAAAACTTTTCAGAGAATGAGTCATTGATTGAGGGGGAGAATGTTTTCAAATTTATATCATCTATCGGGCTTATCTAATTATCTTATATACTTAAATGTAAAACATGTTAACCTACGTTGAAGGACTAGGTGCCTAGGGTATGATTGTTAGGATTAGATGATTAGAGTTTGATAAACACATTATTCCCATGCTTTACATGATCTGATTGATATGTTGAATTGACTTTTATTAGTCAATTCTTTGTTTGGGTGATGTCGACCACCATATATCTGTTTGTGTGTCCACTAACATATGCAGATATCATGGTTCATAAGAATGTTCCCGATCCGGATCCCACTAATGAAGATGTTTGGATGCCGAAAGGAAAGGGTAACTATTTCTTGGATCGACGAAAGAAGAAATGAAGCTTAATTAGATCTCTCTATGGATAGTTGGCACAATAGATGCAACTTCAGAGGTCTCACTGCATCGGCAGATGGTTTTCTTTCATTCTCTCAGCAACAACAGAAGAAACTTATTATTCTCTACCACCTAACGTATCTTTGTGCAGGACAAGTTGTGAATGATATCATTTATAAACAATTTTGAAAATATTTTTTTAAAAATGATAAAAATATTGTTTTGAAAATAAATTGGACTAAATTTTGGAAATCACCGTACTTCATTTTATCAAAACTTAAGTCACTCAATCAACGACTACGGTCATCGATTGAGGGGGAGAGTGATTTAAAATAAAATATTTTCAAACGATATTTCTTCATAAAAGTCCGGTTTGTACGTAATAATGTGGTGATCTAAAGATTTAATGTTATGTCATGTTATGTGGTGATTGAAATTTTTGATCGGGGGAGAGATCGTGATTTAAATCTCAAATCAGTTTTAAAGGGTAATTGTTTCAAAAGCACTCCTTCCTTCATGTGCCAAACGATTTCAAATACATGATGCACATGATTGTGAAGGAGCATTTAACAAAAAACCAGAAGAGAATTTAAACCAGGCATATTTTCTCCCATGTTTTCTAAACCTATTTAAATCACTTGAGATCCAAAATCTCAAAGGATTTGATATTTTTGATCGGGGGAGAAAATGTGATTTAAATATGAAATCTGATAAATAATGATCATTTTGATTCAAATTGTGCATGCCGCTCTCCCATATGTGCTAAACGCTTTCGAATCTCGAAGCACATATTAAGGGGGAGCATTTCTAATGAAAACAAACTTTCAAGGTACAAAGATTTTTATGTTTCAACATAAGTACCTTGATTGATTTTCTAATGGTTTCTATTGGCAATCGTGGAAGTACTTCAAAAACCTCTTTCCTCTATGTGTTAAATGATTTCAAATAACCAACGCATATTTTGAGGGGGATAATTTACCAAGAAAATCAAATGGCTTTTTCCACGGAAATTGTGATCAAGAAATTATTTCTAAGAACTCTTGCCTCCATGTGCTAAACAATTCCAAAATCATATGCACATGTTGAGGGGGAGCATTCCTAAAAGATAAAAAACAATTAAGGTACAAAATTCTTTGATATTATATCACAAGTACCTTGATTGATTTTTCCAAATGATTTTTTAATTGGTTTCATGAAGGAAAGAACAATACCAAAATACTGGCCAATTTACTTTATGCATTGTGGTATAAGGATGGTTAGGTTAGGTATTCGTTTCCACGATCCCGCCAGAGCCGGGGGGATCTACCCAGGGACAATCCACTAGATAGTGTAGAAGTCCTTAGGTATGATGAAAAAAAGGAGAAAAGTGAGAACATGGGAAGAGTTCCGATTGAGACAGAGCTAGTACTGGAACAAACCCAACAAGGTTCTAGTAATGAAGTCTCGGTAAGCACTGAAGGGGTTGAAGAATGAAAAAGAAATGAATGTGAAAAGGGTGAAAAGAAATAGCCCTCCATTAATTCAACCTTAGGGCAGAAACCGGGTTCAATACATATGCTATTGGTGTTTACTAAGGTAACACTGGTATTGAAGACAAGACGTCAAGACCCAGTGACGCACTGCACCTAACTTCCCAAGCTACTCAAGTTCCTCTTAAAAGGGATTGTTTCATTCTCATGGGGAACCTACATAATCTATCGACTTTCTCTTAGAGATTGTTGATATTGAAGAAGGAGGCCCTCTCCCTAGTCTCCGACATAGGAAATAAAATGTGCACAATTGAGTCTAGAGCCAAGAGATCATCCACAAAATCTCATTAGGAAACAAAAATAATGAAGACTTGTTGTTTCACACAATGTGGAAAGTAAGTATATATTGAGAGTCCTACGCATTATCCTTGTGGGATTGCTAGAACATCCGAGTGATATGTAAAAGTATTCACGATGAAGATGGAAATCCTTCTAGAGCCAACATCAAACAAGCTCTTGGTGGGTGACATGTGAGATCTTCTCGAAAGATCAAGCTTGTGACAACTGGATAGAAACGATGGGGCGATTCACTCGTTAATCAACCTTGGTCTAGGAAATGAATTGACGAATACTTTTAGAAAAACTGTTCGATGTGCAAATCTCTTCTTTTCTTTAGCACATCGAATGTGTCCTCTTTTTCAAATATAAAAAGTATTTATGATTGAAAATTGATTTCTTCTTCTAAACCTTCGTCGCATTTCCAAATTCTTTCTCTTAAGCAATACACGATTGTTTTTCAAATCATTTTCTATCAATCAGTAAATCTCAATTTTTTGGTTCACTCACTCCGTGTTGTCTTCTTTGAGACGTTCCGGTTTGAGAATGGCTAGAACAACTCCGAAACCCTATCAAGGAGATTATTCGGAATTATACCTGATCACATGCATTACTTGTACTGATCAACGGGGAACCGTGGGCTGTGTACCTCAATTCAACGAAAGTGATCAAAGACACTTTCATGTGTTTTATTGCTAACTGTTGTTTGCATGTACATTTAGACGGTTGCAGCTGATCGATATTGAGAATTCAATTTATAACCGCATGCTCACAGCATCCACACTTAATTAAAGAAATCATGACAAGTGCTTATCTACATAACCTGGCTCTGATATTTTCATACTATGCTTCTGCTACGCTGCTGCAAATATCATGAACCAGTAATAGCTTCTGCTACTCTGATGAAAAGATGTCATGATCCAAAAAGTGTGAGCATGTCGGTCTGAAAGTCACAGCTTCACATGATGGCAACACAATAATGGGTGATCCAGAGATTTGCTGTGGCTGATGATCTCAAAGAAAGCTCGAAGATCATCAAGATGTGGATCAGTTTAAAGACCTCCACTAAAAGTACAAAGCAATCGGACTTTGTAGAATCACTGCTAAAGCACAAAGAAAGCGGAACTTGAAGAATTAAAGTCTACGAGCTCAAGACTGAAGATAAAATAGAATGCTAGGATTCGAAATGTAAATCATAGGGTGACCTCCCTTAGGGGGAGATTGTTAGGAATTAGAAATTCCATAGTGAAGTGTCGGTCACCCCAAATATAATCTAGCATAAGTTAGCTCGTAGACATATCGTTATTTACTAGTTATTTAGTTAGTTATTTAGTTTAGAGCAACACCGTGGAGGACGGACGGGTCTTTACCCATTGTATTCCTGATCCACAGTCCGAAGGAGGACATGTAGTATGTAACTATAAATACCCTCTACCTCCCAAGGTAGAGGGTTGAACCTTTCACTTAATCTAACCTCTCTTTCTTTTGTTTACTTTCTCTCTCTAGAAAGGATCCCATCTTCTACTTTCTCTCTCTAAACTCTTGCATAATTCGACCCTATATGTGATTGTTTGTGTGTTTATGAAATCCAATATGTTACAGGTTGTAAACCCAAGTGATATTAAGATCACTCGTATTCAGTGTTGCAAAAAAAGGTCTACAAGGCCGATTAATCACCGATTAGGTGCTACTAGGCCACCGACCTTTCCAATTTGTGTAAATCGTTCAAACAAATCGGTCAACCATGGTCAACGACGGTTAACGATCGTCAAACTTGCAGAAAACAGGGAAATCTTACCGGAAATACCCTAAACTCGCCGTAAATTAGTTATAATCACTTATAATCACTGTTTATATTTATTACATGATGTTTTTCAAGGAAAATCTTGCCGAAAATACCAACACTTGCCGTAAATACCTAAAACTTGCCAAAAATGCCGATACAATTAATCACCGATTCGCTATTTTTGCAACCTTGAACAAATATAATCACTTATAGTCGCTGTTTATATCTATTACAAGATGTTTTTAAGGAAAACATTTTAGGGAATACCCAAAACTACCCAGAAATACCCAAAACTTGCCAAAAATGCCAATCCGATTAATCACTGATTAATCCCGCCTAGACCGATTACAAGCTACAGGGTGGTCGACCGCCTCACTAACGATTCGCGATTTTTGCAACCTTGCTCGTATTATTATTCTAATAACATTGAAGCGTTTGATTGTTATTAATTATGTTCTTCTTATTCATAAAGCATTACATTCCGCGTGATACTTTGTGATTCAAACAGTTTCTCAACAGAAGCTTAACAAGATCTATATTTACAAGGTGAACTGGGATCAACAAGTGGTATCAGAGCTTGTGTGATCAAGAAGCTGTTACAACAAAAATAATACTACTAACAATTGTGAAAGATGGACTCTACACACGCTGTGACACATAACAGGGTTCCCATGCTCAAGCCAGATGAGTATGAAATGTGGAAGATGAAAATAGAACAACATATCCAGATGATTGATATTGGTCTCTAGGAGATCATTGAATCTGGTAATACTGTTTTAAGAGCTGGAACAGATGGAAAGGTTATACCTCTCACTGTTATAGAGGACATATCCAAAAGAAGATTAGAAATGAAGGCCGAAACTATTCTCATGATGGCCATTCCAGATGAATATCAACTATCTTTCAACTACATTAAAGATGCTAAGCTTTTGATGCATGCTTTAGAGAACAAGTTTGGAAGAAATGAAGCTACAAAGTAGAGCAAGAAGAATCTTCTGAAGCAGCAGTATGCAAACATTTCTGCTTCAAGTACTGAATCTCTTGATGAGATTTGCAATAGGCTGCAAAAGCTTGTTAGCCAACTAGAGCTTGTGGGAGTTGTAACTGAACAAAAAGACTTAAACCAAAAGTTGCTAGCAAGTCTTCCATCTGAATGGGACACAAATGCTATTGTGTGGTGGAACAAGCCAGAATTAGAGAAGTCAAGCTTGGATGATCTTCGCAACAATATGAAGGTCTATGAGGCTAAAATGAAACAAAAGTCAAGTTCAAGCTCATGTTCTACTAACTTGGCATTTGTTTCATCCAATAGCATTAGCAGCACTATGGTTGAAGTTCATACTGCTATGGATGGAAGTGCTGCTAGTACAATAGGAAGTGTTGTTGGAAGTGAGAACTTGAATGATGCTGCAATGTGCTCTTTCTTTTCTAGTCAACGTTCTGTTACTCAATTGGCAAATGAGGACATTCAACAGATCTATCCTAATGATGTGGAAGAGATGGATCTTAGGTGGCAAATTGCTATGCTCACTATGAGGGCAAAAAGGTTTCTTTAGAGGATTGGAAGGAGCTTACAAATGACTGGTTCTGATAAGGTGGGCTTTAACAAGTCCAAATTGGAGTGCTATAACTGCAAAAAAAAGGTCATTTTGCAAGGGAATGCAGATTCCCAAGGTCTCAGGAGACTATTCCAGTTTAGGAGACTTCAACAACTGCCTTGGTGTCCTGTGCTATGATTGGAGTGATCAAGTTGCAGAAGGGCCTACAGATTATGCTCTCATGGCATATGCATCATCCTCCATCTCTTCAGGATTAGATTCTGAGGTATCCTTTGAATCATGTTTTTCAGATTCAAGTTTTGATAAAGATGACTATAATAAAGTAACAAAAGAACTTGAAGATGCAAAATTATTACTTTTAGGCTATAAGGAAGGTTTGAAAGGTGTTGAAGCTAGACTAGAATTCTTCAAATCTAATGAAACTGTTTTATGTGAAAAGATTAGAACATTAGGGGTTGAAGTATATCTTAGAGATCAAACCATAAATGAGCTTAAAACTAAATTAGATCAAGTTCAAACTGAAAAAGAAAAGTTCAAGAAGAAAAGTATGGTATTGAACTACATGTTAAAAGATGGGAAAATAACTCTAAAGGGGTTAACAATATGATAGATACTCAGATTTATAATAGAATAAAGGTGATAACATCAAATTATCCTGAATATTAAGTGTCAATTTCCCCCGATAATGCTTGTAATTTATATCATTTATATGGATTTACGCTTGTTTTCCATTATATTCCACTTTCAGGTAAATTACGATCATTGGAGCTAAAGAGACGCGGAATTGGAGATTTATCATAGTATGCTTACTTTGATGAAGTTACGGCGTAACTCATCTCTCACATTATGCCGTAACTAAAGCTTGAGTCAGAAAACCAACTTATCAGAAGATTACGGCGTAACTCTTCCCAATGATTACGAAGTAACTATATTAGGTCAAATGAGGTTCCACGCCGCTGGTAATTACGTCGTAACTCATGCATCTAACTACGGCGTAACCAAGATTATTGAAGAATACGGCTTAACCACTTCTAAGGTTTCGCCGTAACCAGCAGATCTAGTGCAAATTACGAAGGATTAGAGGATTACGAAATAACTCATTTTATAGTTACGCCGTAACCCAGACCTCGCCTATAAATACCCTACAATTTCTAGCATTTCAGTGCATCCCATTTCACACACCATAACCAAAGAACGTGGGAAGCAGCCAGAGGCAGGTCTAGAGGAGCATACGGAGCTATCTCCAAGGGAGAAATCACTCCCCTACAATAAGCATTGGCTTTTTATCTTTTCTTTACTTTCGATTCATGTATTTCGTACCTTTAAACATTGAATTGATTGTTATGATTAATATAAGCGGCTAAGCACCTCTTGGTGCTGGCCTAGTTATGATTCCTTAATTGTTTTGTTTGCGTTTACTTTACTTCCGTATAATTATTTCTAAGTGTATGCATGCATAGTTTATTGGTAGCTACCCTTGTTTCAGTAGTTTTGAATAGCGGTAGAGGCCAATTGCCCAGGAGATATGACCAACTGACCCTAGGTGAGCGGACTGAGACGGGAAGGGTCCTGACGACCCTTTCTACTTGTGCGATTTGACCAACTGATCAGCTACCGTTTGGATGAACTTAAGAATTAGGTGGTGAGTGTTTAAGTTGCTAACGCCCGGGCACTCACTATTATAAATCTAGCATGTAGCAGAACTTAATGACTCGGCTTAGGGGACCAGGAACAACTGGACTTATGAAGGGACACCTGACTTCTCAAGTGGTGGCATCTTTGCTGATAGGTTAGGGCGAATTGACCAAATGTTGTCCTCTCGAGTTTGACCCCACCTGAGGTAATTGGAAGTAATTAGACGTAGTCATTACTAGCTAGGATGAATAACTAGGTTAGCACCACTCTCCTTTATTGATCACACCTTTGCCTTTATTTGCTTTAGTAGTTAACTAGTTAAATCCCTATCGAAATCATATTAATCTGTGACACCTAGACTTAGTATTGATCCAACACACATAACTCTTGGGACGACCTCGGTTTTACCGATTACTACACTACACACGACCGGGTACACTGCCCGTTAGTGCATAGGTATAACGAGTAACTATAAATATTAAAACCTGGTTAGTAAATCTTGCATCAAGTTTTTGGCGCCGCTGCCGGGGAGTTATCTTAGGATTACTATTAAGTCTTTCATTTTTGTTTCAAATTCTCACGATTACTTTTCAAGTTTCAGGTACAATGGAAGTTGTTAACATTGATAACCTCACTCTCGAGGAATATTTGGCATTGACAAGAGCGGAACAAGGGTCGGGGCTCGTAAGACCGGCAATTGGGACTGATATTGATTTAGAGATAAAACCTCAGTTTATGAGGGAATTAAGGGCAAATCCTTTTATGGAAATACCTCGGAAGATGCTTACGAACATGTCAAAAATATTGAATATATAACCAGCCTGTTGAATACACCAGGAGTTTCAAAAGATGCAGTTATGCTCAGAATTTTCCCTATCACTCTTACGGGAGCCGCTAAACGTTGGGTTAATAGATTACCAGCTGAAACCATTGATACGTGGGATCTCCTTAAAAGACACTTCATTTAACAATACTGTCCACCATCTAAAGTATCAAGACAACTCGCAGACATACATAATTTTAAACAAGATGATGGTGAAACGTTGTATCAAGCCTGGGATAGATACAACGATCTTCTTTAAAATGCCCTAAACACGATCTGAACATCCAGCAAAAAGTCAGCATCTTCTGCAAAGGAATCAACGTGACTACAAGACAGATTTTGGACTATCAAGGACCGATCCTGAACATGACTCCTACTTTAGCTATTGAAGCCATCCAAAAAATGGCTGACCATTCTAAAAAATGGCACGATGGAGGGAGCAGAAGAAACCAAGGCGGAAGTCTTGACGAAATTGCAGCAATCACCAACAAGCTAGAGAATCTGAGTCGAGATATGCGTAATATCAGAGAAACTGCTCATGCCAACCAAGTAGGTTGCAAAGGCTGTGGGGGAGGACACCTCTCCAAGAATTTTCCTCACAATAACAATGGAGATACGATCGAAGAAGATAAATATGGAGAAAATCAACCATTTTATAGGGATAATCGTAATGGCTATCGTAGAGGACCTCCACCATATTATGAGCAAGGTGAAAGAAGAGCTAATTTAGAGGAAATGATTAACAAGTACCTTGTGGATTCAACCAAGAGACAGAAAGAGCAAGAAGATTGGCTGAAAAACTTCCAAGATAATACAAACAAAAACCTTTCTAGCCATAACGTTTCACTAAAGAACTTGGAGACTATGATTGGAAAGCTTGGCGACGAGGTACAAAAAAGAAATGAGGCACAAAAGAACAAATCTACAGTATGTAAAGCCGTCTTTTCTAAAAATGACAAATCCACCGATGAGTCTAATAGAAACAATGATACCAATGACGAAAGGAAGTTACGCCGTAACTATGCATCAGAGTTACGGCGCAACCAGGATACGAGCAATGATTAGTCTACCAAAGTTGACGACTCTAAAAGGAAGAATCATTGGTGTAAGGCTATTGCAATTGATGATGGAGAATGTTACCACCTATGGGCCTCTTGTGACCCTCGGAAGTCCTGCGACGGAGGGGTTGAGAAGGAAAGAGTTAATGATGACAGATACATGTGGACTACACTTAAAGATGAAGAGAGATTAGCCAAGTTCTCGATTAACGAAGTGGAAGGACCACCTATCAAGCATTACTGTAAACCCTTACTGATCACGGAAGATGAGTTCATACAAGCATGGCCGACTTGCAACCCTTTTCGTGAGCATTGCAACGGAGGGGAAATGTAAAGAACGAAGTTTGGATATGCCCATATGAATCAGGAAGACATGACGTTGATTTTGGGGACCTATCATTCGAATATTGGTATTCACTAAGATTCGGTGACGCAATAATTAATTCAGTCTTATTGAGAAATCTTGAGCTCAAATATGAAAAACATCTCCTTCAAGGAAAGACCATTAAGCCTCTCAACGATATTCCTTCTGGAAACGATGATGATGAAGGAACTCAAAGTCATAGGTGTGAGCAAATTAAAACCACTGACGGAAAGGTTTGGGCATCCTGCAACACTTTTGATTATGAATGTAACAGGGGAAGCAGCATTGAGAGAGCTAGGGAAGACGAGTTCCTATGGACCTCGACTAATGACTCGGAGAGAACAGAATTGCCTTGGCCAGACGATTTAGGATTCGAAGATTGTGTCAGAATAAAATACGGAAAAATTGATGCGCTAACTAAGGAGAAAATCTGGAATGGGTGTATGAGTAAAGATAAACCAAACAGCGAAGTTCTAAATGAAGAATCAAATAATGACACCGAGGATTCATCAAGGAAGGAAAAAATGGAATGCAAACTATTGCAAGTGGATAATTTACCCGATGATGAACCCCTTAAAGATACCGATTCCGACAATGATGGTTTTGATTACCTCGAACTATAAGGTGAAGATGGGTTCATTGACCCTGATGATGAAGCACATGAGAAAAGGAGGTGCAAACTCCTTGGGATTTCGTATAAAAGACCGCCACCAATTATAGCCAAAAAGTATGAGTTCACTCGATACCATTTGGGGCCGGAAGAAAATTTTTGCAAAATTCAAAAGATCGAGACTAAGGAATACCTCCGCACTGCCACGAATGTCGCTTGGGTCAGACACAACTTGATGAAAGACATGGAGGAAGTCGGCCAAGTCTAAAGGCCGCCATAAAGCCCCGTGGCACTGAGTCTAACTTAAAGACTCGTAAATAAAGAAAAGTGCTCTTTCGGGAGACAACCCGAATTATCCCTTTCTTTTATTTTATTTCTATTTATGTTGGGTTTTGTGTTTTTAACCATTTTTGCAAGAAACGAAGTGTGATTGCTGCTGCAACATGCTGATCTGACTATAGTTACGGCGTAACTCATGTCAGTGGTTTCGCCGTAACAAATTTCTTGCAACAGAATTTCGGATGCATTACCAATTACGGCGTAATTCCCTCTCAGTGGTTACGCCGTAGCTACACTTTTGCAAGCGTATGCCTGGTTTTGCCTAGTTACGGCGTAACTCCTTTTAAGAGTTACGACGTAACTATTTTCTATATTTCTAATTTCATTTTAAAAAAAACACAGTAACCTTGTATTAGTATTTTAAATGAACTTTGTGGGTGTGTTCCTTGTAAACCCTCACGAGACTTCACTCGTCCACTTAGGACACTAAGTGGTTTAAAAGGCTTGTTGCATATGCTAAATGCAACCGAGATTCCTACGAAAGTGAGTTAGGTTTTTTTTTTCGTTTTTCATTTTTCTTTTTTTTAGAATTATGCTTGTCGGTAGTGTGATTTCAGGGATTGAAGTTTGCTCGTGGATGCTTATACGAAGGCACGACTCTTTCGTGGGCCTTCTTTCTTTTTGGAGCAAATTTCATGGAAGTTCTCGCTCTAATTCTACTTTTCTCTTCACCTTTATTTAACGCTTAGTACAAAAGGGACTTTGTACAGTTCAAGTGGGGGGACGGGAGTAGAATTATCTCTTGAACTTTATTTTGCCCTCATTTTTCTAGTTTATTTTGAAAAATTATGCCATTTTTAAAATTTTGACATGTTTTTCTTAACCTAACTAGATTAGACCTTAGCCGAGCACATATAACCCTTGATATTATATGGTGAGATTAGCCTTATCCATTTCCCAATGTTTACCCCAAATCCACCAAATTATGAGTGTGCCGGTAGCTTGTAAACTTTAGAACTTGGCCATTGCATCATTTCGAGACCATAGACGAGGTATGTTAAGTTAACTCGATGTATTTGGACTTTTCAGTTTAAGAAGGCAGTATTATAGGATTATCACCCAAATAGCCTACCATTATGTGTCTATCGATTAGTCACCTCGAATTTTTGACCCCCTTGTGAAACCCTTTTGTTGCATTCACTTTTAGTGCAAGATACCCCTAGATTCACCCATCTGAGCCATCCCTTTCATTTTGTTAACCCAATATATTGTTTCGATACACCTATACACCTTAGCCTACCCTGTAGTCTTTATTTGTGATTGGGAAGTCATCATTTGCCTAAGTTCAAGGTTCAAGTGGAAAAGTCCGGGAATCACGCTTTCGTCGACGACATATACTTAAAGATCATTGAAGACCCCCCAAATTCCCATTGTTCATCTCAAGTGGGGGGATGTTATGTTTAGTTATGTTGAAAAAAAAATAAAATTTGTGATTCGAAAAAAAAAATAGTTATGTTATTCAGTTTATTGTAAAGTGCAATGTTATAAGCACTATGTTAGGAGCTTTTATAGACTTAGTATCGAGGAGGCCACCTCGGTCACATTTATAGATTGGAGTTGGTAATTACGCCAACAGTTGAAGAAAAGGTAGTGTGCCCATCATGACGTCCTCTAATGACACATCTACCTAGTATTACATGATCCGGTTTCTTGACTTCGAAGCTTGAACTTTGGGCGGACGGTAAGTGGTGATGACTTGGTTATATATTTAGACTACATGCTTGATTTTTATTTTACACCATTTATATATCCCATGTCTTATCCTACCCTTTAGTCATGAAGCGTGTCTAGGTGATATAGCGAGCAATCTTTGGTGTCTTGGCCATGGATTTGGTCATGTATCATTGATTTTTTCCACTTCGCCGTGACATGTTAGTAATGACGAGTCACCCTTAACCTTTGTCGTGTCTACCCATATTGCCTTCGAAAACTGTTTAGCCCTTAACTCTAGTGGTGGAGATCTGTGTAACCGCCAAGCTTATGATAGAATACATGCTATGACTGTGCAATTGAGTGATTACCCCAAAATTGACACTTAGAATAGTTGAGAGATTTGAGTGTTTCGTTCCCATTTCGTGAGGTGTTCGGCTTTGTTTTATTCTAGCATAAGGGATTTGTAAACTTATATTTTCCAGATAATGGGAGATATCTTTTTAGGAATCTATCTAATAAGGTCTACCTGAGGGCAAGTAGAGTTCAAGTGGGGGGATATTTGATAACATCAAATTATCCTGAATATTAAGTGTCAATTTCCCCCGATAATGCTTGTAATTTATATCATTTATATGGATTTATGCTTGTTTTCCATTATATTCCACTTTCAGGTAAATTACAAGCATTGGAGCTAAAGAGACGCGGAATTGGAGAGTTTACTGAAGATTTATCATAGTATGCTTACTTTGATGAAGTTACGGTGTAACTCATCTCTCACATTACGCCGTAACTAAAGCGTGGCTCAGAAAACCAACTTATCAGAAGATTACGGCGTAACTCTTCCCAATGATTATGACGTAACTATATTAGGTCAAATGAGGTTCTGCACCGTTCATAATTATGCCGTAACTCATGCATCTAACTACGGCGTAACCAAGATTATTGAAGAATACGGCGTAACCGCTTCTAAGGTTACGTCGTAACCAGCATATCTAGTGCAAATTATGAAGGATTAGATGATTACGGCGTAACTCATTTTATAGTTACGCCGTAACCTAGACCTGGCCTATAAATACCCCATGATTTCCAGCATTTCAGAAAATCCCATTTCACACACCACAACCAAAGAACGTGGGAAGAAGCCAGAGGCAGGTCTAGAGGAGCATACAGAGCTATCTCCAAGGGAGAAATCACTCCCCCACGATAAGCACTAGCTTTTTATCTTTTCTTTACTTTCGATTCATGTATTTCGTACCTTTAAACATTGAATTGATTGTTATGATTAATATAAGAGGCTAAGCACCTCTTGGTGCTGGCCTAGTTATGATTACTTAATTGTTTTGTCTGCGTTTACTTTACTTCCGTATAATTATTTCTAAGTGTATGCATGCATAGTTTATTGGTAGCTACCATTGTTTCGGTAGTTTTGATTGGCGGTAGATGCCAATTGCCTAGGAGATATGTAGGACCTTATTTGTAAAACCCTAAAAATCGTGAACGTGTTAAATGACCTTTTTGCCCTCAAGTTTAATTATTCGGAAACTCAAAAACGATAATCTTGTTAAATACGTTTAACACGGACCTCACAAATAAATTGCACAAGACCATGATAAATAAATCATACTTATGATTATGAATTCTAGTTATATAACACATAAAAGATTATTTGGTCTACATATAAAGCTACTAGCCAAAGTAAATTAAGATGTGATAAACTAAATATGGTAAATAGATTGATAAAGATTTTTGGTCCCAATTTCCCCCTAACCGACCACCATTCACGCCCAAAATCATCCCATATTAAGCCTTGTGCTCTCCTACAATCTCTCTTTAAATTAATCACCAATTAAAGTCCATTATACCTCTTCCAAAATTTAAAACGTAAAAACAAGGAACCCTAATACTCCCTCATGCAAATGTGACGGCAAACACAAAAAGGCTCCATCTCCACCTTCCTGTTTCAGTCGACACAAACCATTCCAAAGGAGGATTCCAAGTGCTTGTAAGGCTGCTATCGTTACGTATTCGTACGGGGTTTTTGCTTGGTTGCTTTGTTCGTTGGGTGGCTGCTATTGCTGTCGTGAATATAAGGGCACAAAGGGGTGCCCTGGTTTCGTTTTGTCCAGTGTTTTCTCTTCTCCCTTACACGCTACAAAGGTACCTACGTGACTCGTCTCTCCTCCTTGTTTTCATTGTTTTCTGGTCGTGGTATATGACCATCTCATGCGCACCATTAAAACTTTAAACATGCTCATATATACGTTATGTGTTAAGAGATTGAAAACCTAGTACAAGTGCTACATAAAATCATGAAAATAGCCTTATACATGTCGTCATATTTACATTACGAATCTGTTGTGTTCGTTGTTTTCTGGTCTATGAAATTGGCCACATTAGTATTGTTTTTAGTCTCATTAAAAACTGTATTTTTGTCTCGTTAAAAATTATTGTCAAATGGGCTTCATGGGTGATCTTTAGTAATGCGTATAAGGTCTTTTGAAAGCATGTTCAATCTGAATAAAAAGGATAATGAAGTCATGTTATTGGTTGTTTATGGTGGGTCGAATCTGTCCAGAACTTGTGGTTTATAAGTGTTCATTTGCATGGTGATTGTACGCATGTTTGTGTGTGTCAGATAGTGGTTTTAGCGTGGGTATGATGTGTCTTAAAATTGTTGCGAATCACCAAGAAAATAAAGCAGGTATAAGTTCTATGAGATTGTGTTGGGTCATGTGATGGACGTCTGCTTGCATGTTCATTTGAGTAAGTTGTATTAGAAGTACAAAATGAGTAGTTTCGAGGGTTGCGTTTGGTTCAGGTTCTAAAGGGGTGTGTTTGTGTGTGAATACTCGGGTCGAGTCTCGGTATCGTAGTCGTATTGAGGTCGTGTTTCGAATACGTCACGGCTTTGCCGACGGTCCGTGTCGAATCGTTATCGCATGCAAATATGGAATTCTATATATTACGTAGCATGGATTTTTATTAAAACTAAATTTACATTTTAACCCCTAAGATTTGGTAAGTGTCGCATGCAAACCCTCAACTTTTATAAATTGACAAATAAACCTTACAATATCATAAAGATAATATTGAATTTTGAAGTTTAGTTACTTGTCACTTGGAACTTTAGATTTTCATATTTTTACACTTTAAACCCTAATTTTGGATTATTTACATTTAAACCCTAAACCATGATAATTATTATTATTAGACTTAATTTTATTTAATTAGCATTTGTGACCTGGACATATTAAAATACGAAGAGTTACTTTTGGAAAGTTACTAAAAGTGGAAACCTGCTAAAAACGGAAAGCCATCCAAAATGAGTAAACTGATCTTAATAAGCGTTATCTGATTCATAGGTTCCAGACGGCGGGATTTATTCATCGTGTGACCTTACGTTTCTATTTTGCTTGCTTCGATTGAGGTACATATATTCTATCCCTTTTCAGTAGGGGGTTCTCATGATTCTATGATCCTTTGACTTTGTTCGCTTATGATATTTCATTGCTATAACTTCTTTGCTATTTAACCCTATGTTACTGAACCTCTGTTATTGGACCTCTGTTATTAAATCTCTGTTACTGAACCTCTGATATTGAACTATTGTTATTGATCCCTCTGTTACTGAACCTTTGTTATTGACCTCTGTAAATGAACCTTTGATATTGAACCTCTGTTACTGAACCCTTGATATTGGACTATTGTTATGAACCTTTGAATTGTGACCTACTGATATTGAACCTCTGATTATGATGACTGATATATATTGATACACTGTGGACCTTTGTTTGACCCTTTAGATTTATACCAGAGCCAAATACTGTTAACTAGTCATGGAGGTACCATGACCGTGTCATTGATGCACCAATGGCATGACTCTTATCTGATTATGAGCTCGATATATATTGTATGGCCACTATTTGTCTGCAGGGGCGTATGGATGCATCCTAGATCTGTACTTTACTGTTACTGATATATATACTGTTCTGGTGTTGTGGTGCGTGTGTGCAATACACCCCTCACATATGGGAGCTAGCTACTCCATTTATTACTGAGGCCTCCCCTCCTATTGTCTGGTATTCCGAGGTCACCCCTCCGAATACGATGGTTACTATTGATTACCGGGCTGCTATTGCGCTACTGATATACTCTACTGTATCTTTGTTGGCTCGGGATAGATTTCTGACAACCCTTACACTGTTGATATACTTATATTGTACCATCTGTTTACCCCAACGCACCATATTCTGTATTGACTGTCCGCTAACCTGTACCCTTATGTGAATTATTCTTCTACCATTCCATTCACGTACCGGGTTCTTATTATTATGGTTATTGAATTTGATTATGCTTTTACATGTTTTAGGTGACAATCGTTTGCCCTGCTACTATATGATTAATATGTGATTGTCTGGTTCATCTATTGACATGCTAATAACTGACAAACGGTTTACCATACTGTTATGTGACTCTTTGATTCGTCTGGTCCATGTTAGTGTATAAATGATTGTTTTGACGACTTATCATGTAAACTCTGTTTTGTTAACCTCGTGGTCTATGAATATCTGTTAGTATCCTTATCTACTCATTGTTGATCTATGATTGGATAAATGCTTCGACTTATGTGGTCTGGCTTGTTAACTTGTCAATTTGCTCTGCTATGTCCTTAAGTCATTCAATTGTAGTGTTCATGCTGAGTTCATGTTTGATACGTGTGGTTACCATGTCTGGCTACTGATAGTATTTCTGCTGTAGTGATACTTGTAATGTTATCAACTATAGTTACTTGACTTGTATGATTGCCATGCTCACTTTCTAATTTAATTGCTTCTGCTTGCGTTTAGTTTTCCATTTGGCTTAATTATATTCTGACTTCCTGAATTGATTGTATGCTATTCTTGTTGAGTAAATACGGAGTTTGCTATGTTTGATTTTGTTTTCGGTACCTGTATGTCGGTCTGCTTATATGTGATTATGTATATGTCGTGGATGCCTTACCCTGCTTCGTTCTCCTTGTTATCTGTTCATTCTAGATATCGGTATAATTGCGTTCTGCAGGATCCTCATTGACTCATTGATTCCTTTCCGTTGCGACCTTGTTATTAGTTCCTTATTTCATTTCGCATTTCTGATTTTATGTAGCTTTTGTTTTGTTATATCTGTTCACTGGGCTTTTTAAGCTCAGCCGCATTTCTTTTCTGCGGCAGGTTTTAGGTTTGAAGATGGGCTTGTTGGGCTGAGAGTTGGATTAGTCGAGTAGACCGACCTTAGCTACTTTATCATTTTGGATTTAATTTGAAGAGTTATTGTTTTCAGATTTTATTTCCGTTTTGGACATATTGGATTTTGTATTTTCTTTGTAAGTCATCCGTTATATGACTTGGTAATTTATTTTATAATGCTTTCGCTTGTAAAACTTTAATTGTATGTTTTGATATGACACCAGAATGTGACACTTCTACCCTTGTTGGGTTGGGGTGTTACATTATTTTTCTCAACCTTATCATGTTACCACACTTTATCACACAAGTATACACGTAAAACACTAAGCTTGTTATGCGTAAAGAAGAAGAAGAAAGATGGTGACTTGATATACTATGTATGTCGTGTATGTGGAGAGAAATAAAGATGAAAACAAGAGCTTCTATTTCAAAGGAAAAACACATACAAACACACTCAAGCACACCCCTCAAATGACACATTTGAGGGGTATATATACTTCCATACAAATGCCCTTATGGGCTTGGGCTTGGGCTTGGATTTGACTTGGATTGGACAATAACTTACATAAGGCTAGCTTAACATAACTAATAGCCATTTAGCTTAGCCCAATCCACGAGCCCGTTGACTATTCTATAACGATATCTAACACACGTTACAATGTTCCTAAACGTGAATGACCATCACTTCTATTAATTATTATTAAGGCTAACAATCTCCCCTAATGGGTGGTCATTCAAAAGATGCTCCACTTGATTAGGTCTTTACTCTCCTTGTGCTTGAACTTTGTGTGTCGATATAGACTAGTCTTTGTTCTTTGTTCATTCATGCTTTGTGATCAGTTAATGGTGTTGTCTGCCTTTTGTCAGCTTCTTTGGAATAGGTGTCTCCACGTCTTACTCCACCATGCTCACACTTCTTTTTGACTTTGAATTTCCAATGATGAAGTTCTTTAGTCTTTAAACTTTGTAGATTCTTTGACATTGATGAAGAATCATCTTTAACTATGTGTTGCCTTTGATTTTGATGAGAACATTCAATTGTTGTTGGTATGAGCATAGGCAGATGGTTCGGTCTCTCCTCTAAGGAACAATCATCAGTACCTGCATGATTATGTTAGTGAAAAATACCAATTGATCATTGTAGACTTTTCTTAAAGAATTGACCACTACAATTGTTATACTGATGAATGTCTTGATTCCATTCACCTTGGTCGGGCGAATCAGCCGTCCTAATCCCATAAGGGACAGTTGGTATTACATTGAATAAATTCAAGTAATGACCCTCATCTTCAGGATTCGATTCGTGAAAGGAATCTCCTTAGCGGGATTTCCAGCACTTACAGGTTCGAATGTCGAGGGTGTTAACATCATAGTGTGAAAACAAATCTCTAATTCTTACAAAGGCTGTTCCTGAACTGGAGGCCCTCAAGAAGGCTAACACGATATACCGAAGTATATCTACAATTCAGTGAGTCGCTGAAGTACACCAAAGAATCACTTCACGATTGTAGACCGTTTGAGACACACTAAGCGTAACCCATAAAGAATTACCGAAGTGACCTGCTGTCAGGGCTGTTTGATGTTGACCCTAGCAGGAATTTCCATTTAATCACTTAGGATTACAATTGTAAATCCTCTCATAAATGTTCTGGCAGATTGCTAAGATCTGCGTAGGACTCTAGAATATATCACTTGTGTTCTTATTGTTGAACAACAAATGATGAAATGTTAAGTGTTCATAAGAGATCTTTTTATGAATCTCGTGGCTCTAGACTCGATTAGTGCATTTTGGTTTTCCTGAGCGGAGACTAGGGAGAGGGTCTCCTTCTTCAATACCAACTATCTTTAAGAAAAAGTGGATAGATTATGTAGGGTTCCCAGTGAGAATGAAACAAATCCTTTTAAGAGGAATTGAGTGTCTAGAAGGTTAGGTGCAATGCGTCACTAGGTCCATGACGTCTTTGTCTTCAATACCAGTTTCATCTAAGTGACAACCAATAGCATATGAATTGAACCCAGTTTCTGCCCTAAGGTTGATTATGGAGGGCTATTTCTTTTCACCCTTTCTTTACTTTTCTTTTTAATTCTTCAACCCCTTCTTTCTCCTTTCTCACATTACTCCTTTTTTTCAATCATACCTAAGGACTTCTAGTTCTAAACTATTGGTGATGTCCTTGGGTAGATCCCTCCGGCTTTGGCGGATCATAGGATTGATTTTTCTATCCTTAGTCACCTTATAACTCCATGACTATCCTATGTTGCCATAAAACCATTTTTCTTGAAAATCTCTCAAAGTCTTTATGATTAAAACATATTTTGTTAACACCTTAGGAGTTTTATATTTTCAGAAACACTCCCCCTTCACATGTGCTTATATTGTTTTAACTTAAATCTGCACATGGAGGGTAGAGTTCGCACTTTTTGAATTGATCGGATCATGACAAACAATTCCCCACGAGACACGGTTACGTAGCTTAGTTGAAGAGTTCCATTGTCAGTTTTTAGGTGACAACTAGCTCTAATAACTACCTTGAAGTTGTAAACTCTTCTTGAAAAGAAGGTTAGACCCATGAAAGTGCATGTCTATCACGAGTTTCTCGAAATGGTACATTTACTGACTTTGATTCCTCGTCAATTCAATAGTTTCAACTGAGTCAAGCTCTTTTGAGTTTCAAAAAACGATCATTAAACATTTTGATCACATATTCTCCCCCTCAAAAATAGCATATTCGTGATATTTTTGATATCAACGGATTAAACAACATTTTTAGAAACTTGTGGGGAGACAAACTGATTTTATTTAAGCATGAATTTGTAACATTTTCATTTTATACTCCCCATTTAATAAAACATAATCAATTAAAGGGTTTTAGAGAGAGTTATCTTGAGCACAAAATATTTTGAAAATCTTTTTGAACAATCTTGAAAAGGTGCTCAAGATGATGATGATTTCTCACCAGTTTTAAATGCAGTGCACTGAAGTGTATACTAGATTTTTCTTTAAAAACACGAGTTTTGAATTGAAAATAATCAAAAGTCATCATTTTTGGAACGGGTTTCGTACTGAAGTATACGAAAGCCATTTTTTGAGGAAATTTTGAGGAACGACATGTTTTAGAAAACATTTTAAATAAATCTCGCTCAAGCATCTGTACATGTCCATATCATTGTTGAATGACATTTCTAGAAACGTCTGAGAATATCGATTATACGAGAGACATGTCGTGAGAAGAATATTTTTGTATTTTTTATTTTATATTGTTTTTGTATTTTTTCAAAGTTTTATATTTTTATATTTTGCTTTTGTTGGTTTTTCAAATTTTGTATTTTGTTTTTCAAAAATATTTACAGCGAAGCTTTTTGGAAAATCATTTTCAAGAAGACGTTCTAACTCCTCAGGGGTTAGGCTTCACATTCCAATTCGTCAAACCAAATCATTAAACCATTATTTTGGAAGGGCTTTAGTGAATAGATCGGCGAGTTGGTAATCTGTCTTCACGAAAAATAATTCAACAGTACCTTCTTCTACGTGTTCTTTGATGAAGTGACAGCGGACACGAATGTGCTTAGTCTTTGAGTGATGAACAGGATTGCATGAGATGGCTATGGCACTTTTCGAGTCACAATACATAGGTATTTTCTCGAAAGTAAAGCCATAATCTGTTAGTTGTGTTCTCATCCATAGAACTTGAGTACAACACGTAGATAGAGACACATACTCAGCTTCAGCGGTTGAAAGTGCAGTACAATCTTGTTTCTTTGAAGACCAGCTTACTAACTTTTCACCCAAAAATTGTACTCCTCCTGATGTGCTTTTTGCTGTAACTTGATCACCTGCGTGGTCCGTGATCCTAAAAGGCTATTAGATCAAATCCGGCTTCCTTCGGATACCAAAGTCCCATGTGAATGGATGTCTTCAGGTACCGAAAGATCCTTTTAACCTCTTTGAGGTGCGGTTCGGTAGGCTTTGCCTGAAACCGTGCTAATAAGCAAACAAAAAAATGAATACGGGATCGACTATCGTGAGGTACATGAGAGAACCAATCATGCTCGATATTTCTTCTGGATCAATAGGTTTCCTAAATAAATCAGCTCCAATTTTTGGTGAAGTTACCCTTGGTGTTCCGACCGAATCACAATTATCCATACCATGATTTTTCAAAATCTCAGTTGTGTATTTAGCTTGATTTATAAAAATTCCATCAGGGGATTGATGTATTTGTAAACCAAGAAAAAATTTTAGTTCCCCCATCATGGACATTTCAAATTTGCTTTTCATGAGATTTTCAAAATGTTTTGAAAGATTCGGATTAGTGGACCCAAAAATGATGTCGTCCACATAAATCTGAACAATCAAAATGTCATTGTTGCATTTTCGAGTAAACAAGGTAGGATCGACAGTTCCTTTGGTGAGATTGTTTTGAATCAGGAAAGAGGACAGTTCGTCATACCACGCTCTCGAAGCTTGTTTCAAACCATAGATTGCCTTTTTGAGTTTGTAGACGTAGTATGGATGTTCCATGTCTATGAAGCCTTCTGGCTGACTCACGTACACTTCTTCTTTCAGAGTTCCATTCAAGAACGCGGTGTTAATGTCCATCTGATAAACCTTGATGTTTTTGTGAGCTGCGTAGGCTAAGATTATCCTGACTGCTTCAAGTCTAGCTATTGGCGCGAATGACTCTTCAAAATCTATTCCTTCTTCCTGTCCGTATCCTTTGGCCACGAGACGAACTTTGTTGCGAATTACAGTCATTTCTTCATCCCTTTTGTTCTTCCATAACCATTTGAGATCAATGACTCGAATGTTAATTGGTCTTGGAACCAAATCCCAAGATTCATGTAGACGATATTGGAGAAGTTCCTCCTGCATCACTTCTATCCAAGCATTTTCTGCTATTACCTCCCGAATGTTCTTTGGTTTTTTAGTGCTAATTGAGCAAAGGTAAATGCACAAGTCACAGTCTGTGGCAAGTTGGCGTCTCGTCTGAATTGGCCATGAAGGTTCACCAATAACTTGTTCAATTGGATGGTCTTTTGTCCACTTCAGAGTACAAGGATACCGTTGGTTAAACGTATGCGAGTTAGATGGTTCTCGTAAGTTTGAAGATGATTCAGTTGATTCCGTAGCAAACGGGTTTTCAAATAGGTCTTCATCTAACGTTGCATTGTTCTGGTTTTGTGAAGGTTCTTCTTGAAATGATATGTTTTGGTTTTGCTCATCAACGCCGCCGGTAAAACTGTTTCAAGAATAGGATTTGTCAAAGTCGATGTAGATGACGTTGATGGAGTTGGTGCATTGGTTTTGACCGTGGTAGATGCATCTTCTGTTGGTGGAGGTGGTAGATGATTTTGAGCGGTGCGCCGGAATGATGGTTTGATGCATTTGTGGAAGTTCCACCATAGTATTCATCGAACATTAACTCGAAAAAATTCTCCCATTCTTGTTCATGAGGTGTGTCAGCAAAAGTTGATGGAGCTCTTTGTTGTATGAGTCCTGAATCGATGTGTCCGTAAGTCACTGTTTGGTGCGGGTTCTAATTTGTTTTGATTAGAAGCCATCGGATTAAGCGCGGGTTCTAGAGCGAGTCTCTCAGAAGCCATTTGTTAAAGTTCCTCAAAATTCACATTCATCATCTCCATGATCTTCCTAGTTCTTCTGTTATACACCCCTAATGCCCTCAAGTTTTACTCGAGTATCCAATGAAGATTCTAATATCACCTTTAGCTTTCAGTTTACCTAGATCTTCTCTGTCGTTCGTTGGATAGCACAAAGCGCCAAACACGTGAAGGTAAGAGATATCAGGTTTTCTATTGTTCACTAGCTCATATGGGGTTTTATTGAATCTTGGATGGATTAGGGATCGGTTCTGAGTGAAACAAGAAGTGGCAACAGCATCAGCCCATAAAAATAACGGTGCACTAGAATAGATTAGCATTGTGCGAGCAGCTTCCATAAGAGTACGATCTCTTCTTTCAATTACCCTATTCTGCTATGGAGTTCTAACCACTGATTTCTGATGTGTGATTCCAACATCTTCAAAATAAGTTCTTAACTCCAGATTTGTAAATTCTGTGCTATTGTCTGTTCTTACAACCCTTATAGGAGTTTGTAGAAGTACTCGAATATGCTTTAGAAAGGTGATGATGATGCCTGGTGCTTAGTCTTTTGACCTTAAAAACTTAACCCATGTATATCTTGAATAATTATCGACGATAACAAGAATATACTTTTTCCCATTAATGTTTTCAACTCTCATTGGGCCACATAAGTCCATGTGCAACATATGCAACCTTGCTTCCGAACTGGGTACGGGTTTAGGTTTATATGATGCTCTTTTGCTTTTTCCTTGTTCGCATGATGGACATAGGTGATCCTTGGTGTATTTGAACTTTGGAAGTCCGTTGACGATGTTGTCTTTGGTCAGTTTGTTGATAGTGTCAAAATTGAGATGGGATAGCCTTCTATGCCACAACCAGGACTTTGTTCCAGATGCTCGTGTCATAAGACATATTGGTGATGAAGAGGCCATTTGGTTTATGTCGATAGCATACAAGTTTGTATCACGATTCCAGCTTAAGAGATCGTGCCATCCAAGTTTCTAACTAAGCATGCATTTATCCTAAACGCAACCTCTAAATCTGCATCATAGAACTATCCGACTGAAAACAAATTGTGTCCCAACCCTTCGACATAGTAAACCCGAGTGATCAAATAATTTCCAAAAGGTAGATCTCCATAACCCATGATAGTTGCTACATGATCATTTCCAAAATGAACGGTTCCCATGAATTTCCAGACAAAATTGATCAGCAGCTTCAGATTCCCGGTCATGTGCTTGGAGCAACCCGAGTCGACGATCCAAAGACATATTTCGATAACCTACCGAATACAGAAGAAGATGTTTTTGGAAACCGTTTTGATTTTGGTTCCTTTGGGTTAGAGGTAAAATTTTGATCATACTCATAGAAGTTTTCAACTGGGTATACTGATTTATCGCTCATTCTACCATTCTCGAGTGTGAAAATTCTACCCGTTGGTTTCCAAATATCATCCCTATAGTAAATACTATGCTTCTTATCAGTATTGTAATACCTAAATCTTGCAACTAGACTTCCTATTGGTTTAGTATAAGTTCTTTTTGGAACGTTCTTCTAAACAGGCTTAACAATCTCTTTCTTAGAAACACAATCATCATGAACATTAATTAAAGGTTTCTTGCAAGTTAAACAAACAGATTCAACAGATTCATTAAACTTAGCAGATTTCATAGGTTCATTACATTCAGATGAAATGTCTTTCTTATTACAAAGCGGTAAATTCCTAGGGTGTGCTTCTACTTTCTTCTCTTTATTCAAGCTACTACTCGTAGAGGCAGGCGAGACTCTCTTGTTCCTTGTATTGCTCTTAGGCTTTAGTCTGCTGCTCCTAGAGGTGCTTGCTAGTCCTGTAGAAGGTAAGGCACACGCATTAGGATTCACTTTGTTATCAAGAGAAGTGGTTTCGGCTTTCCTAGTCTCTTTAGAGTGCTTGTTTAAACTTATGTCGTTTGTTCCATATGGTTTAGATGTGGAGGCACACGCATTAGTGGTACTCATCCTAAAAGGCCGGTGCTAAAAATTTTGGTTTCTCGATATCCGCTTTTTCATTTTCAACAATTTTTTCTTTATGCTTTGACAAGGGGTGGAGTGATGGTTTTGAAAATTATTTTGCTCATTGACTTTGGAGGAGGCAGAGAAATAGACATTTTGGTTTAAAACCTATTTGGGAACATTTGCTTTCTCCTTAGTCAATGGTTTTGCAATCTTAGTATCCACGACCTTTCCTTTTGACATTCCAAAGGAGCCCTCAAAAGATCATTTTGTTCTTTCATGTCTTTGTAGGCACGCTCATACTACGCTTGTCATAATTTCATTCCTCCGCTTTTTCGATCAAGTTTTTTAAAATATGAGACATTTTCTTTTTCAAGTTTTTCAAGAGCTTTTTCATATTTTGAAACAATTGTGGAGGTCTCAGACTGGAGTCTTTCATGGTCTTCAATAGAATATGTTTGTAAAACAATGGACATGATATCAGTTGTTATAACATCTTCGAAGAGAGAATCATTCAAATTTTCAAAAAGTTTGATGTGTTCAAAACATTCATTAGCTTTCTTTACCAGAGATTTATGGTCCTTGACAAAGTCACATGTTTCTTTCAAAAATGCTTGTTCAAAGTGAATTACCCTCGCACTAACGTGGTTTAGCGGATTGGCAATTTCATTTTCAAAAACCTTTTTCATTTCATCGTGAAAACTAGAAAACCAGTTATTAGTGCTGATGTTGATTTTTGATTTAACAAGCTCTTGAAGTTTCCCCATTCTAGTTTTAATTTCATCTAAAATGCTTCTAGGATCACTTGTGTTAAAAGGATTGTTTGAAGACATTTGTTCTATGTTCGAAAATGATTTTGAGACAACTACAGGTTTTGAAACTGGTTTTGACTCATTTTTTGAAACATCGGGTGTTATGGAAAACTTTGACTTTTCTTTTTGAGGAACAAAAGTAATGCCATAAAATTTGTTATATTTATTGTAGTCGATTGGTTTTATTTCTGGATTCTTTTGTTTCATTTTTGATCTACTCTCTTCAGATAGTTCTAACGTTTCATAAGAATCACGAACATTTAAGGGTTCATGCAAGGCTTTTCCATTGTTCAAAACATTCTTCTGAGCTTTCTTGAGTGCACAAGGAGGGTTGTTACCAAGAGCCATTTTTTGAGTAGTATGATAATACGGATTTGTTTGATTAATTAGCATATTCGTTGATTTGGATGAATGACCCGTTGTAACAAGCAAATTATCCAATTTTTTTATTTTTTCATTTTTATCAAGAATTTCATCAAGAAGAGAATCTTCTCGTTTTGAAAAATCAAAGAATCAACTTTTTCTTCTTCTTTTCAAGATCAGAATAGGTTGTTTTTTGTTTAGAAAGTTGGTTTTTAAGATCATAATTTTCCTCGTTTAAAGATTTTATTTTTAACCTCAAATTAATGTCAAGTGTGTCATACTTGATTTGCAATTGTTTTTCTCTTAAAATAGAATTTCGATAACCAATTTCTAATTCAGACTCTTTGTTTTTGTGAAATTCAAAAGCTTTTGCATTTTCCTTGTACCTCTCAAGCTCAGCGGTCAATTTATTATTCGCGGCCTTAACATCGCGATTGACCTTTTTAACTTTCTCAATTTCAATGCCACAGTTATTAATCAATGATTCAAATAAGGCACGTGTTTCCTCATCAGTCTCAGTATTTTGTGCCACAGAGCCTCCATTAGGATCTATATCTGGAGTTTAAGAGATAATATTGCTACTACTCAGATTGTCTAGGTATGTATCATAAGTGGGTGTTGGCGTCACAGAATGCTGTTCGTCATGAGTAAACGCATCAAATATGACATTGTTATAGCATGGATCAATGATTGGTATCTCAGATACTGCATTGGCGTCATAAACATGAGGTGCGTCAGAATCAGTGTCGTACTTAGTGTGACAACTCGTAATTTCAGGTCATTTTGCAAACTTTGAAAAATTCACTATTCATCATTTATCGTAAACTAGGTTTACGAGTATCAAATTCGCGTAACCTTAGTGGTTTAGCTGCAAATTCATGAACATTTTATCGAGGACATTTCATATAGACTAGGTTTAATCTATATATCATTAGCATCATTATCATCATATTAGTTCATGCATGGTTTCGCATTTCTCATTAAACGCATAATTTCTTATTAAATAAACGCTATCGCGTAAACATTTATTTTGAATATTGATCCGACACTTCCAAAAATAATCCTAATATATTTTTATACTCATATTAAGATTATAAAAATAATATTATTAGTTTACCCGGTGTTTTAAATTTATTTGGTATATAAATTGTTATATTTATATAATTACGACGGTTTTCGTAAATACTACTTGATAATTATTATTTCACTCAATTCTTGTAAGAAATGTATTTTTATAATTTTTATGACTTTGATATATTTTATTTTGATCCGTTAAAATTTATTTTTAGCTAACGCTACCCTAAATGCTTAATTATGTACACAAGTTACCAACTATCCTTAAATAACTACCCATTTACTTCTACACATATATAATTAACTAATCAAAATACATGAACACTTGCCTAGATATACTAATGTCGACATATGTAGATGACTCACACACTTTTGTGTAAAAAAAAATATATCAAGCTATAATTTACTTACATATTATATTAATTACTTCTACACATACACTTATAATATCAAAGGTGAAAAAAAAAATCTCTCTCTCTTCCTCTCCATGAAGGCCGGCCATCTCAAGAACCAAGGAGGAATCCATAAAATTTTCTAGTTCAAGTGATTATCATGTCCTACTAGTAATCTATTTCAAGGTTTTGAAATAAAAATCTATAGATTAATAAGGTTTTTATCATCTTCTTCACATATTCAAGTAAGCATTTCATGATCTTCATAACTTTTTCATATTCATCTTATTGTTATTTCATCATTTTTGCAAGAAACATGTATGTTACATATGAATTTATACCACTTTTGTTATTTTTATTACTTATTATCTATATCTATATCTATACTACTTTATAATACATTTGGGACTTGCTAAAAAAGGCAGTCTTAAAATTGTAAGACCAAAAACATTTCTATTATAAGAAATATTTGTCTTACTTTTAGGGTCGATCTAAATTTGCACCCCCATTTTTCCTTTCCTTGCACCTCATATTAGGCCAATCATTGGCCCAATGATTGGTTTGTTTTTTCCTTTTTTTTTTTTGTATAATTTTATTTGTGTAATGTATATATATATAGTGTTTTTATTTGTAGAGTATATATAGTGTGTATTTATTTGTGTAGTATTTTTATATGTATAGTGTATTTAATTGTGTAGTGTTTTTATATGATATTTATTTTACGTTATGCTTTTTAATTGTGTGTTTGTTTCCATTTAATTAAACAATAACAATAAAACATTAAACAAGTAAAACAACAATGTTTTCAATATTACAACGAAATCTACTCCACATGAAGATTATTAATGTCATCTATAAGCTCATAGAGTATTCCACTCGGCCGACATGCGTGATCAACTGGATTTCTTGCCAATTCCAAATATGCTCCAACGCTTTTATTTTTGCCTGCAACAAATTGTTTTCAGCCAATAGCATGTTGATCGTTGTATCTTTTAGTTTCGCAGTCATACAGCTGAAGAGGCTTCACCAAAGTACTTTTGTTGAAATATTTCCTTCCATATGAAGTATCGACACCCATAGTCTTTAGTCCCCGACCTACATGATCTAAACAATTATAAGAAATGTATTCTTAACAAATAAGTTATTGATATATTTACATAAATAAGCAAACGCTTAATTATTTACCTTTAACAAATGACATGCATAATACTTCAGACCACAAGTTTTGGGCTTGTGGGATGTTCTTTCAATTATTAATCCACGCTGACAACATTAATAAAGTAGGATTTTGTTGTTGCGTCTGGCCAAAAGAATTTGTATAATTATTCACAACATAAATTAGTAATATCATGGTTCACAAGAACCAATCTTGTTATAGATTAATAGTTGATACATGGTTCACAAAATTACAATATAACTAGAAACTAAGAAATCTGTAACAAAAGATGACGAAGTCGTTTGCTATAAATCAAGAATCGCCTATACATGTTTTGTCATTTACAATATAAATCAAGAATCGCTATACATGTTTTGTCATTTACAATATAAATCAAGAATCGCCTATACATGTTGTGTCATTTACAATATAAATCAATAACTGCTTCACGTATATCTAAACATCCTCTGTCGTTGAGCAAACACATGTTCCCATGGCGCGCCCTCGGCATTTCTAAAATGTCTCCATTGTGGGTGATTATACGGGAGTGGTGAGTCTTCATCATCAAGAAACGCAAGAACGAAGTGAGCACATTCGTTGTTCCCCACACTAAGAATCACAACCGAGACAATATTTCTGGCCAATCGGAGAACCTCTTAGCGAAAGACACAAAAGAGATTGTGAATTGGTTATACATACAATAGGACGGTTAAGAGATGTAGCAATAACCACTCCCATTTCTCGCATAGTCATCCAATCAACGCCGGTGCCGCACCCTAAACCAATTCATCGAAGTTACGTAGATGTAAAAGAATCACCCCACATTTCCTCAGAACAATCTCGTATTGTCTACCTCTTCCCTAGCAAGAGCTCTCAATTCGGCCACATTTCTTGATGACGGCCAAGACCTACGGCAAGAGCTCGATAGCCACAATTTCCATCACCTTCCACGCTAAAGATCCCTAGGATCCAAATGGCCGAAAATAGCCGAATTTCACCATACAATATTCGCTAAAGTAATCTGAACGCATAAGTGGTGTCTTAAGTCGCCTCTAGCTAGCCTTCTTAAGTCTCGAGACGCTAAGGCCCTCCCACATAAGAACCGTCTCGCAGTTCTTCATTGAAGTCTGGACTTTTTAGGTTTTGTGTAGCTTCAGGTGCCTTGTGGGGGTTCTTCGCTCAAATCCGGATCTTTTGTTTAGAATTGGATTTGTTGTCCTTTGCGCCGGACGCCCATGATTATCGCTCTTTAATACAGGTTGTCAATGACACAGATTCGTGAGCGTATATACTGAGCCCTGTTTAACATATTTTTTTTTACAAACGACGATGCTTTGCTAAAAACACCTTTGAATTTTTGTACGTCATCTTGACAAGAAAAATATTCGTGCTCTTCGTGCCCTTGAGGCTCTTGAGGATGTTCAGCTCTTCGTGCTCTTGAGTATTTCGACAACAAGCCGTGGAACGCTTTGTTCTCCAAAATTATCAACATAATCAAGCCGAATTGGCAATCTCAGTATTCGAAAAAGAACTTGTTAAAATTATCGGTATTGACGGGAAGAATAATTTGATAGGCATACGCTTGCTTGAAGCCAAAAACAGTTGGTGATAGCATGGTAAACCATACACTAACCGCAACTCATGATCACATGCTTGTGGTCAACATCCCGCTTACTTCTGGTATGAGCCGTAAAGCATCCATTGAAACATTATACCGCACTGTTAAATAGAGTGCTCTTACAAGCATGCGCTTGATTTTGCTTGTATTCAAAGAGGCTCGATCGCAGCTTTCTTTTGCCAGCCTATAATCTTGTCGAATCAACACAACAACGTGTTCTAAGCCGACCGCAGGTTGCCCAAGTATAACTTCAAGAAGACGGTTGACTCTCAACTCTACATGTTTTGTTCCGGCCGGCTACGATATTGATCGGTAATATATGACACAAACATGTTGTCGTAATCTCTTGTACCGCCACTTGAATATCGATGCGCGTCAATCAAACTCGCTAATCACACAGCCCGCCACTTGTGAATGACCGACCGCGAACCGCCTTAAACCGCTTAAGCACCTAATGCAATGAAGATCAGGGAGTATAGTGTTTCGGTCGTTATGTCCCAAATGAGCTATGCAATGGATTATCAAACGCTTAGTGATCGCTAGATTTGAACTAAAAGGATTTGATGATTATTATAACTACAAGAAAAGCCAACAAATAAAACGCTTAAATGCAAATTAAAGGAAATTAAAAAGATAAAATCTATTAAATAAACGCTATCACTATATTTAAAATGATGAACGCTTAAAACTTAAAACTAAAACTTACGCTTAAAATAAAATTACGTAATCGCATAAAAATAAAAAGTGAAACTTACACAATATTAATCCTAAAAATATGAAAATAACATTTTTACAAACCTAATGATAAAAGAAATTTTTTAGAAAAAGAAAATTATTTTTATAACTAATTAATTAATTATTATTAATTAAAAACTATTTTAACTATTTAATAATTACCTAAAATACAAGAAAATAGGAATTAAAGCTAGAAAAATAAAATTATGAAATGGAAAAGTCTAAAATATCAAACTAGAATTTTCAAAACTATTTTTGTATTTTTCTGATTATTTTTCTATTTTTATGAATTTTAAACTATTAAAAACTAATTAAATTACTAAAAATTACCAAATAAACTATGAAAAATCCGGAAAATTACTTTTTTCACTTTTTATATTTATCTAAACCTAAGAAAATTGAAAATTATTTTTGGAACTTTTTCTTAATAATTTGCAATAAAACCTATTAAAAAGTGATTAAAATCTATTTAAATTGAGAAAAATAGCAAATAAAGACCAAAAATTATGAACTCTTCAGGAAAATTCTAAAATGATATTATGAATCTAAGAAAAATGATAAATCAACAGGTTATGTGTAGAAATTAAAAGATGTAGTGCAAACTGATGTGAAATAAACTACTAAATATAAGCAAATAAGCTATTAAGGCAACCAAACAAAGGAACAAAGCTAACTTAAGCTAAAATGAACTAATTGCAACTGATGAGACCTACTCCTAACAAGTTATAAGCTCAGAACCAAGATCTAAACCAAACCGCTAAATAAGCAAACTGTTGAAACACCCCACTGCTTAAGCTTATACACCAGCCTTATCCAATAAGCAAAACCAAAACCACTTATGCACCCTATAGACCACCCGCTAGCTACAATTGTGCCAAAAATCGATCATGGAAAGCTCTTTGAGCCCCGTGCACAAGCTGCACAACCGAGAAAAAGCTCAAGATTAACTGAGTTTGGAGCGTGGCAATTTACACCCAAAAGAGAGGACTGCTTGAAGCTTATAAAAATTTGTAAAATTCAACTAAAATGGTAATAAGTAACCGCACTGGATGAAGTTTTAAAGTACCAAATTTCACCGAAAATGGCTAAAAATCAAGCCATGAAAATTCTTCTATCCGAGCCCAAAACAGTGTTTTAGCACTTTTGACTTTTGAAGATATGAAGAACTTTGACTAATTTGAACTTTGGAACCAATTTTGTCACTGAGATTGATGTTATATGTTGTATTGAACTTGTTGCAAGCAATGTTATAGACTTCTAAACACAACTCAATGATTTTGCAATCCTAAATCCACAAAGCTAATGCTAGATGGATTCAAAGGAACTTTTGACTTTTGAAGACTAGCAGGCACACAGTGATGACTCAAGTGAACATATTAAGACCAAACAAACATGAAACAACAGACATGAATCCATCAAGACAAGCTTATAGGCGCCTTAGGCTATAAACCAAACACCCTTATTACACTAATTTGCAACCGAGACAAATCCAAACACGAACCGTGAATTTTATGATCAAACTAACTTCAACCAATCTAGATACTACTGCTTGAACACTTTTAACAGATTAAGACTGCAATTGCTGAATGTGCATAGAAACTTATAAATTTGACTTACAAATGTCCAAGCCACAATGGCTAGCAAAATGTGAACCAAGGACCTCTAACCTATATAATCCAACCCAGATAATCAAATCACCCCATTTCCAAACCTCGCATCAACCCATTTCCTTTCTCGATCACCTTGATCCATTTTGACTTTTTGTTGACCAAGTTTCAATTTTGCTTAAAACTTGATTAGAGGCTTACAGAAAGCTATTAAGAGCTTATATGAGCTTGTTTGAAATTGAAATTGAGTTGCTTAAAGCTTTGACAAATGAGTTTGAAACTTGAAATTTCAACAGTTAACAATAATGATGGAAATTGAACATAAACTGAAATTAATACTTGAATCAAGTTAAAATACACTGAAAAGGTTTACTTGAGTACAAATGTAACTTGAAAATACAACTATAAATCTGATTTAGACTAAGGAATTATAAAACGACATACATTGCTAGAAAAACTAAAACTAACTATCCTCTCATTGCTTCTCTTGGTCTTTTATACACCCAAATCTTCATCTCCTCTCTCTCGGATGTTTCCCACTAATAAACTTGACCATTGATCACTCAAATCAATCTTAGCCGCTTAAAGTGTTTTGGCCAATTTTGGTTTAATGTTCTGGAGGTGGGCAGGGTAGGTATGGGGTGCATTTAATGATCCTTTGGAGTTAAGTGTTTGGAGGGGTAGAGTAGTAGGTGATGATGATGAGTGTTATCGATGAAGGTAATGGTGATGATGGTTATGGTGATATAACCCGGGAGAGAG
This sequence comes from Chrysanthemum makinoi, assembly GCA_910596185.1. Classification (NCBI taxonomy): domain Eukaryota; kingdom Viridiplantae; phylum Streptophyta; class Magnoliopsida; order Asterales; family Asteraceae; genus Chrysanthemum; species Chrysanthemum makinoi. Next base: position 223,655,201 of record OU343219.1, on the reverse strand, counting down.
GAAAGAGTGAGTCAAAATCATTTGACCGTATTAATAAAAGAAGGGTCCAAATGGCAGGGTTCAAAACTGGGTAAGGTGGTCAAATGAATTGACAAGCCAAGGTTAGTAATAGGTTAATAATCAGCGGCCTAAGTTGCCATTTCTGAAACTGTAGGGACTAGAACTGCCAAATCTGCAAAGTTGATGCAAGGGCTGAAATTGACAAGTATCAATAGTTCAAGGACCAAAGTTGACATTTTCACATTTTCCAGGGACCAATTCTGCCAATTTTCAAAGTTGAAGGACCATTCTTGTAATTTTCTCAAACTTTTGATATTTTTCACCAAAGGACTAAATTTGACAAGTTATGATTTAAAAAGGACCTTTGGTGACTTTTCTTTGAAACTTTGACTCGTGGACTATTTTTGACAGTTTTAGAAACTGGGACCTAAACTCGCCAATTATGCAAACTTTGCTCATTTTTCATCTCGATTTTAAACATTTTGCATCCTAAACATATAAAATGCAATTTTGGAATATTTTCAGTGTTTGGATGCATTTCGAGCATTTTAACCGCTTTTGCGCCTCAGATTGATTAAAAATGATGAGTATTTAGACACTCATCAATCCCCACACTAAACTATTGCTAGTCCCTAGCAATCTTTTGAGAAAAACTTAATGGATTTGAATCTCTTTACCAAAAGCCATTACTTCGGGAGTAGCCAAATGTTTCAGTTCAAGTAAGAACTATGGTACACCGATAACCATGTGATTTTGAGCAAACCACCCGCTTTCAACGGATTTGATTTTGTCTTTACCAAGCCGCACTTTCCGACTAGCCAACTCTTAGACAAATTATCAATATTGTCTTTGGTGAGTCGATTACCAATTATGGTTTTTCACCGCTTTACCACAAGCCATAACTCTTGGGCTAGCCAACTCTTCACTTTTAAGGATATGGTGAGCTCAATACCATACAATTTTGGGCAAATTGCAAGCCGTCAACGGATTTGAGATATCTTTACCAAGAGCCGCTTGCTCTCGGATTAGCCAATCCTTTAGTTTATTAGACAGGCGGACTGATAACCAAATGAGAAGAGTAAACACTTACTCCAAAAAAAATTTGGCCAAAACGGGAATTAGGCGGATAATACATGATAAAATTCGTGAGAATTCCCCCCACACTTAGAAATGAATATTGCCCTCAATATTCAAAGTACCTAGCGTTATGCCAAACAAAGAACTAAAAAGGGAAATATTACGCCATTATTTTGAAAGATTTTTTTTTTTCAACTTACTTATATACACAACATGTGGGCAACCCCCCCACACTAGGGTGGTAGAAAATAGAAAGAAGTCAGATATATGGGTGAAAACCCATATGGCATGCTACTGTTTTTGATTCCCGAGTCGCTAGCTTGACTCGACCTCAATTAATTTGTTGGAAAGTTACGTGGAAAACCAATCTCGATCGGACTTTCATTCAAGATGTTTGGACAAACATTGAAGCACGTGAAAGTTCCACACCGATGAGATATATTCCCGGCTCAAGATAATGGTACATGAAAATGCCGGGATCAAAGATAATGTCTTCATTCTCAAGGAGTGAAGAAAGTGAGAAGTGACGTAATATATGAAGAAAAGGCAGAAAATCATGATAGAAATCATGACTAACTCTTCATCCTCAATAGGAGAATTCATAGTTTCATGAATCTCCTCGCTTGTTTCAATTGGTCTAGACATATCTCGTGTGTCTAGATCAAAGTAGAAGTTATCATACTCCCAGGAGATATGATATGAGTGAGTTCATCCGAGAACTCCATGAAGGTGAATGAATCATATTCGTAATCTATATGAGTGGGTTCATCGCGAACTCTCAAAGGTAAATGATTCATGATCGAGGAGAGAATTATGAGAATGAAAAGTGGTACCGCCACTAATCTTCTCTCCCATATTATTAAAACAGAAGGCTTTCATTTCCGGAATAGAATCATCGGAAAGAATGTCACTATCCTTAATGGGGATAGGAGATGAAATAGGTTCTCTTGAAAGCTCGATTTTAGAAATGAGAATACTGACATTCAATAATGTTGCTCGAAGTGCTTCATCTTTGATTTCAAAGTGTCGTAAGAATCATTATCTTCTTCTAAGCTAACAAGCTCAGAAGGTGAATCTTCCACATAAATGATGTCTCCACAAGATAACTAATCATCATCGAATCGAGAACATCTCAACATGATCATTTTGGAAGACAAGAGGAGGAGGGATGTCACACACATGATCAAGAATTCCCTGTGACTCTTTTGGGATTGGAACAAGGTTCTCAACACTAGACTTTATGAGTTCGTCCGATTCCTTTTCAGAACAAAGGTTTGTGATGCTCGCCCCCATAATAAGAGAGTGAGTGTGAATCTCGGTGTGATAGCTTGTTTGAGATGAAATCTCAACCTGCCTGAATATCAACCGACCGGGGGTTGAGAAATATTACTTTTAAAAGGATAAAACCCTCCTCGCCATCATCATATATAGAGCAGCCTTGAGAAATTGGGAACGCTTTAGCCGCTTGCTCTAGGATAAATAATTCTTCCCTAGATTTATGAGCTTCTCGCTCTTCGCCACATCTCCTATGGTTTTTTCACCACTCACTTGATTCTTAAAGTTACTAATCATATCCTCAAGTGTTTTTATTGGCGGTTTCAAAATCTCGAGATTTCTTGAGACAACTCCGTGGAGTTTGAACCGATAGTGCCGCTGGAGGTTGGGAATTTTCAAACATGTAAGAGTCATGATTGTTACAAGGAACTGGGTTCCCTATTTGACAATCAGAGCTGAAATGGGGACCTCCACAAGACTCACAACAAAAACTGCTGAGTCCGGACAGTGAATCATATGGATTTGGTCATATCCAAAGTTCTGAGCATCACCGGAAAACTGTTCATAGATAAACGTGTTTCCGGATTGACACTCAAATCCTTGGTGAGGACCTCCATTGTTTCACAACAGGCGCCGTATTGATGAAGAATAGTCGGGTTGTGGTGGGTAATTGGAAAAGTTAGAGGAGTCGCTAAATGAGTTTCGATTAGGATCATAATCAAATGAATTCCTCGAACCACAAAACAAACAACCTCTATGAATATCATTACCACATTGTACACATGTACACCAACCATGTGGTGAACCAAAGAGAGGTTCACCACAACCGACACAAGGAATAAACGATTGCATTTGATAGTTATGAAGAGGAATCACTATCCAAAGAATCAACAAAACCAACATGGTGATCCTGGATGACTATCAAGTCTCAAGAACATTCGTAAAGATCGAGGTGGGACAAGTGGTGTGCTCTGAGAGCTAGCAATTTCCACCTCTTCCGCTATGGTCTCCGGTTCTCGTCCTGAGAAACGGAAGATTAGGCAAGTCATTTTTGCTAGTCATCGGTGTTTGAACGGGTTCATCGTAATCAATTCTAATTCTACCTTTTCATCAAGATAAATTTGTTCGATTAGATTACGGGCTCTAGATTCAAAGAGATAGTCCTCGAATCCTGTGGGTTCTTGGGGTAGCTCCGACGCTTGAACCGGTTTGTCAAGATTAGAATGTATTTCGTGTGGCGGGTGGTCAAATAACTTTGAAAAGCATTTTGATGGATAATTCGCATCTAATTGCAAAATTCGCTGAACTAGGCCCTCCACACCGCCACACATTCGACGCATGAAGTTGACTTAATGTCGACATAAGAATTAAACATATAGAGGATTAAGAAGAGAATCAAATGGTTGAGAGGATATGAAGAATAGAATTAAACAGCAAAAGAGGGTAAGAGAAATAGAATCAACGAATAAGAGGAATGAGAAGAATATTTTTGGGGTTTTTGGATAAGAAAATATAAACATATACAGATGGATGGTATGAACAAAGAGTGAATATCCAAATCACTAATCTGCTAAACGTAAGATTATCAAGACAGCACCCCGCAGACGGCGCCAAAAATTTGATGCTGCGGCCAATCAGCGCTTAAATCACACCCGCCACTTGTGAATGACTGGACCGTAACAAATTTTAAAACCGCTTAAGCACGTAATGCAATGAAGATCGGAGTATAGTGTTTCCCTGGTCGTATGTCCCAAATAGCTATGCAATGGATTATCAAACGCTAGTGATCGCGAGATTTGAACGGAAAAAGGATTTGATGATTATTATAACTACAGGAAAAGCCAACAAATTAAAACGGCTTAAATGCAAATTAAAGGAAATTAAAAAGATAAAATCTATTAAATAAACGCTATCACTATATTTAAAATGATGAACGCTTAAAACTTAAAACTAAAACTTACGCTTAAAATAAAATTACGAATCGCATACAAAATAAAAAGTGAAACTTACACAATATTAAGCCTAAAAATATGAAAAATACATTTTACAAACCTAATGATAAAAGAAAATATTTAGAAAAAGAAAATTATTTTTATAACTAATTAATTAATTATTATTAATTAAAACTATTTTTAACTATTTAATAATTACCTAAAATACAAGAAAATAGGAAATAAAGCTAGAAAAATAAAATTATGAAATGGAAAAGTCTAAAATATCAAACTAGAATTTTCAAAACTATTTTTGTATTTTCTGATTATTTTTCTATTTTTTATGAATTTTAAACTATTAAAAACTAATTAAATTACTAAAATTACAAAATAAACTATGAAAAATCTGGAAAATTACTTTTTTTTATATTTATCTAAACCTAAGAAAATTGAAAATTATTTTTTGAACTTTTTCTTAATAATTTGCAATAAAACCTATTAAAAAGTGATTAAAATCTATTTAAATTGAGAAAAATAGCAAATAAAGACCAAAAATTATGAACTCTTCAGGAAAATTCTAAAATGATATTATGAATGTAAGAAAAATGATAAATCAACAGGTTATGTGTAGAAATTAAAAGATGTAGTGCAAACTGATGTGAAATAAACTACTAAATATAAGCAAATAAGCTATTAAGGCAACCAAACAAAGGAACAAAGCTAACTTAAGCTAAAATGAACTAATTGAAACTGATGAGACCTACTCCTAACAAGTTATAAGCTCAGAACCAAGATCTAAACCTAACCGCTAAATAAGCAAAACCGGTGAAACACCCTATCAGTTTGCTTATACACCGCCTATCCAATAAGCAAAACCAAAACCACTTATGTACCCTATAGACCACCCGGCTAGCTACAATTGTGCCAAAAATCAGATCATGGAAAGCTTCTTGAGCCCTGGGCACAAGCCGCACAAATCGAGAAAAAGCTCAGATTAATCGAGTTTGGAGCAGGCAATTTACACCCAAAAGAGAGGACTGCTTGCTTATAAAAATTTGTAAAATTCAACTAAAATGGTAATAAGTAACTGCACTGATGAAGTTTTAAAGTACCAAATTTCATCAAAATGGCTAAAACTCAGCCATGAAAATTCCTTCTATCCGAGCCCAAAACAGTTTTAAAGACTTTTCGACTTTTGAAGATATGAAGAACTTTGACTAATTTGAACTTTGGAACCAATTTTGTCACTGAGATTGATGTTATATGTTGTAATGAACTAGTTGCAAGCAATCTTATAGACTTCTAAACACAACTCAATGATTTTGCAATCCTAAATCCACAACAGCTAACGTAGCTAGATGGATTCAAAGGAACTTTTGACTTTGAAGACTAGCAGTAAACGGTGATGACTCAAGTGAACATATTAAGACCAAACAAACATGAAACAAATGCATACGAACTATCAAGACAAGCCTATAAGGCCTCTTAGGCTATAAACCAAACACTCTTATTACACTAATTTGCAACCGAGACAAATCCAAACACGTAAACTGAATTTTATGATCAAACTAACTTCAACCAATCTAGATACTAATGCTTGAACACTTTTAACAGATTAAGACTGCGAATTGCTCAATGTGCATAGAAACTTATAAATTTGACTTACAAATGTCCAAGCCACAATGGCTAGCAAAATGTGAACCAAGGACCTCTAACCTATATAATCCAACCCATAATCAGAATCACCCCATTTCCAAACTCCAGATCAACCCATTTCCTTTCGCATCACCCTTGATCCATTTTGACTTTTTGTTGACCAAGTTTCAATTTTGCTTAAAACTTGATTAGAGGCTTACGTAAAAGCTATTAAGAGTTTATATGAGCTTGTTTGAAATTGAAATTGAGTTGCTTAAAGCTTTGACAAATGAGTTTGAAACTTGAAATTTAAACAGTTAACAATAATGATGGAAATTGAACATAAACCTAAATTAATACTTGAATCAAGTTAAAATACAATCAAAAGGTTTACTTGAGTACAATAGAACTTGAAAATACAACTATAAATCTGATTTAGACTAAGGAATTATAAAACGACATACATTGCTAGAAAAACTAAAACTAACTATCCTCTCATTGCTTCTCTTGGTCTTTTATACACCCAAATCTTCATCTCTCCTCTCTCTGGATGTTTCCCACTAATAAACTTGACCATTGGATCACTCAAATCAATCTTAGCCGCTTAAAGTGTTTTGGCTTCAATTTTGGTTTAACAAATTGAGCGGGCGGGTGGTAGGTAATGGGTGCATTTAATGATCCTTGGAGTTAAGTGTTTGGAGGGGGGGTAGAGTGAAGGTGATGATGGTCGAGTGTTATCGATGAAGCAGTAATGGTGATGATGGTTATGAGTGACCCTCAGGAAAGGGAGAGTGAAGAGTGAGTCAAAATCATTCGACCGGTATTAATAAAAAAGAAGGGTCCAAATGGCGTGGGTTCAAAAATGCGTAATGTGGTCAAATGAATTGTGACAATGGGGCCAAGGTTAGTAATAGGTTAATAATCGCGGCCTAAGTTGCCATTTCAAATCAGAGGGACTAGAACCGCCAAATCTAAAGTTGATGCAAGGGATGAAATTAACAAGTATCAATAGTTCAAGGACCAAAGTTGACATTTTCACATTTTCCAGTGGACCACTCGCCAATTTTCAAAGTCAAGGACCATTCTTGTAATTTTCTCAAACTTTTGATATTTTTCACCAAAGGACTAAATTTGACAAGTTATGATTTAAAAAGGACCTTTGGTGACTTTTCTTTGAAACTTTGACTCGTGGACTATTTTTGATGCTTTTAGAAACTTGGAGGACCGAAATCGCCAATTATGCAAACTTTGCTCATTTTTCATCCGATTTTAAACATTTTGCATCCAAACATATAAAATGCAATTTTGGAATATTTTCGTGTTTGGATGCATTTCGAAAGCATTTTAACCGCTTTGCGTCGTGATTGATTAAAAATGATGAGATTTACACACTCATCAAATAATCAAAAACATCCTGATAAAACAAAGAATTAACAAAGTGAGAAAACAATTCGAGGAGTTATTTATTAAATAATAAAAAATGTATTAATGGTTAGCACCCTTTTTACCAAGAACCCGTAGGTGCCGATAATAATGCTCAACACATATTCGTCCGAAATGTAACCATCAAATCCCATGTCCATCTAACGGACTCATACTCCTTTACCGTGATCGAATTTGTCTCGCAATACTTTAGCACATTTTGATTGATATGCCACGCCGCAAATGTACTAACAGGAGTTGTACGAGTCAAATCACCACGACGTATACGGACGTATCTTGTCTTGTGCATTGTATATCGCTTTTAATGCCGCATAACGCTATTCTGACGCTCTCTTTATTAGAAAGTATAATTGCGGGTGCTACATGCCGCTCACACAACCGCTTCACCAAAACTAACTCATTTTCTTTTAATCGCATGGCTTGTGAAAACCATGGAACGAGTCTACTTAATACATGATTATGCCTCGCATTAATCGGACCCTCAATATCCAACCATTTTACGCTTATGAAATTTCGCTAGTAATGAATGGGCAATTAATTTTAGCGGTACTCACCGGCCGCTCAAGTTCATCTTCTAAACCTTCACGTGCAGATGTCCCATATCTAGAACACAACAATTCGATAGAGTACCTATAGCCCCTATCCGCTTTTAGTTCTTCCTTTAACAATAAGAAAACCAATCGACCAAATAAAGAGATTTCACCCAATCAATTAAAGCATCTTCATTACCGAACACCTAAAAAATAAAAAACAACTTTTACAACTTTTATTTTAACAAACTTTATAAAAAATACAAGTTTATTTATTGTTACATTTTTTATATTAGTTTTATTTTTATTGTTACTTTATTTTTTAACAAACTTTTTTTTAACAAACCTTACACAAATAACTTTACAAATTTACGTTTACTTTTTTTAACAAACCTTACACAAATTTACGTTTACTTTTAAAATAACTTTTACAAATAACTTTTTTAACAACTTTACAAATAACTTTTGAAAAATTAAAAAAATAAAATAAAAAGTTTGTTTGGTCAAAACCGTGCCAGCCCCATTTTACCCACCCTCCCACCCCCTTTGTATTCTTGTCGTTTTGTACTCATATCACTCTCTCACTCTCACTCTCTCACACACTAATAATACTACTCTCTCACTAATAATAATACTCTCTCACTCTCCCTTCCTGCCTTGTTCACCACAATATAATCGAAATAGCGCCATCATTTTTAACGATGTGGCACGCTACAGATTAATTCCACGCCTACATCTACACTAATGTTTTTATCGGCTACATAAAGGAAAACTTTTGTGTAAAGGAAAACTTGATTCATGTTATAAACAAATTTGAAAGTGAGGCAAAAGTTTGTTTGTGTGTGTGTTTATGGAGGACGGGCGGTGAAGGAGGTAAGGTTGCACCCAACTTTTATTTTTGAATATTTTCAAACTAACAATGTAATCGGCAATGAAAGTGTAAAGATTTTTCAAAATAACAATGTAAAGATTTTATTTTTGAATACGCTTCAAGGTTGGGAGGATTTTATTTTATTTTTTTATACATGGTTGACAATCTTTTTTTTGCTTTCAAGCGTTTTGCATTCTCTTGATGCCGGGTTGATGTTGTTATTCTGGATGTTGGTTGATGTTGTTGTTGGTATTCTTGAGGTACCGGCATGATAAAAAAATTCGCGATGTTGGGCCGATGTTGTTTTTTGGTATTCTCGATGTTGGGTTGATGTTGTTGTTGGTATTCCCGATGTTGGTTGATGTTGTTGGTATTTCTTTATGTTTTGGCCATGGCAGCTTGGAAATTTTTTTTGACCCATGGCGCTTGAAATTTTGAGCACGGCAGCTTGAAAATTTTTCTATGGTATTTTTGGAGCCATGCGCTTGGAAATTTTTTGAGCCATGGCAGCTTGGAATTTTTTAGCCATATCCTGCTTTTGGTTCTGAGGCGCTTGAGTTATAGATCAAACCGCTATGTAATAAGCAGCTTCTAATGGTTGCTTATCTAAACTTGATTTTTTAAATGGTCAAAAAATCAGATACTACATGATGATAAAAAAAAAGAACTTTTGTTGATGGCATAAGTCAAAATGATTTGGCGCGGTATAATCGAATGGCATGGCAAAATGACTTCGCAACCTTCAAATTTGCGTACCAAATGATAAAACAAGATCCGAGCCTATTCAAAATCTCGCTTTTATAAATTTTGCATGTCATATCAGTAAAGTTTATTACCCTCATGTAAAAACATGACCGAAGATTTTCTCCCCTCATAGCTTCTTTGTGGTATGAATCGCGGATTGCACGCGATTCTTTTCGTGGTATGAACCGCGGATTGCCGTGGATTGCTTCTTTGCCAGATGAAATGCTTTTAATCAGGAATGCGACATTCTTTATAATCTAAGGAAAGCAGCAGATTGATTAGAATCTTTACAGGCTATAATCGCTTTACGCAGATTTATAATCTTACTATTCGCGAATCTTGAACTTTGTCGGTTTAAAAATACTCGCAT